>JBBBDQ010000871.1:5180000-5717500 GCA_037127315.1 Ascarosepion bandense | reverse complement strand
ATATTTCCTGATTGACAAGTAAACTTTATTGATAAATTCAGTTGCCTTGTCATGTAGTTGGATTATCTAAAATAAATATTTTTATAAAAGTTGAATTACTTTTTTTTTGTTTATATGAAGCATTTTATGAATAAGGAAGTTTGAAATATTTTTGCATTCATAAGTGTATTCTTTGTCAAATAGTGTTTAATAATTGGTTCATCAATTAGATATTGACTATTCAAAACGTTACAATAACAGATTAGAATTATGAGTTAATTTATTCAAAATGATTCTTCATACTATCTTATTTTGTTACAGCTTTTCAATTTTTACAGTACAATTAGGAAAAGTTCAAGTTTACATTACTGAGCTAGTGTTTTATTTTTCTTAAAGGTGAATCTTTAGGAAATTGTAAGTGCACTTTGGAAAATTCAGTTATAATGTGAGTTTTGAATCTCTGAGGACTTTGTCTAATGTAGTTTAAGTGCTGCTGCTAATTTGAATATGTTCTTCTAATGTCTTGAGCAAATAAGTATTTTCATTGAAATTGGCAATGATGGTATGGGTGTGCATATGCATACCTATCAAAATGCTCATCTATAAGTGTATAAACTGAAATGCCAAAGAATTGGACAAACCTGTACAGTGGATGGTTATGTTTTAAACTTGTAGCTATGGATGTGGCTGGATGACTAGTGTGATGAAATGGGTAGAGTGTAAATGTAGTGGCCATAAGGATATAGACAATATTTAACATCATTTGGAATTATTGTTGGGGCCAGAAGAGTAATGGGGGAGGCAGTTGTGTTTTTTTTTGTTTTTGTTTTTTTCTTGAGTAGCGAAAGCAGGATTATGCTAGAAATATGTGAATTGCAACATGTGGATATTGTAGGTATTCAAAGCAGGTGCTACTCAACATTCCACTGGGTTTTGTGGTCATTGACTAGCCAAGGTACCATTGTTAACAAACTGGCATCAATTACTATTTATACATGCATACTCATCAAAATAATGCCATCAAATTTAAACTAGTGTATGAATTCATTGCCTAGTACAAGACTGTTTCTTGTCACAAAGCAATTGCCTATATTGGAAGGCTGTGAAGAGCATGGAACCACCTCTTAATTTCTGTTGTTCCCAGGTCCACCCTGACTTGGAGTGGTAGCACCTGTTAGGGTCCCAGCTATGGGCAAATAGTTAATCCCCAAACTGGGGTCAAAACACTAAAAATAAACTTTTATAGAATATATACATAAAAATAGACTTTTATAAAAAAATATATACATTTTTAAAGAAAAAAAAATATTACCAGGATACATTTTTGAAGGAGAAAATTATTACCAGCAATACATTTTGAATACAAATCTAGAAGACCTCTTCAGTTTTCTTCAAAAACAAAACTTTTTCGTCAAAATCTGACTAAATCAATCATCTCACTATAACCAAACATTAAAAAATATACCTTAAAACCCAACTTTTTTGGCATTAAATTACCCACAGAGGTTGATATGCCATTAAACAAAACTGAAACTCTCCTACCATCAACCTTACATTATTTAATAGTGGAAATGGAGTATTGAATATTTTTTTTAAAATAAAGATGCCCATACAAATTCCAGTCATGTGTGGCATTGCCCGGTTCATACTCCACCCACGTCTATTGAACAGGTGAAGAGGCTCATCCCTTGTTCCTTGTCTAGGATGTGGTTTCCAGCTTTCTCTTTTCCAATCTTTTCACTCTTACATAGCCCCCTGCACATCAGTGGTGTTTCCGCCTTGCTCGGGGTGATATGATTAAAAAAAAAAATGTCAGAGCTTGTAATGAACACTTCTTTTTCAAAAACAAAACTAAATAAATTACTGTGTTAGAGTGAAAACATGAGTGGTGAAAAACAGCAGCAAAGACATGAAAACCCTTGAAAATGGCTATAGAAGTGGCCAAAAGCACTTGGGACGATGAAATTATGGACAACTTTTATATTCTTTATTTCCAACAAAAGAAAAAATGTTAGGATGCTTAACTAGTAAATACGACATTTATTCCACAAACAAATTTCTTGACAAATTGCATAAAAAAAAATAATTATATCTTAACTTTTAAGTCTTTTTATGTCAGTCTTTGAAAAAAAACTATAGACATAGTAAGTCAAAACGTTTATAATCATTCTTTGCTCTCACCCCTTATTATTAGACCAACAATTCTAAGTAAAGTACTTTTACTATTTTTAAATCACTGTGGCAACTTTTTAACACACAGTGATGGTGTAGTTATAGGTTCACCTCTTTGTTCTACTGTATCAAGATCTGCATAATCTTTGTAGAAAATAAAATCTTCAATAATTTTTCCAAGCCTACCATGCATGCCTGATATACTGATATTATTGTTACTCATGAAAATTGTAGATGGAATGAAAAAAACAATTTTAAAGAAACTGTTAACAATAAATCCATTTTACTTTTATGAACTTAATGTTAATAATAGAATCCCTTTCTTTGAATAACAGTCATAATTTTTGTATTTCATTATATGAAAAAACAAACCCCAAACAAAAATTAATGTAATCCCAGTTAAAATGTCGATGTTCTCACAGATATAAGATAGCAGTTATAAAAATTTGGACGTATGGTGAAGTATAGATAGTGACTCAGATTTAGGAATTGGAGAGCTGAGTTCAAATTCCAATCAAGTTCATTATAATCATCATCATCATCATCATTTATCCATCACACCCAGATGGTGCATAGGGCAGTAACATTTTGTTGCTGTTTCTGTAACAAACTGTTTTTTACGGGGCAGGGTTGTTAGCCCTGCACCCAACCTCCAAACCTGGAGGACCTCATTATAATCACTTATGTACAAATGTCTATAGGAAAGGTATGAGTCTATCTTCTAATTCCCCAGCTATAAGTAAATAGCAGAATAGCCTGGGTCCTATAACTTTAAGTTGTAACCAGTCTAAGAGAATGACAACTCTGAATTAAAAACTTGATTAAAATGGCTCAACCCTGGTAAGAGAACCAGTTTAATGGAACCCCAGCAGCATAAAGAATAAGAGCTGTAACTGGCAGATAAACTCCTCAGACTTAATGATCACCCATCTCATCTATGGTTTAAATATAAATATCCTCACCAGCCTACAATTTGCCAAGGGTGCTTATAACATTGACACCCTTGAAGACCTGGTCAATCAGGGAGAGGTTCATCCAATAGGGATAAGACGGTCCTCAATTTGGATAACAATATAATTAACTATGCAAAAATATTTTTTTCAGATACAGAACTTTTGATAAAGAATTAAACAAAAATCAAACACTTATCAAAAATAATTTCACCAACTATGTCACCACTACCAATGTAAAAACAATGTTTATGAATTCTCATATCCTTTGAGAGATTGCATCTTCAATATCAATAATGAAAAGAGCATTAAGTGTTGACATTGACCATGCATCCACTACACTCTCATAGTTTGACTTTCTATCTGTCAAAACTATGAACAATTTGTGCATATATCACATCACACACAACCAAAATACAACTGTGAACATATGACAAATATTAGTAGAAATACTGAAGTACTACACACCATTCAATGTAAGGAGACTCAAATTATTATACAAAGTAAACAACCCACACTGAATTAAATATTTCATAAAGACAGTATAATATTTAATATATGTACAAAACAAGAATAAATATAAGTATTTGATACATGTTTTTTTGGGGGGTGCAATCTAGTGTCGTGTAACTGTTTTGCATGATATCATTTTGAACTACTTCCAATCCCAGCATGCCCTAAAAAATATGACAGAATGTAGCCAACAAAATCATGTCTACCACACTTAGTTCATTATAACAACTGACAAAAGTACTTGAATAAACAAAGTATGAACTTCAGACAGTTTATCTACAATTTTGACCCTTTTGTTATAAATCATCTTTCAAATTAGAAAAATACAATAAAAATAAAATGAAATTTGAGAGACCTTGTCAATTGAATTTAACAAAATTTGTTTGGATGAATTCTTGCCTAAATATATAGAAACAACAATAAATTTTGTTGTCTAGCTTGGTTCCAGTATAACCCAAAATATATATCATTATGAATTATCCTGTCATAAATTTTGTTGTCTAGCTTGGTTCCAGTATAACCCAAAATATATATCATTATGAATTATCCTGTCATAAATTTTGTTGTCTAGCTTGGTTCCAGTATAACCCAAAATATATATCATTATGAATTATCCTGTCATAAATTTTGTTGTCTAGCTTGGTTCCAGTATAACCCAAAATATATATCATTATGAATTATCCTGTCTTCTATTAAACAGTTTATCACTTTTACTGGTAGGATTATATTTTTTTTTACCAGTTTTTACAATTTCTCTATCTACTTTTTAATTGATTATGCAATTATTTTTTGACTGTTAATTTTTTTCTTCTATTCTCAGTTCTGTAACATTTAAAAATATAATGAAGAAATGTTTTTTACACACCACTTTGTCACAAGATGCTAATAATTTGAAATTATATAGTTGTCATCACTAAAAGCGGATAATTAAGAATCTATTATTTCATGCACACATGTAATTGAAAAAGAAAATGCTACATGATTACATTATTTACATTATTCAGACTATTGTCCTTATCTTTGTTGCCATTTGTACGAAGTTTCGGCCATTGTACGCTCTGGCCTTCTTCAGGTGCTAGGAATTTTTAACCGAACCCTTTATTACAATCACTGAAGTATATGAACTCCATTCCTTGCAAGAAGCATCAGTTGGAAGCCATGAGTTATCTCCCTCTAACCCTGCAAGTTACTTGTTCACCAATGCTGTATCATGGTATTGAACTCATAACTCTGACTTTTTAGGACTTATAAACCTAATGTCCAGTAACCCTTTTTTTACCAGAGTTCATATTGCAATTTTTTTTATGTCAGTGGTTTTCTCCAGTATTTTTGATGTTAATGGTTTTCTCTAGTATTTTTACCAGAGCTCATATTGCAATTTTTAACACTAATGATTTTCTTTGGCACTCTGCATTACTGGTTCTTATATTGTGTTCATCTCTATACTTGGTTGGCTTAGATTTTTGAAACCTAGCATATGTGCTGATTCCTTAAGTTTACGTAGTTTCTAGTGACATTCTCTATCTATTATTTCAACTTCATCCCATAGGGAGCAGTGATCCCCTTTCTCTCTCCAAAAATACTGTAAATACTACCTCATCTCAGAAATATAGACGAATACATTATTACAAGTTTAACCACTGATTCACATTTCTACTGGGTTTGTCTTTTTTGCTTCTAGAGTCTTTTGGCACCAGTTTATTCTCTTGCTGTTTTATAAGTTTGGTTTTTTTATTGTTCTCAATCTTTGTGAGAAAATCTCTACAAACATTGAAGTTGAGATTGATTAAACTTTAGATGGAAACTCAATTTTCTTAATTAGATTTAACTAATTTGTGCAATGGGTATATGAGTGTTGTGCTCATATACTTCTGAGATGAGGTAGTATTTACACTACATTGTTTGGACTATTGTTCTCATCTTTATTTCCATTTTGGCTGTTGTATGCTCTGGCCTTTTTTAGGTGCTAGAAATTTCAAACTGAACTCTATTACAATCACTGTAATATCATTCTCATTCCATGTGCAATGCCACTGCTGATAGCTATGTAGTTGTCTCCCTTTAACTGAACTAAGTTATTTGTTTACCACTGCTTAACCTGGGATTGAACTCACAACTCTTTGGATCAAGTCACTGGAACTAACCAACATATATATTCTATAGGTTCATAAAAAACACATTCTTCTTTTATGTGTCATGTCCCTTCAGGACATAGACAATCGTAGCCCTCCACGTTTTTCTGTTCCTTTTAGCTCTTAATAAGTTCCGTTTTTTGTTATTTTGCCTAAACCCTGTTCTACCATCCAATTGCCGAAGCTCTTCAAGTATGTTACACACTACTTTTATCTGTCCTTCTTTCTCTCAATCTATCCTGTGAATATCTAGTTTTCCAAGCCCTCCTTTCATATTACATACCCCAGAAGCCTCAACTGTCTCTTTCTGATGCTAAGTATGTTTCCTTTTTGTTTCTATTCTCACCAAAACCTTGTTATTGCTCATATCTTTCTGTAGAACCATATTTCTTGGTCATTAAGTAGTAATATAACTGATAACTGTAGTTTTTTTTTCCTGGATGGATAGAAAGCATTATGAATTCTGTATGTTTGTACAAAAAAGAAAAAAAGCTAATCCTATTAACTGATTTTGCCACCTAAGTTAACTTCTATTGTTTTAACTATCAAAATATGAGATATCAGCTATCTGTTTTTTTGTTTTAAGATTGAAGTACTTTTTATTGATTCAAATAGTTAATATTGGTAACTACACAGAGCAAAATAGTTTTTCATACACCATATTGACATCTAGTGAATATCGGATAAGAAATTTAAAATAATCACTTAGAATATTTCCTAATCGATCAAAAATAAATTTAGAATTGCCTTAATTAAATGTAAATTATAGATTGTCTTTTAAATATTTGTATCTTTTATAGATTAATGTAATAATTTTCACATTTTTCTCATATCTCTAAAAGAGAAAAAAAATTTTTTCTCGTTTTTGCACAATTACTACTTTTTCATTTTGTTTCTTGTGTGTGTATATATATATATATATATATATATATATATATATATATATTGTAAGTCAGTGTCTTAGTGGCTCTATTTATTTTATTCTGTTGTCATTCTTTGTTAAACTTCTTTAATTGCTGTCAGGCTTTTATTATCAAAGTCACTGTCTTTTCTATAAAAATGAATTTACTGTTTACTACTTCAAATATTTTTTTCCTGTAAAAGTTGATACTGGAATATAGCTGTAAAATTACTTGTGTATCTTTTTTAGTTTTTTCATATTTTCTTTATTTTCATTGTAGTATGTCTTGTAGAATTTATTGTGTCAAATGAAAAATTTCAATCTTCACGCATAAAGTTAAGTGTTAATATCATTAGTTTTCAAAGTACAAATTTTTTTTTTTAATTTCCTTGGGAGAAATAGCTTTAAAGTTAACATTTCTGTGAGGTTTGTTTATATTTCAAATGTCATGCAAATGTAGAGTTGATTAACTTAAAAACCTTCTACTGGAAAAGAAAAAAAATTATATACATTTTAATTCAGGTATGTCATTGTTTGTAGATTGCATTTTTATAAAGTATTCATGATTGATTCATTTTCTACGGCTTATCAACTCTTTGCAGGTTATTTAAAACAAGAAATATTTTTAAATTGTTTAATTTTTTTTTCTTTTGAGATATGAATGGTTTATTGATATAAGTTTATTAATATTAACCTATAGATGGAGAGAGAAGAGGTGCATTCATACCTTTCTCAAAAAGATTTGCACATAACTGAATAAGACAAACCCAATTGGAATTAAAATTTGGCTCTCTGATTAAACATTCAGAGGCACTATCCATTATGCCATCTGCCACATCCAATTTTACAGTTCCTGTTATTCTCAAGCTGTCATCCATTTAGGTATTGACCAGGCTCAATGTTGCTTAAGTTCACTGATTGTACAGGAACCATGTTTTCAACATGATGCAGCTATAAACCAGAAAGTTTTAATTATACTTTAAAAGAAAAATATATAATGTTGTAGAGGTTAGTATACTTAATAATAATATGGAACAATCCTATTTAATAATTTTCTAAAATTTTATAATTTGATATCTGGATAAAAAGAATGCATTATAGAATAATGGTAATAAAATGAATTGATATATTAAAAATTGTTGTGACCTCGTCGCCAAGTTGTTATGGTCCAGTCTGGGCCAGAAATAAAACACAAAGTTGAAATAGTGTTATCACTGGTGCCGCCCAAGCACAAATTTACACGAGATACTAGATTAGCAACTAGGTCCCACCCTTTTACAGTTAAACAAATAAGATGTAACCATAAATTCTACTCCAACAGCTTCTTTTCTCGCGCTTCTCGCCTGTGGAACTCCCTTCCACAAGTCTGCTTTCCCGACAGTTACAATCTCCAGGTGTTTAAATGTAGGGTCAATAGACACCTCCTATCACACTAACTCCCAACTATTCTCACAACACTCTCATCTACCCAACCCTCATTCTCGGTATCCTCACCCGCCTATCACCCACCCTCTGTTATTTCCTATATTTAACCAGCCTTTCTCCACTCTACGTAGCCCCCTGCACAGTAGTGGCAGTGACATGCCTTGCTCGGGGTGAAACGCTTATAAAAAAAAAAAAAAAAAAAAATATATTACAAAGACAGTAGTACAAACATATACCAATGATTGATTATTAGTGTGACAGTTAAGTCTGGCTGTCAAAATTACCTGCTGGAAGAGATTCAGCTTTTACGCTCAATGCTTATCTCTTATTTTGTTTTTACAAAGCAGAACTGCTACTTATAACTTGGACGCGTTCATGTGTCATATGGGTAAGTTCCCATAACAAAAATAATTATAAATAAAATGATTTACAGAAAATATATTTAAGGGAAAAAATTAATAAGCAATTCTTGAAATTATTTTATATTAACTTTGTGTTACTCATCTTGGATTTCTGAAGACAGATTTTCCCTTGGGGTGTTTAAGCACCTCTGTATAAAAATGTTTATAAGTTTACAATTATGTAAACTACTGTCGTACTGCTGAAAAAATAACATAACAGTCAATCTCCATTACAATATACACTAAATCAAAACTTGAACTGAATAAATAATTGTTGATAATTGTTAAAATGATAATTATAATAAATTTGTTGTATAAACATGGTGTAAATTATATCTGAAATGCACCAACAAAATGATAGAGAAAAGTTTTATTCATTAAAAATAGCCACAATATATTTCCATGAATAGAAAGATATTACATTATTTAAACTCATAACTATAGAGTAATGAAATATGTTATGCAGAATTGTATCACTTTGTGTCTTGTAGTTTGTCTGACTTGTTGACCTGATAGATATTAATGAATGTTCTTAAATTTAAAATTTTTTAAAAACCAATAACATTTTTGGTTTTTGTAAATAAGTACTTGTTACAAAATAAAATCTTTGCATTTGCATTGATAGAGTTTCCCTGCACAAAATGTGTTGGCTAAGATAAGTTTTCCTTTTGTCTTTATTCATGTTGTTTTTTTACTGGGAATTAAGAATTTTTGAAAAAATTTAGGGCAACAAAATACCCCATGTGATTAAAATAGAGTTAAAAAACTGCAAAAGGACAATCTCACGCCCTATTCTGAAAGCATTAAATAGTACTGATTACTTGGTGTTTTCCTCATGGCTATTAGAGATTTTACTCAAAGATCTTCTGTAATAACTCTTTTTGCAACTTTTTTATCCATTCAGATGGATATGGTTTCTTCAGTTACTTTATATTTGTTATTATTTAAACCAATAATTTGATAGCATTTAAACAATGTAATGTAAATACTACCTCCTCTCAGAAGTATAGACAAATACTGAGGAATCAGATATTTTATTGCTGTAAAACTCACCATGAGCTTAATCATTAATTTAAGAATTAAAATTCATCAGAAAACTCAAATAGGAAACTGTCACATTTGTAACTCGAACCTTCTGCCTTCAAGGACAAATTTTTTCGGACACCGTTTTTTTGTTTGTTTACCTTTACCTCTCATCTCGCTGTGATGTCTTTCTTGTTACTGTTTTTTATTCTGTTTTATTTTGTTTTCCCTTCTCTTTCATTCTTGTGCTTTCTAGCATAGACTATGCTTTCTTTTGTTTTAATTTCTTGTCCTTTTCACGCCCTACCGTTTTTATCCACTCTCGGCAACATGATGATGCCACATGTGTAGATTTGCCTTTTGGCAGGATCTTCAGATTCTTCCTGTTGGTCTCTGTATCCACATGCACTATTCACCTCTCCGCCGTTTCATATAACTTTGGTATGTATTTATTATTCTTCAGATACTCAATATGCAAGATCTACTCTCTCTTTATTCTTCATTTTACAATGTTGTTTCTGATATTTTTTTCTTAAAATGTTTATAGTATCAATAAGAGAACAGATGCAATGAGAATATATCCTCTGGTTAATGGTTTCCAGTGCCAGGAGTTCAAAGTGCTTTTAACTAAAGTTCTTTAAATAGCTTCATATTAACACCATATATGGAAGGCCTTAATCGCTAGCATTTTTTTTTTTCTGTGCATTGATTTTCATATGCTGTTAAAATCTACACTCTGACTGACATATTTATTTTTATATAAATTTGTGTACATTACCTTTCTTGTTCTGTTCTATATCTATTATTTTAATTTCAAAAGAATCACACATGCATCTCCACTTTTTTCTCCAGACATTCTCCTAAGCCTTGTTTATTTGTTTTTTACCGCTTATCAACCTAAAAAGATTTAAAACATATATTTTGGGATTTTAAGAATTTGAGAGATAATGATTTTCAGATACAAGTCCAACTATTTAACTAGAATAGGTAATGAGGTTTATTCATACCTCTCCCAAAGGTATTTGCATGTAAGTAAATATAATAAACCTGACTTGAATTTGAACTCTGCACTTCTTATCCTGAGCCATTATCTATTACACCACCTGCACATCCAAGCTTACATCACCTTGTATTCCTGAGCAGTTATCCATCTAATTTGTGACCAGGCTTGACACTCATTTAGTTGTTATCTCTAATTTTTCAAGGCTGCAATGATGTATACAGTGTTTAGTGATTTTTTTTAGATATTTTATTGCCACACGGTTGCTGTTGTCAGTTTGTTTTTTTATCCTTGATAGTAAGTTTGTTGTTTAAATTATTTATAGTCAAACTAATGTCCTCATCTTTGTTAACATCACAATGTTTCTGCTCTTATACCTTCTTTATCTGTCTGTCAGTCTGGTTAAACTTCAAACCTTTTATTTAATGGGGTAAATTGTTCTTATTCTGCTCTTCCTTTCTAGAGATCTCTCATTTTAATTGTTAATAATTACTTTCCCACCAAATTCACTGATAATGCTTATTAGCTATGCTGGTTTTCATTATCTGAATTATGGCTTTTCAGTGTTCCTCCAGCCTTCCTTTTAGGGGTTACCTTGTTTTACCATTTTATTCTTTGCCACAACTGTAAAGAATACAATATGCACAATTCTTGGTCATGTTCTCATCTGTTTGCATTGGTTCACCTGAGATGTTTCTGTATAGAGCAGAAAGGGGTGCTCATCATTAGGGCTGATCGATTTTGGAACCATGGTGTTGCACTTGATTTGAAAGTTGGAGTTTGACATGATAATGACACAATAGTTTTTTTCACATAATTACTGTAATTCCAGTTGAATTCATTGCATTCACTTACACACAAATACCCTTGGAAAAGGTATTAATCTGTCTCTTCCTTCCAGTTATGGGTTAAATAACAGGACAGATTGGGTTCTATAGCCTTGGCTGGCAACCAGTCTACCTTAGAAAGCAATGGCAACCTACTGCGGGATAATCTTCTGCCCAGTCAGTCATGTCTCTTTCGAGACATGATCACCCAAGCATGTTTCAAGTATGGCACTTAACTGACTGTTTTTTGAGATACCGAGTTTAAAAAATGAAGTTTAGCTTCAAATTTGTAGTGTTAAAATTTCATTCTGGTGATCAGTGAAAACCTTATAGCACAGCCTTATAAAATTTACAATTTACTGAAGCTTTACAAAGATGCATGGCACAAGCACATCCTAACTAAATCATTGTGCCATCAAATAAGACCTTCATTTACTTCAAATGGATAACTATATTGATCAATCTAGATATATATTTGATGACATACAGTCTAGTAGTTTTAGTGAAATTTTCAATAAACAATGCAGATTCAAAACATTTTGTCCTATAATGTGTGTCCAGAAATATTATGGTGTTTACAGTATTTACATTATTACTAAATCATTCTACCATCAAATAAGACCTTCATTTACTTCTAAGGAAATTTATACTGTACAATTTACCTACATTGTAGCATGTTATACAGTGCAATCATTTTAGTCTGATTTTCAATAAACAATACAAATTTAAAATGTGTTCAGCAGAATTATGGCATTATATACATTTTTCTTTTTTGTTTTTATTAATTATTAGCAGTATAGCCCAGCATTGCTCAGGTGTAATGAAAGCTTTAAAACTAAGCTATGGTCCTGGAGCTCAGACTCTTTGGACATCGGCACGAAAGACTAAAAAGCAATAGTTATTTCCAGTTGAAGCAAAACCGTGGACTGAAAGAAAAATGAATGGATGTAAGTCAAATTTTGATTTCCTGGTATCGATATCAAATAAGTTTTTTTCATCGTAAACTGAATTTTGAAGGCTAAATAAGTCCTCTGAGTAAATGGTATCATGGCTGAGACTAAGAACTACAATTATACCTACTTAGAGCCAAACCCAAAGCAAAAACTAAAATAAAAGGGCTGAAAAAAATACATACAGGCAGATACACAAACACACACAAACATCTTGCCTTTTATATATGTGTATATATATATATATATATATATATAATCGATTTTCTGCACAATTGTAAGAACTGCAACTTTGAAACTTCTGAATATCGTTTCTTATGTCATTGTTTATGAGTGTATCAAATTTGATTAAAATCAGACTACTCCTTCTATAACCCGATTTTTTTCAATTATCGATTTTCGACATTTATCAGGGGTATCTAAACATAAAACCTAGCTAAGAACACTCACAGACACTTATAGTACAACTGTAAATTTTCAAGAAAATCGGTTCAGCCGTTTCAGAGTCTATAGGTAAGGGACACACACACATACAAAGTTCTATTTATAAATAAGTTTAGATTTAGATAATTTATCAAATCTTATTCAATGAGTTTTATTTTATTTATTTTTTTTTTAATATTTTACAATTTTTTACAACGTTTTTACTCATGGAATACAGTAAAAAAAAGGTGCATATTTTGCTTGTGGTGATTCTGTTGTTGCCAACTTGTTGTGGAGTTGTTGTAGCGAAACTTTGCCTCAAAGTTGAAGTGATCACTTTGTCAGGAAGTAAGACATGGAATACAGGTGGTAGGTTCAAAACAGTGTATCAGTATAGCAAGAACATATGTACAAAATAAGTGTTAGTAGTTAAGTAAATAAGAATAAGTAAGTTCGAATGGTACAATTACACTGCTTATTACCTGACTAGTTGCTGGCTTTAACTGCGTACTAGCTATTATTAACTGCTCTCAACTGTTTTCCAGAAGTCACACAGGTAATCATATATAACAAGAGGAAGAGTCCATTCCTCATAAGAGGGCACCATAACAGATTCGTAATTACAATTCTGGTTTTAATATATTCTTCATTCAATGTATCTAATAGAAAATATTTACTTTATTTGGATTTATTCTTGAAATAGTAAAATTTTGAAGTCAGTTAGATAAGCTAAAATCTGCAGAAATTAGAAATATCTGATTTTAAAACTAAATTCTCAGACATTGGTAAAATCTATGAATCTAATTTTTGATGTCAGTGCTTATTACATCTTTCACACTCAGTGCAATGTTGATTTTCTTAAAAAAAAAATGTAAAAGCAATCTGCCTTACTCGTCATCCCTTGTGAAATTAAGTAAAAATAGATAAATAAGACAACTGGAGAATAAAGAAACCAGCGCACATTCATAGCCTGCTCATTATAAAGGGTTCAGTTTGAAATTCCTCAAAGTTGACTTGGATCAAGAGACACAAAGAAAAAAGCTGAAAGGTATAACAGCTGAAAGTCTTACTGTAAATGATGATGATGATTCTTCCTAGCAATTCATACAGAAATAACCCATTGATGTAGTGAAGTAATCAAAATCTGCCACATTGTGGTTTTTTTTTTTTTGGTTTTTTTTTAATAAGCGTTTCACCCCGAGCAAGGCATGTCACTGCCACTACTGTGCAGGGGGCTACGTAGAGTGGAGAAAGGCTGATTAAATATAGGAAATGACAGAGGGTGGGTGATAGGCGGGTAAGGATACCGAGAATGAGGGTTGGGTAGATGAGTGTTGTGAGAATAGTTGGGAGTTAGTGTGATAGGAGGTGTCTATTGACCCTACATTTAAACACCTGGAGATTGTAACTGTCGGTAAAGCAGACTTGTGGAAGGGAGTTCCACAGGCGGGAAGCGCGAGAAAAGAAGCTCAAAATGAATATCATGAAAAACAGAAAATGGTCAGATCATAATGTTTCTGTGGTGAAACCAGAGAACTGTAGGCAGATTACCTTACAAAACAAGGAGCATCGCCTTTAACATTAAGACATGTTCTCCAAAAAATTTGTATTAAAAAATTTCAAGTATTTAATTTTTTTTTTTTTTTCAAGTTTGAAAAGGTTTGGTGAACATTCTATTTGCTGGTTTATGAATCTACCCACACTTTTTCCCATTTAGATTAACTTTATAAAAAAAATGGGATTTTGCTGTCTTGGATTCCCTTGGAAATATCAGGAAAGCTACGTTGATTGTTATTTTCAAAAGCAATTATTTTGGTGTTAGGAATCTCATATTATTTATTTCTGTTAAAATCCAAACATTTTAAGATTAAAAACAGACATTACATTTGTTAAATGAGGCCCTTTTTATTTTATTTTTTACTATTCTGCGAACCAATTTTATTTATTTTACTATATTAAAGAAACTCAAATTTAACTCAGTATTTAATTTAGTTAAGAGCTTTCTAAGAATCCATTTTGTTTACTTTTCTGCTGTTTGAATTTTAATGATAGTTGCAAGAAAAATGCATATCAGCTGTTTTCATGGTTCAAAAACATTTAAAATTTGCATTTATCAATTAACAAAGGAACATATTTTAACTACCAGAAGACTTTTCCAATATCACAAACTTAGGTTTGGCTGAATTTTTGATATTACTATTTCCTAAAGCTTTTGACTTTTATTAAGAACTTGATAAGAACAGCCAGAAAATGTTATCATTGTTACTTGATTATGTAGGAATCACACACAAGAGAAAGAGATGTAAAGATTCAAAGTGCAGTATGATAATTTTATTATTTGCTATTTTATATATATATATATATATATATATATATATATATATATATATAGACTGATAAGTAAGGTCATCTCCTGTGTGATGGTGCTAATTGTGCATATATGTGTGTGTGTGTGTGTGTGTATATATATATATATATGAGAAACTCTGAAAATTTGAAATTTAAAAGTAAGTTTTGGGGGGTTTTTTTCTTCCAATGTGTTAAAACATCTTTGAAATATCTAGAACCACAAATTGAACATCACCATTCTTATTTAGAGCTTGATATACAATCAAGCACTAGCTAAGAATGGCTGTTAACGTATTGGCAGTGGAACTTTCAAGCAAAGCACTCTACCTTATCTACAGTGAATGTCAGAATTTCAAATTGATTGAAGAGAGGAGGGACTGAGGATTTCTTATTGTTCAGCACAGCCACCAGTAATCTCTAAATCCAAAGTTGTGAAAGTTTCACATTTTTTAACAGGGTGATTAAAAACTCAATTCCAAGGGACATCACAAAGGAAGTCACAGAATGAGTCCTAATCAGCATGTTGATGATAGGAAACTATTCTGTTGGTAGGGGATTTGTGACTGACAGGAAAGTGTAAAGAGATATCTACAAACACCATTGCATAATTGGAGTTGCCAAGAAGGCAGAGCTGCAGAGTACGACATGAGGCATAGTTAAAGAGGAGATTAAGTAGAGAATTGTTTCAATCAGGATTACTGGGGAAACGTGGGAAGTGTACAACTAAAGATTTGGATGTCATCGAGGTCAGTGACAGTGATTAAGCCTCCTGATATAATGGCAATTCAAGTTGCTGAATACAAAAGATATTCGCAAATAGGTGTAGAGAGAGGGAATTATACATTTGTGCAAAATAATCGAAACAGCTACTTTAGTTTCTTTTCTTTCACCATACACTCAGTTTTAGACCCACTGAAGTAGTAGGGTGTAATCGATTTCTATTTTTTCCTCAGATTAGGTCATTTACAGTGGTCTGCAGTATTATGAATCTATTTTCAGGGTATATGATAGAATTAGTTTGGCATTGAAAAATATTGCATCATTTGTGATTGCATCAAATTTTTATCATGTTCAGACTCGATTGTCTCGACTCTCAATTAGTTGTCCTACAGCCATTGTCTGCAATGGGCATTACTCCTAGAAAGCATATGGAAATTGTAACGCTACCTGAACACACACAAGCAAGCCGTACAGCGAGATCACAGTTATTGTTGGTGTTAACCTTTCAACTATCAGTCATGTCATCAAGACAAAGGAACAAACTAAATCTACTAGTCTAAAAAGTAAAGAAAAATGTAGTTGGAAGAGAAAAACAATACCAACAGACAACTTACACATGATCATGGAAAGCGTGAAAGATCCTAGGAATATATTATTCGTTTTGTTTCAGTTAATTTTCACAAGGGTGTATATATTATCAGAAATACTATCTAACATATGTCAGTCATGAATGAAAAAATAATGCTACAGAAGGAAGCAACTGAGTTTAGTAGAGGATAATATTTTCATCTTTGTCTTATAAAATTAAACACCTGATCAACTCTCTTGTATGTATAATTTTAAGTGAATTTAAGCACAGTATTGGATTAGACAGATGAAATAGCTGGATATAAAAATAAGTTCTACGGTAAGAGTTACTTTTCTCACATTTCTTGCTTGCAGAACTCTCTTCTGGTTCTTCCTTTCCAATCAAGTTTGATCTTCCAAAAAACCTAAATGCCATGTCAATTGTTATCTTAATTCCTGTTCTTTTATTGTTGTCACTCTTTAATGTTTTTCATTTTCTTATATTTTTTCACACTCCATAACCCCCCACCTCTTAGTGGCTTTATTGCCTTGCTTGGAGTGAAATGATTAAAACAAAAAGATAAAACAGGACCATTTCAGGATAAAGTTGCTTCTCAACTTCTGGAAGATATTTGCTTTGAGTAATTCTAACAGAATTAAAACGGAAAACTATCACTCATTTAATATGATTGTATTGATAATGCTATTTAAAAAAAACTAAATGTAGTTTTTAAGAACATGTGAATTTGCAATATTCAAAAACACCGATCTATGTATAAAATATTTGATCAATATTTTATAAGCCTTGCACTTACATCACATCAATGAGCAGCTATTGTTCAGACGGGGTACACACAAAGTGCACTTGAGATCCTGAAGTATATGGAGACATTGCCAGTCGCCAACTGTCAATAAATGGTGTGTTCATATAGTTATGAACATTTTTAAATATATATATATATATATATATATATATATATATATATATATTTCCTGTCCCTATATAATATGAATCGTTGGCCTCCTGGTGATTGGTTCTTGAGATGCATGCACTCATTTTAATTCTGTAGAGAGGGAAAAAAAACTGTACATTTAGAAGGTTCTTACTTGATTTTTTTTCCTCTCTTTGTCCTCCTATCCTCTATTTTTTGTATTTATGTCTTCATTGTGAAAATCTTTACAATACATTTACATTTAGAAGTTGTCTCTACTCAAAACTTTTCCCATTGGTGACCAGAGAGATTCAATCTTTAAAACCTTTGATTGGTTTGCTTCTTGGATTGCAAAACACTGGCTAATATATTTTCATTTATAGTCTGATGACATGATTTAAATAAAACTATTTTCTGTGCTTGAATAAACATCTAATTTTTGTCAGTTTTAGATAAAAACAAATGTAGTATTAATATTAAAGTATCACTCCCAATTGTTGTATGATTCTGAAAACTAGTTATCTATTTAATTGCAAAGTATTAAAATTGAAGTGGCATCAGCTCTGTCACTGTTTATGGATTTGTACAATTGTCACTTTATAAATTAATTGATAAAATTATGATTTTTTTCTCATGAGCTAGTAATGCATATCTATTATTGCTCTATAATTGCCAGACAAAATTGGTATTAGAATTGCACTGCTTTCTAAATAATTGCATTTACTCAGTGTTATCAATTAAATTCTGAAAAAAATTAGTGTTTTTGAAGTATCTTAGTTAATAATTAGTAATCAGTGATTCATTGACAAGAAACATCTGACACAAGCTTAAGTTTTGGCCTCTTGCATTAATAATATTCATTTTTTACTGCATTCTTTTTCAAGGCAGTAACCTTGTTAATTTCACTCAAAGTTGTTTTCTGTTGCCATAGCAGGATATGACAATACAACTATGAAATTCAAACACAATATTGTTCAGAGATCAGTTTTGCCTTCAATGACAGGATAAACATTTTGTTCTACTGATAGTCATATCCAGAATGATAATAGTAAAAAAAAAAAAACAGAACACAAAGAACATGGAGATTTATTATTTTTCAATGCCTTTTTTTTTCTTTCTTTTAAAATTTCTAAGATGAGAATTTCTGTTAGTTAGATTTGGACTATTATCTGCACCTTTGTTGCTAACAACAAAACTGCTCTTATCTCAAATTCATAATTATTATATGTTTGTTAGCAGTCAATGGCTTTAATTTAATTAAAACCAATATGTAAATTTCTGTTCAATAATTAAAAAGAAATTGAGGTTGGGGAGCATTATAAAAATTATAATTTGTATTCTTAATATATTAGATATTGCTGTAAATTAAATAATAAAACTGACTTTTATATCAACTGACTTAGAAAAGTATGTATATTTAAGAATTTTTTGTTTATATAAATAACTTTAATATAGTTTATATTCTCTGTTGCATAAGTTTTAACTGACTCTTGAGTTAGACCTCAATGTCTTTTGGCAAAGACTAATCAGAGAGTGTTCTGTTTTCTGCTCCTTTCTGGAGTTTGAATCTCTCCTCTCTGATCAATTAAGTATAACTTTAGTGAAGATCAAGCCAACATCCTTCTCATCACTGAACTGGAATATATTTCTAGTGATAGGAAGACTAATATTTTATATAAGTAACCCAAAATATTAATCAATCAATCCTATATTGGATTTATTTTGACATTTTCCAATCTTCATAAAATTTTCTATTTTCCCTCTTCTTGATCTCGTCTGCTCATTTGTTATTTGTGTCTCTTTGCTTTGTTTTAAAAAAATTCTTAAAATTCATTATTTCATTCTTAGAAATGTTATTTTGGGAATTCAGTGTTTATTTTTGATGCATTTTACATGAAAGGGTTTTGATCATGAGTGCTGGGATTATTTTTAATTTCTTGTTTGATTTGCAATAAATTTGAATTTTGAAAATATTTTCTTTTTGCATTATCACTGAATTGTACTTAATACATTAAGGTTTTCTTTCTTTAAATATGCCCAGTTGACATGCATTTTCAGCTAATGCTTTAAAGCTTGGCATCATATCTTTTGAATTTATAGCTAAAATGAAATACAGATATGCTTGGATATTTTGATCTTCTTAATTGCAGTTATCTTTGAATTTGGGATTTCAATTATGATTTTAAATTGCTATTGAATATGTTCAGTTTTTAAGCAATTCAGATAGAGCTTTTGGAGTTTAAAATTATAGTGAAAGGTCCTCCTGAATAGACAAAAATAATGGTAAAACAAATGAAACCACATGAACATTAGAACTTGGATATATAACAGGACAGCAAACTGACATAAGTAGTGTAAGTTCTGGTTCTATATATATATATATATATATATTTAAGAACCATCACATCACTTGAAAAGACACAAAAGTGTTGAAACAAAATGGCTACTTTTGTAGTGATATTGTAACATATCCATGTTATAATTTATGAATAAATAATATATATATATATATATGCTAGCAGTATAGCCCGGTGTTGCTCGGGTGTAATGAAAGCTTTAAAACTAATCCATGGTCCTGGAACTCAGACTCTTTGGACGTTGGCACGAAAGACTAATAAGCAATAGTTGTTTCCAGTTAAAGCGAAACTGTAGACTGAATGAAAAATGAATGGATGTAAGTCAAATTTTGATTTCCTGGTATCGATATCAAATAAGTTTTTTTCATCGTAATCTGAAGTTTTAAGGCTAAATAAGTCCTCTAAGTAAATGGTATTATGGCCGAGACTAAGAACTACTTAGAGCCAAACCCAAAGTAAAAACTAAAATAAAAGGGCTGAAAAAATACAGACATACACGCTGATAAACAGGCACACACACAAACATCTTGCCTTTTATATATATATATATATTATTGATTTTCTGCACTATTGTAAGAACTGAATATTGTTTCTTATGTTTTTGTCTATGAGTGTATCAAATTTGATTAAAATCGGACCACTCCTTCTATAAGCCGATTTTTTTTATTATTATCGAGTTTCGATATTTATCGGATGTACCTCGACACAAAACCTAGCTAAGAACATTCATGGACGCTTATAGTACAACTGTGTAAATTTTCAAGAAAATCAGTTCATCTGTTTCAGAGTCTATAAGTAACAGACACACACACAAAGTTCCATTTATAAATTAGTTTAGATGTATATACATATATATCATAAGTTCAAGCAGCTCAGACTACCTGTATATATCATTTGATTATAATGGTAAACCTTGTGCAGAATGAACCACACTTTTTGAAAGAGCTGAATACAGAGGACTAGTGCACAGTATGTCACAAAGTCGCTAAACAACTCTCTGCAGGTTTTGAATTCAGAGTTACTCTTCTCCTAGACTGCTCACCACCCAAGGCTATAGGACCCAGTCTGCCCTGATATTTAGCCATAGCTGGGGGGGGGGGAAGAGAAATGGATTCATACCCTTTCTCAAGGGTAATAGCATATAAGTAAATGTAATGAGCTCGACTATAATTTGGTTCTATAACTTGGTTCTCCAATTCATTTCTCACACACACACACACACACACACACATGGTGTAATTGGTCATTGTTTTATAATTTTAATTTCATTTATTGGCATTGTTTGATTTTGTCAGTTCGGCACAGTCTATAAGAAATATAGCACAAAAAAGTAGCATTGCATTCTGTCAGAAATTGGGAAACAGCATGCTGTACAGCTTAGCATTTGCACCAGGAGCTATAATAGTGAATATTTCAGTGTTAGGGTGTCAATCTGAGGACAGGGCAGAGGATTCAGAAAAGAACTTTTGAATTTGTTGGTGAGAAACTCAACAAGGAGGCCTACATCAAGTGCCTTGAGGAGGTAGTGCTGCTCTGAGTTAAGAGATCTATGCCTGACAACAGGAGTCTGCAGCATACCACATAAAGGGGAGAATCTCAGGCAATTTTTGCAGCCACATCACACCTTACACCTGGTCACCTAACTCCCCAAACTGCAACCTCTTTGATTATTTATGTGTGAGGCACGGTTGAGTGAGAAACCAACAAAATTCCTTGTAATATGAGATGAACTGAAAGCCAAGGATTATGGCAATATTCAATAACTTAAACAAGGAGATCATCTAGAAGAGTTGCAGGAGATTCCGAAATCATCTGGAGGCCATGGTTGAAGTCAATAGCGATTTTATTGAATAAATTTACTCTTTAGTATTTCAGGATATTTTTTATAATTTTATCAATTTTGCAGTTATATCTGTTAAAATGAGATGTCATTGTTTTCATTTTTGCTTAATTTAGACAACAATTTTTCTATCACATATATAATATTAGTAAAGAAATATTGTCTGCATATGCTTCTTATATAATAGACCGGTGAAAGAAATTTAACAGATACAAAAATGATAATATCAATAATAAAACAAATATGTATTGTGTATTGATAGGCTTTTTGACCAAATAGAGGCATGATGAGAAAGATGTTAAAAATCAGGTCAAAGACATCTGAAAACTCATTCTCCATGAAACAAGAAATGAAAAATGAAGTGCTACTTTCTTTTCTTGTTTTGGAGAAGGCTTTTTGTGGAGATTGTTTTCTCAAAGAATACAGGTTCTACAGAAAGCCTTCTGCAACCCTCGTCATGGCAAATAACTAACCCAGATCTCTTGGGTAATATAATGCATTCAAGAGAGTAAACAAAAATAAATAACCCAGAAAAGAAAGTCCTACTTTCATTTTATTTCATGTTTTGTAGAGGAAGAACACAGGTGTATCCAAATATTCCAATTAAAATCTTTCTCATTCTTTCATTTAGAATAACTAAAATTTAAAATTGTAAGATAAGAGAGGAGTTTTTCAAGAATTCACTTTCATCAGGGTTTGTATGATCTTAAAATATATTTTGTGTTTATATTTTTCTTAATTAGATTTTGTACTATCTCATGAGTAAAGGAGCTGGAATGTTTAGGTTAGTATAAGGATTAAATAATTGTGCTGACTGCTGAAGTGACCAACACCCAGACAACTGCAAACTAGGGTGAGACTCCAGAGTGAAGAAGCCTAGTGCAGTATCCAGACTGCAATACAACACACTTGTGAATGACCTCAGTGTGCAGAAAAAATAGACTGACAGTGTGAAAAACAAATATGAAAAACAAATAGGAAATGGAATGCTAAAAGTAAGCACTAGTGTCATCAGCAAAAAACATTACCCCAAAGGAAATCCTACACAGAAGAATAAATAAATGGATGACTGAAGATTCTTCACATGATGCAAAACAGACAGAAAACTATACTAAGACATGGAACGTAGTACAGGAAACTACACAAAGAAATAAGGAATAAATGCAGATGGGCTAAAGAGGAATGGCTTAACAACAAATGTGCAGAAGTAGAAAGATTGAGCAGGACTAATAAAGCAAACATGCATAAAGAAAAAGGTAACTGACAGGATTTGTAAAATTATATTAGAGAAAGAGGAAATGCTCCAGTGATGGGAAGAATGTATAAAAAATCTTTTCCATGACAAGAGAGAGCAACCGACAATACACAAATATGTGGACAGACAAGAAATATCAAAATTGGAAGTGAAGTTGCAGTGGCCAAAGTAGCTGGACCAGATGGCATGGTAATAGAGATGCTGGCAGCACTGGACAAATTCGGCATAGAGAAAATTACAGAAATAATAAATTAAATTTATAACAGTGGTATAATACTGAATGACCTAAGCAGGTCAATTTTCATAGCCCTACCTAAGAAGCCAGGTGCAAACAAGTGCGAACTCCACCAAACAATCAATTTGATGAGCCTCATAACAAAACTCATCATCCAAATACTGATGAATAGAACACAAAGCAGAAACAGGCCAGAGATAGAACAGTGCAGGTTCATCAAAGACACTGGAACAAGGAATGTGACATTTATGATTAGGATGCTATCAGAAATAACAATACAAATGAAAAAAGATGTGTACGTATGTTTTGTAGATTGTGAGAAGGCATTCAACAAACTATGCCACAAAGAATTGCTAAAAATGCTCAGCAACGTTAACATGTTTGGGAAAGACATTACAGTAATCAAGAACCTCTACTGGCAGCAAACTTCCGGCATACGGACAGGAAACAAATTCAGCAGATATACAAAGATAGAAAGGGGCATATGACAAGGATGTCTTTTCACTGGATCTATTCAACTTGTAGAGCGAGAATATTCTGAGGACCCTAGAAGTTATACCAGGATTTGTCATTGGAGGCCACAATTTGGACAACATAAGGTACGCAGATGATACAGTGCTGATAGCAGACAAGGAAAGGAAACTACAAGACCTCCTACAGAAGGTAGCTGAAGAAATTGAAAAGAAAGGACTACAAGTATACTACAAGAAAATATGATCATCAGCAAAAAGGGCAGCCAAAAATGTCAAATACAAGTGGAAGATACCAAAATTCAGTAGGTACAGAAACAAAGAATAGAGTACTGGATTGTTATGTGATGTCAGTTCTTCAATATGGCAGTGAATGCTGGAAAAACTTGAAGCAACTGAAATGTGGTTCTACAGAAAGATGCTGCAGATATCATGGATTGAGGACATGATCAATGATGAGATTTTAGAAAGGATGGAAACAAGGAAATTAATACTAAGCATCAGGAAGAGACAGCAAAAGTTCCTGGGACATGTAATGAGGAAGGAGGGCTTGGAGAATCTGATACTCACAGGCCAGATAGAGGAAAAGAGACAGGAGAAAACAGCATGTCATCTTTTCAAGCATTAATTACACTATTTATATTCAGAATATTGCCTGTATCTTTTATATATATATATATATATATATATATATATATATTATGATATTTCAGCCATTGCACCTTCTGGCCTGTCTCAGCTGTATATCAATTTGGATAACCCACCAGGAAGATGAGGACAGTATTCCAGATATAAATACTGTAAATAATAATTCCTCATCATTACTCGACCCAATGGGATACACCTGTGGTGGTGATCAGAAATACTTCATCAAAAATTGGCATGGATGTCAGATCACCTGACATTTCTTTGCAGATGTAGATGCCTAAAGCTAAGATTAGGACAGTAGGTTGAATATAGTGTAAATAATGATAATTCCTCATCCCAGAAATTAAGAAAAAAAACTTCATAAGCATGTTGAAGAAACTTTTAACCAACATATTAGATTTTTACAGGAACAATTTTCCAAATAGTCATTAATCTCAATTTTTTTTTTTTATCCCAAGTAAGGCAAAAATACCATTGGTATATAAGAGGTTACAGTGAGGGGGGAAAAAGGATGCAGAAGCTGTTAAAGAAAAGATAAGAGATGAATGGGAATCAAGTAGATATTATTGACATTACATTTAAACTTTTGGAGATTGTCGTGATCAGGGCAGCAAGCAAACAGAAGGGAGTTCCACAAACAAAAAGTGTGAGAAAAGAAACATTTAACTATTTTGACAGCAAAAGGGTGGGACCTTGAATAGCACGAGTAAATACATGTAGCCAAGGTACCAGGAGGAAAAAAGAGCAGGGCCATGAAAATACTTGTAGAAAAGACAGAGGGAAACCATATCACATTGGTGATAAACTCACTGCCAAGTTAGGATTGATTATGTTGCAAACCCTCCTTTGGATTTTGTCAAGAATTCTAAGATGAATAGTAGGAGCACCCGGCCAAATATGACGATAGTATTCAATGCACAGACAAATGATAAATTTATATATGTGCAAAATGAATTCTGACGAGAAAAACTTCCTCAATAGTATTTCTTATATCTTTTCATTAATGTAGTTCTCCCCACTGTTGTTCTATGTTTAACATTCAAAGCGACATATTTGTCTTGTGTTAATCACATTTAAAGTATGGATTTTGATCTCATAAATCAAAAATTAAAACATTTATTTCAGCTGTAGAAATTACCCCTTGTCAGCAAAAAAAAAAAAAATTTTTTTTTTTTTAACTGTAACAACTGGAGGCAGGCAATGGTTGTATCATAGGTAGAAAAGATTTTTACAGATACCTAATGAATTTGTGGTGGAGTGGATATCAGCTTGGAACGAGAAATCGGGGAGCCAAGTTCAAATTCCAGTTGAATTCATTGCATTCACTTATGCACAAATACCCTTGGGAAAGGTAATAATCTATATCTTCCTTCCAGTTATGGGTTAAATAACAGGACAGATTGGGTTCTATAGGCTTGGCTGGCAACCAGTCTACTGCAGAAAACAATGGCAACCTACTGCGGGATAAATTTCTGCTCAATCAGTCATGTCTTTCGAGACATGATCACCCAAGCATGTTTCACGTATGGCACTTAACTGACTGAATGAATAAATGAACTTCCTTGCAAAACAAAAATGTATGAGCATATAACAACTTTCAGAGCATACTATACTATATCTTCTTTTTCTAACGACTTATCTCCCCTCCTCCTCCTCCGTTATACAGCTATAAATTTCTTCAATATTTCATTTAATGTGTTATTACATGATAACACGCAGGATACCATTTTGTAAGCATGAAGCATTGTTTGTCAAATACAAATTTCTGCAATATTTGCCACCAGCTGTTTTCACAACTTTTTGACATTTAGAAAAAAAGCAACATAATGAAAAGCGTCATTAACTGTTCTGGTTTGTTGGTTGATTTGGGGATTCTTTTATGGGTTATCTACCTTTTGCAGGTTATTTAAAGCAAAAAAAAAATATTTTTAGATTGTAATTAGTTTTTTTTTTTTTTGAGATAATGATTTGGTGATACAAGTCCTACTCATTAACCTATAGATTTTGAGTTTTGTTTAATGGCATATCAACCTCTGTGGGTTATTTAATGCCAAAAAGGTGGGGTTTTAAGGTATTTTTTTTTAATGTTTGGTTATAGTGAGAAGGTTGATTTAGTCAGATTTTAATGAATATTTTTTGTTTTTATTCTTGTTTATTTTAGAAAACTGAAAATGTCTTCTAGTTTTGTATTCAAAAATGTTTTGTTGAGAATTTTTTTTCTTCAAAAATGTGTTATGGTAATAATTTTTTCTTAAAAAATGCATTGTTGGTAATATTTTTCCTTCAAAGCTGTATATTTTTTATAAAAGTCTATGTATATATTTCTATAAAAATGTATTTTTATACTTTCATAGTTTTTACCCTAGTTTGGGGGTTAACTATTTATCCATAGCTGGGACACTTACAGGTGCTACCAATCTGGGTCAGAGTGGACCTGAGAACAACAGCAATTAAGAGGTGGTTCCATGCTCCTCACAACCTCCCAATCAGAGGCCTTGCTGCCAGATGCAGTTTACCGTCATGCCCAGGACCTAACCCATAGATAAAGAAGTGGTGTATTTATACCTTCCTCAAGGTTATTTGTTCATAAGTGAATACAACGAATCTAACTGGAATTGGAACTTGGCTTTTTAATTAACAATTCCAAAACAATTGTCCATTTCATCACCCACACATCCAAGTTTACAGTATCTGGTATTTCCAAGTAGTCACCTATCTATGTATTGACCAGGTTTGACGTTGCTTAACTTTGGTGATTTTATGCGAAAAAGTGTTTCATCATGAAGTGATGTGTGTAAGCCATTCTGGCTTGTTTATAAGGCCTCAATGCTAAAATGGTAGTCCTTGACTAATGGACAGTGATTGCTGGAAGGTCTGTCTATGAAACTCATGAATTGGGATGATGAGAATTATACCAATCAGCTAAATTTTATTAAACAAAAAGAAAATGATCTTTCAGTCTTGGTTTACAAATATTAGAATGTTACTGTCTCTTATTGTTGTAACTTCATGAACATTTTTACTTAAATTTATTGAAATTGTTTCTCAGCAATAAATTTGAAAATCCCTTTCGTAAATTTCTGTTTGGCAATACATGTGCAGTAAAGTTAAAAGTAAATCATGATTTGCATTTAGCTGGATTCTGCCTGTAATGCAACTTGAATTTTGCAATGTAACCAAAGGATTATCTTTTTTTTTATTTCTTTTATACATGCCATCTTGTCAATTATTTTTTTCCAAAAGTCAAGTTGCTTCTTGCAGTTATTCCTCAGAAAAATCCTTTAAGAACTTCAATGTTCATTGTTAATTAAAATCTTTGATGGAAACCAACTTGTAAAGCTGTGTTTTAGCTGCTGCTTTCAAATAGAGGGAAAAAAAAGGGCAAGTGCTTCCAATTATTTGTGTTCAGACTATTTTTCTGCTTCTTTTTCTCCATTTATTAATTTTTATTACCAGAATCTCCACTTAGATTATCTTCAACATTTGTGCTTGACACTTTTTCCTTTTAAAGTTGAGCAATCATATTCAGTAATTAATGGATAGTGATGATGAACAGCATTTTTGTCTCTTTTATTTTTGAAAACAAAGAAGATTAATATTGTAAATTTAGTGAAGAAAAGTAGACTTAGAGATTAGGGTCAGAGTTGAGCAGAACAAGAAAATTAAAATAGACAATATAACTCAATATGATTTCTACAGCTTCAGCAGGAATCTCAAAGAAAATTGTTAGCAAGTAATGTTAAGACTTTATAAATATTTGAAATTGATTTAAAAATGTAGGGAGCAGATTTTACAATTTTTAAATAATGTACTGTATCAAAATAATAAAGTATTTCATTTTTTTTTTTATATAATCAATAATTTGTATATTTTTGTTTTGTCATTCAGTTTGTATACTATGGTATAAAAAAAATAAACTCAATATTAACACTGTTTATACTTTATTGATAAAACACCATACCTCTATCATTGAATAATAATTGCTTGCTTCTACATCACATTGAAACACCAATTTCTATACAGTCACTGAAGTTAAGCAACATCAATCCTGGTTAGTATCTAGATGGGTGACCGCTTGGGGATACCAGGTGCTGTAAGTTTGCATGTGCAAGTGGTGTAATGGATAATGCCACAGAATTGTTAATCAGAGAACTGAATTTCAATTCCATTGTATTCACTTACATGCAAATACTCTTGGAAAAGGTATGAATTCACTTCTTCTATGGGTTAATTAGTAAAACTTGTATCATTAAACTATTATCTCAAAAAAATAATTTTGATAGTCTAAAATATTTTCTGCAAAAGGTTGATAAGCTATCAGAAATTAATCAATCTGAATGATGTTTGAAAATATTTGGCTTAACTTTAAATATTTAATGTAACAAATAAATAAGGAAAGTGCCACTTGTTTAACATAAGACTGACTTAAGTATTTACTAAGCTTTGTCTAACAGGAGAAATCATAATGGTCTGCTATATTAGTTCACTATTTCTCTGTTAGAATCTTCCAGATAGCTTGTTTTTAAAAAAAAACACTCACAAGTATAAATGAACCTATGAAGTAATTACTAAATGTAAAATTTTTTTATACAACTTTGTTGAATTTATGGATTCATTAGTTTGTAGTTGTTGGCTCACTAGCAGTAAAATAATAAAATTTCACATTTAAATTCTTTATTCATTTAAAATGCAACATTTATCTAATCTAAACTTATTTATAAATGGAACTTTGTCTGTATGTGTCTGTGTCCGTTACCTATAGACTCTGAAACAGCTGAACTGATTTTCTTGAAAATTTACACAGTTGTACTATAAGCGTCTGCAAGTGTTCTTAGCTGGGTTTTGTGTCGACGTACCCCCGATAAAAATCGATAATCGAAAAAATCAGGTTATAGAAGGAGTGGTCCGATTTTAATCAAATTTGATACACTCATAGACAAAGACATAAGAAACAATATTCAGAAGTTTCAAGGTTGCAGTTTTTACAATAGTGCAGAAAATCGATTATATATATATATATATATATATAGCAAGATGTTTGTGTGTGTCTGTTTATCTGTCTGTATGTCCTTTATACAAATCCACAATTTTTATCTGATTCTCACCAAACTTCACACAAAAATTCTTTAGGCTGAGTCTGAGCTCCAGGACTATGGATTAGTTTTAAAGCTTTCATTACACCCGAGCAACACTGGGCTATACTGCTAGTTAGAAATATATATTTAGTTTAAATACAGAAGTCAAAAATGAGTTCAAAGGGTTTTGTGCTCTTTTCCTGTAAGACAGAAAAGGAAATTATTCATTGCAGAACAGATGCTCATTTCAGTTTCATTCAAATTGTGTGTGAATGTATTTGATTGTCCAGAAAATTAATGCCAATGTTTAGTCATTCATGTTCCAACATGTTAGAACACATCAAATTTATCAACAGATATAATATATGCTTACATTTCTGATTAGACACACTTCAAACTATCTCTTGAGAAAGGAAGCTTAAAATTACTTAATTTGTATCAGTTTGCATTCCTATGAAAATGGAAGATTATAAGGTGAATTTTAGATACTTCATGATTTCTTTCTTACCATGAAGGTAAAAATACTTTAAAAGTAACAAAAAAAAATATGTTGGTTGGTTGGTTGGTTTTTATGGCAAATCAACCTTGACGGGTCATTTATTGCCAACTAAATTTTTTTTATTTTATTTATTTATTACTGGTAATATCTTTTTTTCTTTCAACAATATATTGTTGTTTTTTTATATAAGTTTTTGTGTCTAGTAATACTTTTTTCTTTTCGAGTATCAAGATTCATTGGGATTTTTTTTTAAGGGCAGGGTCCCCAAGTCCTACCCTTGTTATTTAACCCATAACTGGAGGGAAGGGACGGATTAATACTTTTCCCAAGGGTACCAGTGCTTAAGTGAATGCAGGGTATTCAACTGGAATTCGAACTCGGCTCAGCAATTTCTCTTTCTGAGCCGATATCCACTGCACCACAAGGCACATCCGTCACTATATGCTCACAGCACCTGGTATTCCCAAGTGGTCACCCATCTAAGTACTGACCAGGCTCAACGTTGCTTAACTTCGGTGATTGAGTAAGAACCGGTGTATTCAACGTGATAGGCCGTAAGCCAAAAAAATAGTGCTTTGTACAGTGAATGTGCTTTAGCTGATCAAACTGTACAAAAGTGGTTCACGAAGTTTAGAGTTGCTTATCGTAGTCTTATTGATGAAGAACTTTCAATACGAACCCCCACTTCCACTACAGATGATGACCAAATCAAGACAATAATCCAGATTACACAACAGAAGATTTGGTAGAAACATGTAATTTATTGAAATCCATCATCCATAAGCACTAAGTAAAGTTTTGGTACTCAAATCACTACAATATTTGGGTACCACATAATCTGATTAAGAAGAATCTTTTGGATCACATTTCTATCAATGATTTGCTGTGTAAACACATTGAAATGCATTCTTTTCGAAGCAAATTGTGATCGATGATGAGAAATGGATTGTTTAGAACAATACTCAGCAAAAAAGATCCTGGGGTAAGTGACATGAGTCAACTTTATTCATCCCTAAAGCAAATCTTCATCCTAAGAAAGTCCTGCTGTTCATCTGGTAGGATTGGAAAGGAATCCTGTACTATGAGCTTCTGCTAAATAGCCATTCAATTGATTCTGAAAATTATTGCCTGCAACTGCATGAATTAAAGGCAGCAATTCAAGAAAAATACCCAGAATTGGTGACAGGGAAGGTTTTTGGTTTCCACCAGTATAATGCCAGATCTTTTCTTTCTTTGGTAACCCGGCAAAAATTATTGCAGCTTAGCTGGGTTGTGTTACTCCACTCACCATATTCACCAAATATATCTCCTTCAGATTTTTATTTATTCAGGTCTTTACACAATAATCTCAATGATTAAAATTATAATTCTTTCTATGACATTAAAAAAAAAACCTTAGTGAGTTCTTTGCTGAGAAATCACCAAAATTCTGGGAAGATGGAATCTTAAAGTTGAAGAAAAAATAGAAAAAGGTTGTGCAACAAAATGGATTATATTTAGTTTAATATTTAATGGCATAATTTTTTTGTTTTGTTTTTTAATTTCTCTTAAAAATCGACATGGACTTTCTGGACAAATCAATATCTTTTAATTCAAGATCTAAAAATATTATTACAAAATTAAAGTAAAAAAAAACTCTTGAAATTGTTTTTTTTTATTATCAAATAATTTCTGAAAAGTTGAATAAAGCTTTATATCTGATTCTTTTTTTTTTTTTTGTCTACAACTTTGATTTTATTGTTCGGCACAGGGCAGTGTTCTAACAGACTGAGTTGAAGAGGAATGTATTATTTTAAATATTGTGTGTATGTACACTACCAGCCATAATTATTAGGCCACCCCAGTTCTTTAAAAGAAATGATGTATTTCATACAATTTTTTATATTCATTGCTAAGTGGATAATTCTAAATGAAAATAGACTGGTTCTTTTGTTATTGTTACTTTGCAAAGTTTTACAAGGCAAGAAAGCAAAGATGAACCCGTCTGAATCACCCTAAATTTTCTTCATTCTTTCATTGATGAAACTGCAATATAGGTAATTATTAAATATTTATAAATTCATTTGATGCACATTTTATTGTGCAGTATTAACAAAAGAACCATTCTATTTTCATATAAAATTATTCACTTGACAATAAATACTAAAAAATAATATGAAATACATCATTTTTTTTTAAAACACTGGGGTGGCCTAATAATTATGGCCGGTAGTATATATATATTAATTAACATAAGTATATGTAAGTCACTTGTGTACAACACGCAAATGCATATACAGACTTTGTGATGGATAGATTATCTGCTCCTCTTTAATAATATAGATTAGATACTTTGATTTAATATGCTGTGGAGGGTCATGGTCATGAATGGATGATAAAATACTGCATAGTAGTTTTTGTTTACATGACCATAGCATAACAGTTAATAAGTACTAAAAATTGATAAATTGTATAATCAACTTATTGAAAGATTCACTGTCAAAATCAAAACTTTAGTTAAATGCATCGGCATATGTCTATTTAGTCTGCACATTTTATTCAGATTGTTTGTTTATCTGTACTCTTATTCCCTTCAAACAACATTTCAATCATGGCCACTTTGGTTTATTTCATAATTTCAATGTTGAAATTGATAAGTTGGTCTCTATATAACATTTATAAATGATGTTTGGAAATTAAATATTTATGTAATCAATGAAGATATTTTGTTGATTTTATAGCATGCAAGGTTATTGTCCCTTTTTAAAGGTTTGATGATAAACTGCATCCAGCAGCAAGGACTCTGATTAGATTTTGATGAGCATGGAACCACCTCTTGTTGCTAGGTCAATCCTGACCTGGGATGGTAGCATCTGTTAGGGTCACAGCTAAAATTTATGAAGGTATAAAAATAGATTTTTTTATAGTAAAAATACCAGCAACACATTTTAAAAAAAAACAAATATTATCAACAATACTTCTAACTCTTGACAAAACCCTCTTTACAAAAATGCATCAGTTAAACCTGATCTACAAACTTATTTCTTACAAAGAATACATATTCTATTCATCCAAACCTATCCTAAAATTCTTGTCAGCATTAGATAACCTATTAAGGTCGATATGGGATAAAATAAAAAAAACCTAAACCATTTTTAAAGATAATTTATATTTTCAATACAAATTCGTTCTTTTTTTTTTTTTATAAATGTCATTTAATTTAAACTTATATTAGAAAAGACTCATCAGGATCATTTACTTTTATCAAGCAGCAAAATATATTTTTGATACTTTGAACTGTTAATGTTACCAGTTAAACTTCTTTTCTGAGTAAGTCACCAGCTTTTTTTCTATTAAATAATCAAAATATAAATGTAATTTAGAAATTGATAAGACATTTAAATATTAATCTAATGTTATGAAAAAAACTTTATTTGGACATTGGGAAAAGGGCAAAAATATTTAATAAAATGAAGTAACAGAAACAAAAATAATTAAGATTCAGGTTTTAAGAAGGACTGTATATAACACATTTCTATGATATAGTAGAAAAGATAGCTTTTTATCCAAAATAGTTAGTGGACAAGTATGATTATATAAGACACGAAATTAAAAATAGGATAATTAAACATTTGTAGAAAATAAAATAGAATAAAGTAAAAAATAAAAATACAGTATTAAATTAACTACTTTCAACAAAGGAGCAGGTGCTATATAAAATAGTCTATACTGCAAATGAAAATAGTACAGCCAGTTTGATTGTGTTACAAAAATTGTGTAGCTAAAACTATTAGTGCTTAAAAGGTTAACAAGCAACTTTTCTTAAACTTTTATTTCCAAAATGTTGGTAAGAATGTGGACTTAGTTAACATCACATTTACAAGTCTTTCTCATAACCACTGGCACTTTAGTTCTTTTTTCTTTCTCTTTCAAAAGAATACAAAATCAACAAAGTTTCACAAGTTGTAGAACAATTTTGCATTTGTTTTCTTAAGAGTATTGTTTTATGCTATTGAACTCATCGTTTGTATAAATTTTAATATCAACATGACTCTGTAGCCAATGTATTCTTCAGCTTGCTGCAATTAAGTCTATATAAGAGATGAATAAAATTGCTGAAGAATGATAAATTTGAATGAAATGGCATATATTATGTTTCCAGACAAATATATGAGTCAGTTCAGTGTTCAGGGAATTAGCATCTCCATGCATAATATAGAAATGCCTATATTAAATTGGTGCTGGGGATGGTACCATTTGGATGCCTCATACTACCAGTGAAATCTTTTGGTATATTAGACTAATTCTTTTCTGTATAAAAAAGAATAGAAATAAACTTTCAATGGGCTGTAGAACAGATTAGCTTGAAATGTTTGAAGTAGCACAGTGAATTCAAATCATGGAATGGTTACTTTTCTCAAAATTAAAGAAAGGAATAAAAAAATGTGTTCAACCCTGAACATTTTCTGCTTCACAAAGAAAAGAATGACTTAGAGGCATGGAAAAAAAGAACGTGTTCCAATCTGATAATGTTGAAATATTCTCTGCTTCACTAAAAAGGGAATAAGGCATGAAATGTACATTTTATTCAATATATTTACCCTGCAGTTCAAAACACTCAGCATATTGTTTCACAATTATTTTTAACCTTTCTAAAAAAATTAAAAAAAAAAAAAAAGTTTTTTTGTTTTTTTTTTCTTTTTTAGTCATTGGAATACTGCTTTTTTTTTTTTTTTTTTTTTTTTTTTTTGCTGTGGCTGCTATCACCTCTAAATCATTTTCAAAATTTTTTCCCTTTCAAACACTTAAGATTCACAAATAGGAAATGGATGCAGCAACATCTGGTGAGTCTTCAAGACATTGTCTTGCCAGCCTTGTTAGCAGGTGCATTGTTCTGTGAAAAAGTGTTATTTTTCCTTAGTTTCATTCACTGTTTTTCTTTCAACACCTTTCGTCATCACACTTTATTAGTTGTATTCTGCATTAATTGTTTTTATCTTTTGAAAGTAGTCAATCCAAATACCCTACTTTTCTCCTATGACTTTTCTTGCTGAATTTTGGGTCTTGAATTTATTTAGACAAACTGAATGCCACCACTGTATAAATTGTTGTTTCGTATCCTCATCATAGTGTGTGTTGCCATGTTTCATCAACAGTGACAAGTCAATGCAAAACTTCTCCCTAGTTCTTTGAAAATGCTGCAGAATCAACTTGGAGATGTCTATTTGATATAATTTCTGGCTGGTATACAAACATTTTGACACCATTTTGGCTGACAGCATCTGCATATTCAATTGCTCATCAATTATGAACCTTGGATATCTTGAGTTCCTCAGCAATTCTTTTGACTGATTGATGAATCTCAGACAAAATTAGTTCATGAGCATGATCAATAATTTCAGGTGTTAACACCATTACATTTCTGCCAGACTATGCTGTGCTTTGAATCTGAAAATTCTCATGTTGGGTCTTGGTACATGCCTTCTTTACAGCAGAGGATGACAGGTACATGTCACTCAGTGTCACCATATGGATTTCTCTTTGGAGTTTTTTTTTGGCGGGGGGGACTTCATGATAACCTGGAGTACAACACTTGAAAATGCCAGGCTTTCAGTTGACATAAGGTGAAACAAATTTAAATATGAGGTCAGCAATTCAGGAAAATTGAAACTTTATAATTAAAACACTTTAGCTAGTGACAAAATAATGCCTAGATTTTAGGAAGAAAAATTTTCAGCACCCCTTCATACTGTTTTTAATTCTATGATATCTTGTTTGATAAAGAGACCAGATTTCAAAAATTGACTTTGTCTTGGTTCCTCTGTTTAAGATCTTGTTTCATGCGACATGATTGCTTTTTGCTTAATTGTGAATGAATTGTAAAAAGTCTGCATGTTGCCTTTACATTGAACTGCTTGATAGGGAATAAGTGAAATCTACTAAATCAGAGTATTTAAAGAAAAAGAATTGTAAGAATTGGTAACCGTCTTGGCATATTTCTTATCAACTTCTCTTCATTTTCAGTTATAGTTATTATATTCTTAATATAAATCTCACATCTCTCAGGAAGAATCTTCTTCTTCTATGTGCCCTGTCCCTTCAGGACGTAGGCGATCATGGCCCTCCACGTCTCCCTATCCCTTGTGGCCCTTTTTCAGCCTACTTTTCTACTAACTAATTTTATTTTACTTTACATTTTTGGTCTTTTACTTTTGATTTAATTACTTATTTCCGTTACTAACTTAAGTACTTTGCTGGTCTTTCTCGTAGGGTACTTAGATTATGTCAAATTGATTTGGGTTTTCAAGGTTTGCTTTAATATACGTGATATTAGGGTGTATTTATTTTTGTTAGCGATGGCCTACTATGAAAGAATTTTTTTTTTTTTAAGGACCGTTACTATTTGAACGGTGACCATTCCTCCCTCTCTGGACACTCGCTGCATGATCTCCCCACCTCTCTCTCTCTCTTTCTAACTCACTTAGCAGGCAGTTAGCATGCCAAAATGTCTGAAAAAAAAAACAGGAAGAATATCAGACCTAAATGTAAATTAATAGATACATTCTTGATTTGAATGTCACATTTTTTTTTTTTAATCATTTCACCCCAAGCAAGGCATTCCACTGCCACTATTGCTCAGGGGGTTACATAGAGGAAGGTGGTGAGAAAGAGTGGTTAGATATAAAGAGGGTGATAGATGGGTAAGGATGTAGATAGGAAGAGTGTTTGGGAGAATGGATAACAAATTAACAAAAGATTTTTAACAATTTTGTTACAGTTTGGTAAAATAGCTGGGAATTTTCATTTTTAAATCACTATGAAAATCAAGGAATTAGCTATTGGAATTTCTATTATAATATTCTACAGTTTTTTTTTTCTTTTGTTTTTTTTTTTTTAATGATTAATTGATTTTCTACAGCTTATCAACCCCTTGCAGGTTATTTAGAGCCAGTAAATATTTTTAAATTTTAAGAAGGTATTTTTTTTTTTTTTCAAATAATGATTTAAAGATACAAGTTTTATTTCTTACTAATTAGTATCTAAGTGCTAACGTAGATTCAAATCTTTCCCAAGAGTATTTGCGTATAAATGAATATAACAACCCTAACATGCAGTGGAACTCAACTCTCTAATTAACAATTCCAAGCTCTATTTCATCGTATGCACATTTATGTGTTCCCAAGCGATCTCTACACTGTTTATATAGAATTAATAGTATTTAAGTAATAAAAAAAGGGATATTAGTGTTTTTACAATATCAAATTTAGTACTTATGAACTATGAAATTTGATTTATTATTTTGTTTTGTCTCCAGAACTTTAAAGTTTTCTGATAAAGCATTTTATTAAAATTACTTCAATCAAATATTTGAATAGTACATTGCAGTATTTCTCAACTGGTGCACCTGGGCACACTAACGAACCCTGAAAGGTAGTCAGGTGTTTCCCCAAGATAAGAGTAATGATTTATGAAATATTTTTATGTTTGAAAAAAAAAAAAATTTTTTTTTTAAGCACATGACTTCTATATCTAATTCAAGTTTTTGTTACAATTTATTATAAATTGGATGCTGAATCTCTTAATCTTTAAGAAGTAAATAATCCATTTCCTTTTGCCTTCTTCAAAGGATTTAAATCAGTCTTTTTTAGCCGCTATAAAAAAAAAAACAGATTCTTCATAAATCTCTTGAAATGAAAACTGTACCACTAAACTTTGTGAATGCTAAACCAATCTAAACTTATTTATAAATGGAACTTTGTCTCTGTGTGTGTGTGTGTGTGTGTGTGTCCGTTACTTATAGACTCCGAAACGGCTGAACTGATTTTCTTGAAAATTTACACAGTTGTACTATAAGCATCTGCGAGTGTTCTTAGCTAGGTTTTGTGTCAAGGTACCCCCGATAAATATCGAAAATCGATAATCGAAAAAATCGGGTTATAGAAGGAGTGGTCCGATTTTAAGCAAATTTTATACACTCATAGACAAAGACATAAGAAACGATATTCAGAAGTTTCAAGGTTGCAGTTCTTACAATAGTGCAGAAAATCGATAATATATATATATATATATATATATATATATATAAAAGGCAAGATGTTTGTGTGCGTGTCAGTTTATCTGTCTGTATGTCCTTTATACAAATCCACAATTTTTATCCGATTCTCACCAAACTTCGCGCAAATATTCTAGTCAAAGCTCCAGGGTTAGTTTTAAAGCTTTCATTACACCCGAGCAACGCCGCACTATACTGCTAGTATTTCATATTTTCAAACTTTCTCTCTAATTTTTCCTTATTAAAATTTAAAGTACACCCCAGTGTTTTTATTGCACTATGTGGTTAATAAAAAAAAATGTTGAAAAACAATAGGTTTATTTAATAGCACATCTCATTGTATTGATACCTGTAGATATTTAATGTTAAAAAGTAAATTCTTAAATATTTATGTTTTTGGTATAAACTAAAGTTTTCTAATTTTACTTGTGTTAAAATTGAAATCATCTTTTAAAGATATTTTGAATCAAATGATGAAATTGTTTGATATTAAACAATTCTAAGAGGCAACCTCTAAAATTCATTTCAGAAACAGAAAAAATCACTCAACTAATTTTCAATTTCAAGATTTTCATGATCAGAATTTTGTTTCTGTTTAGTTTTTATCTATTTGCTGTTATTTATTGGCTGGTTATGACAGCAGTAGATTTCTTCAATCAAAATATGTATTTTTAAAAAATTCTTATTAATGTTCAATCTATAATAGAAAACTGCTGACTTAGGAACTACTGCCTTCTTTTTTGCATTGTGCTCTTCATAGTAGAAATAATAATTGCTATTTAGTAATAGTGGTTTTGTAACACACTAAAATTTCTATTGGCGGACCTGTACAACCTGCATCCCCACTGTAATTTTTTGTTTTAAATTTTTTTTTACTTTTTTCAGTACATTTTTATTGATTAGATCCTAAACTTTCAGATTAGCAAAAAAAAAATTTAGAAAAAATTCAATATTTAAAGATTTTTAGGTAATGATCAGTTTCTCATACAATTTTCTAGTAAACTGATCCCCCAAAACAGTCTTTTTTTATTAATTTACTACAAGGTTTGAAAATAAAAAGGGCAACAACTCATCATTGTCTTTTACTCGAACACAAAGTGAGTGTTTTCAAAATGGTGGGTTGATTTACTAGAAAGTTGTATGAGAAACTGAGCACCCCTTGAAAAGCTTTAAATATTGAATTGTTTTTTCAAATTTTTTTGCTAATCTGAAAGTTTAGGGTCTAATCGATAAAAATGAATTAAAGTCAAAAAAAAAATGAAAAGCAAAAAAAATTACTGGGGTGCAGGTGCCGGTTGTACAAGTCTGCCTTTCTATTTTGTCTTATTGAGATTATAAAAATGATATACACACATTTTTTTATATCTTTCATCTTAATTTTCAAAAAGAAATTTCATATAAAACTGAAGCCTTGGCAGATTACTTGAACTAAAGAAAATCATTTTAGAAAGTGACTTAATTTATTATTTTAGAATTTGGCTTAATTTCAATAGGCATCAAAATGTTATTAATATACAATGTTGGTTTTTCATTTAAAATAAAAAATGAGTTTTTTTGTTTTTTTTTCAAACTTGTATTCAATTTAAGCCAATGCTTTGTAATGTTGAAAAAATATTGAAAATGATGTTTTAAAAGAGACATGACTGACTGGACCGAAGATTTTCTCACAGTAGGATGTCATTACTTTGTGGTAAACTGGTTGCCAACTAAGTCTATAAAATTAATCTGTCCTGCTATTTAACCTATAGCTGAAGAGAGAAGTGATGGATTAATACCTTTCCCAAGGGTATTTGTGCATAAGTGAATGCAGTGATTCAACTGAAATTTGAACTCTGCTAATTTCTTTTTCCAAGCTGATATCTGCTGCACCACAAAAGTACTTTGTTAATAAAAAAAAAAGTTTTCTTTTGATAGTTATAAGAAAAGGAAAATGTTTTTTTTTCCTAATCATTTCACCCCAAGCAAGGCAGAACTGCCTCTGGTGCACAGGGGGTTGCATTAGAGGTGAGTGATGAGAAAGGAACAAGTTTCATAGGTGTCAGAGAATGGGTAAGGGAAGGATGTAACACTGGTGTGAAGAGGGCGGCATGAGAGTGGAAAGGAAGGCGAACATGATACAAGGGTTATTAAGAAAAGGATGTGAGAGTCAAGGAAATAAGAGATGGCTATTGACTTTGCATTTAAATTCTTGGAGATTGTAGCTGTCAGGGAAGCAAGTATTCGGAAGGGAATTCCATAGGTGGGAAGTGCAAACAAAGAAGTTGATAGAGTAGAAGTTGTGGTTATATTTGATTCGTTTCATTGTAAAAGGAAGCTAAGCTCATCAGAGCAGAAGCCATGAAAGTATTTGCAGAAAAGACAGAGGGAAGCCACATTACATCAGTGAGAAAGTGACTGGAGTTGAGCTACTATGTTGGAATCAATTACATTGCAGATTGTCCATTGGATTTTGTCAAGGACCTCCCTGCCATCCCGAGATGAATAGCAAGAGCACCCAACCAAATGTGACAGCATTATTCAATGCACAGGCTGGTGCTAGATTTATATATGTGCAAGATGGATTCAAATGAGAAAAACTTCCTGGCCCTACACAGGGAACCAACCTTCCTAGCAGCAGATTTAGCTATGAATTCAATATACTCATTCCACTTGAGGTCGGCTGATAGAGTTAGGCCAAGAAGGCACAGTATTTTGCTTTCAGGTAGACTAGCCTGATCCATTCTGATGGGGTTGGGGGGCAATAGCTGTTGTCTATGGTGGTTAAAGGATAGCAATTTCGTTTTGGAAACATTAAAATTTACAAGCCATTTCTTACTCCAGACCACCACAGATTGGAGGTCCTTTTCAAGATCAGCAGCGAAGTTTGCTTTGTCAGCCTCAGCATATTTCTTATCGAGGCAGGAGTAAATGGTTGTGTCATCAGCATATCATTGATGAAAATCAGAAAAGGTTTAGGACCTAAAATATTCTTGATGGACACCTGTGTTCATATGATCGTATCTGGAAGCATGCCCATTCAATACTACCTTCATTATACGATTTAAAAGGAAAGACTGGATTAGGTCAAACAATCATTCAGTTATACCATAATGCTGTAGCTTGCGTAGAAGGCCAGCATGCCTGACTCTGTCAAATGCTTTGGAGATATCTAGTGCAATAGCTCAAGCTTCACTGTTCTTATCGAGAGCCTGGTATATATACCCTGTGATGATATTGATTAGGCAAGAGATATGGTAATTTTTCTTTCTCTTAAGTAGGTTATCATCATCATCAGCCAGTATTTTTCTGACTACTTCCATAATGACCATCCTGATCTCTATCTGCAAACCTTTATTTATAATCTCTCCATTTTTGCTTAACATTTTCCAGATGCATTTGCTATCCATTCAGTCAAGCTTCTGCTTCTTCTGTTATCTTTCCTATGCTTTGCTATGTGACTCACCCAGAATTTGCAGAATCATTTCTATGATATCTGGAGCTGTTTTTTCATCCAAGCTAATCACTTTCTGCCTATTAGATTTATATAACATTACTCTTTCCATATTTGTTTGTATTTCTGAGATGAGGTAGTATTTACATTATTTTGACTCATCTTTCTGAGATGAGCTAGTATTTACGTCATTTTGACTCGTCTTTCTGAGATGAGGTAGTATTTACGTTATTTTGACTCGTCTTTCTGAGATGAGGTAGTATTTACGTTATTTTGACTCGTCTTTCTGAGATGAGGTAGTATTTACATTATTTTGACACGTCTTTCTGAGATGAGGTAGTATTTACGTTATTTTGACTCGTCTTTCTGAGATGAGGTAGTATTTACGTTATTTTGACTCGTCTTTCTGAGATGAGGTATTTACGTTATTTTGACACGTCTTTCTGAGATGAGGTAGTATTTACATTATTTTGACTCGTCTTTCTGAGATGAGGTAGTATTTACATTATTTTGACTCGTCTTTCTGAGATGAGGTAGTATTTACGTTATTTTGACACGTCTTTCTGAGATGAGGTAGTATTTACGTTATTTTGACTTGTCTTTCTGAGATGAGGTAGTATTTACATTATTTTGACTCGTCTTTCTGAGATGAGGTAGTATTTACATTATAATTTCCTCATCTTTGTTGCCATTTGTATGACATTTTGGCTGTTGTACACTCCAGTCTTCTTCAGGTGCTAGGAATTTTGAACCAAACCCTTTATTACAATCACTGGGGTATATCATTTTCATTCCTTACCTAGTGCCTCCTTTTGGTAGTCATGAGTTATCTCCCTCTAACCCTCTAAGTTAAGTCACAGGAACTAACCAATGTTAGTTCCACTGGGCCATGTGTCCTTAAGGACAATAACAACTTAATCCACTGGGCCATGTGTCCTTAAGGACAAGAACAACTGAGCTTCTGGGATTTATAAACCAGAACCATTTTTTTATGTTAATAGCTTCTCTAGTATTTTTTCTTTTTTTTTTTTTTTTTTTTTTTTTTTTTACCAGAGTTTATATTGCAATTTTGACAATAATGATTTTCTCTCGCATTCCATATTACTGGTTCTCATATTGTATTCATCTCTATACTTGGTCGGCTTAAGAAATTTTTTTAGTCAAACATATGTGCTGATTCCTTAAGTTTACATAGTTTCCAGTGGTGTTCTCTATCCATTATTTCAACTTCATCCCATAGGGAGCAGTGATCCTCTTTCTCCCTCCATATGTGGTCAGCTACGCCTGATTTTTCTATCTCCCCTCGTGTTACGGCCTTGTAATGTTCTTGTAGCTTTAACTTAAGGGGCGGCCTGTTTCTCCTCTATATTTTTTTCTACAGCTACATGGAATAGCATACACACAGTCCTTAGTCATGTCTTCCTCTGTTGGGGCTCTTAATCAGTAGAGGTACCTGCGAAGTGTAGAACCAATTCTGAAGACCGTCCTGATGGACCACAGATTCTTTGTATTTTCTCTGATAACCCCTTCACATAGGGTAGACAGACCAAAGCTGTTTTCTGAGAGTTGTTATCTTCATGCACCCTCTCTTCCATGTATGTTGGAGTTGTTGTCATGTACTCTGGATAACTGTTGTAGGGTACTGCTTATACTGACCATTTCCTGTTTGTATGTCTTTGTGTCACCACTTATGACTTTTGTTCAATGTTGCAGGCAGCGGATGATTCCTTTCTTTACATTGTATGGGTGGTGGGAATTGAAGTTGTGGTATAGTCCGGTGAATGTTGGCTTGCAGTATACAGATGTCTTAAATCACACCTCTATTCAAGCTATTAGTACATCCAGGAATGCCAGTTTGTTGTCACACTCTTTTCCAGAGTGAACTGTATGGATGAGCTTATCGAGCTCACATGGTCCAGTAGTGTTTGAACCTCCTCCTGGTCTGACCAGAGTATGAAGGTGTCATCAACATATCTTAGTTATAGAGTTGGCTTTAGAGCTGTGGATTCTAAAGCCATCTCTTCAAAGTATTCAATGTATACGCTAACCAGTGGTGGTGATAATGGCAAGTTCATTGCTAAGCCTTCATCCTGCCGATATATGTTTGATCCTAATCCGAAGTGTGTTGTTTGTGTACAGAACGTCAGCATTTCCATCAGGTTATCTAGTGGAATACTGGTACGTTCTCCTAGGGATGAATCTGATGCCAATCTGTCCTTGACTACCAATAGTGCCTCCACCGTGGGTACCTTGATGAACAGACTCACCACATCCAGGCTCACCATCTGGTTGCATTGGATTGAGAGCATCTTTGATAAGTTCCAGGAAGTGGGCAGAGTTTCAAATATATGGAAATGACTTCTCTATCAGTAGGTCACTTATGTCTACAAAGAAGCAACTCAGAGGTTGGCACACCGAGCCCAGGCTGCTAACAATTGGCTTGAGCGGAATACTGTTTTTATGAATCTTAGGTAGACCATACATGTGAGGTAGCTTGCTGTAATGTTGAGACAATTGCTTGTATATCCCAGACTGGAAGTGATCCTTGTTCTTAATTAGGATCTGAGACAACTGTCGTTCAACGTGGGATCTTTCTTTACCTTACTTTAACTACCACTTGTAATGAGGTCTTCCAGTTTCTTGGTGTATTCAGTTTTGTCTATCACTACAGTTGCATTGCCTTTGTCAGCTGGTAGTATGATGATGTTCTCATTCCCCTATGGGGTCTTGATTGCCAGCCCCTACTCTTTTGTGATGTTTGGTTTGGATGGCTTGGCTTTCTCCAATGTCTGTCTCACTTTCCATCTCAGCTCATCTGTGTGAACCTGAGGGATGTTCAAGGTTATTTCCTCGATACAGGCAATGAAGGACACAACTAAGGATTGTGTGTATGCCATTCCATGTAGCTGTGAAAAGAAATAAAAAGGAGAAACAGGCCGCCCTCTTAAGGTAAGGTTACAAGAACATTGCAAGTCTGTAACACAAGGGGAGATAGAAAAATCAGGTGTAGCCAACCACATATAGAGGGAGATAGGGGATCACTGCCCCCTATGGGATGAAGTTGAAATAATATAGAACACCACTGGAAACTACGTAAACTTAAGAAATCAGCACGTATGCTAGGCTACAAAAAATCTCCTAAGTCAAACAAACATGGAGATGAATACAATATGGGAATTAGTAATATGGGGTGCCAGAAGATATCATTAGTGTCAAAATTGCAATACAAGCTCTAGTAAAAAAAAAAATACAAAAAGAAAAAAAAACTACTAGAGCAAACCATTGCAATATGAATTCTGGTTAAAAATGGTTACTAAACATTAGGTGTATAAGTCCCAGAAATTCAGTTGTTCTTGTTCTCATGAGTACCAAAAGAGGCTGTATACAAGGAATGATAATGATATACCCCAGTGATTGTAATAAAGGGTTTGGTTCAAAATTCCTAGCACCTGAAGAAGGCTGGAGCATACAACAGCCAAAACATCATACAAATCGCAACAAAGATGAGGACAATACTCCAATGTAAATAGTGTGATTACTCTTTTCATTGATCTGTATCTGTTTTAAAACAATTTTGTTAATTTCCAGATCAAAGCTGATATTATAAATTCATTGCTCATTTTACATTATGTCTCTGTCTTTATTAAATGCTTCCAAACTAGGACTATTTAGATTTTTTAATCCTCTATTCATGTTTTCAGAACATTGCAGTTAAATTTTTTTATTTTATTTCTGCTTAGCTACCTTGAGACTTGTTTAAATGATTTATCATTTTAATCATTCCATTATTTGCCTATCTAACATTAGTTGCTTAAACCACTCCAATTTTATTCTTGCTTTGCAAGTCTTACAATGATGCCTCTCAGGTATACAAATTTGTCTGATTGAATCCTTGGGATGTTTTTGCTCATCCACCTTTCTATTTTATCTCCTATTTAGAGATTCTTGGTAAAACACAAAGAAAAATCTGCAATGTTATTGGTCCTGACCTAGCATTTCAGCTTCACTTCCTTTCCCACTGCCATAATATAACTTTCCTTTTCTATAAATACTTTCATGGTAATTGTTCTGATGATTTTTCCTCTAATGCCTAGATTTTATGTATTTAAAAACAGTACTAGATTGACAAGGTTTCATCAATTTACAATTGAAATGGCTACATGTAACCTTAAGTTTTATGTTAACAGTTTCTTCTATCTCACTTGTGGAACTCTCTTCCAGCTACTTGTTTCCAAGTCAACTTTGATCTTCAAATATTTAAATGCAATGTTAATCATCTTCTCTTTCCTTATTAATAGTTTTTCTCTTATACTCTAACACTTAGTAACATCTTGTGTCCTAATGACTTGATTGCTTTGTTGGGGTGAAATGATTTTAAAAAAATAATAATAATCAGCTCATCACATGAACCATTTTGGACTGGCCATTTTTATTAAAGAATGATAAACATTCAAGTATTCACCTGGAGAGGAAGAGTTAAATCATGTATGCAATCTTTATACTGAGTTCACTTTATTATTACTAATCTAAATGACCTTTCCTAATGACCATGGTTATTTTGATTAGTGCCTGCATCCTGCTTATCTGAGGTTATAGCTGTACACATCCCTGTGGAACTTCAGACTCATTTGTCTGACTTAATACTATAGAAATTTTCACAAAACCATGTCACAATTTAGTGAAATGAGATGCTAATTGTTAATGAAGCTCTGAAGTAATCCTAATTGAAATCCTGTATAAATAATCTCTCATACTGGAGATTGTGTGCCTTAACATTGTAACTACTCTCTTAGGTAATATTTGATAATGTTTTACACTGCCTCTCATGTATGTGTGAATGTGTTCATATATGTCATTATGAAGGATAGTGAGAGTTTTAGAAATTTTGATCTGACCACGGCTTTTGTTTGAAACAATGATTTTTGGAAACTGCCTTTTATATTGATTCCAAAACTTTGATAAAATAATGTTATAAAGAAAAAAAGGTTAATTAATTTTGAAGCCCTTTCGTTGAATAATGTTGGATAAATTTGCCATTGTTTACTTAAAATACGCAAATTTCAATCAATATATAAGGGTGCTGAGAAGTTATTCGTCTGACCTAGAAGCTCTTTCAGGAAAAGTAAAAGTATAATGTTTTATCCTTTAGTCAGATTTTGAGAAGTGAATCAGGCCAAGAATTCAGCATTTTCTAGCACAAAAGATTATTTTTCACTCTCATAATTAAATAGTTTCACAAAAATTCTAAGCCTAGCTGTCTTCATCGTTTGATTACTTATGCTAGGAAATTATAAGAAATACATTAGACTTGAAAATTCCTTTTGGGAAAGGCAAGAACAATAATTTTATGAAGAAAATGTCTGCCACTCTTATATTTTTCTGATCTCTTACAACAGATTATATATTTTCTGTTTTTTGTTTGGTTTAGCATTTCACATATATTATATATAAGGTGGGAAAGGTTAATACATTTTGCTACTGAGTCTTTCTATTGTTTTGCTTCAGGATTCTTCAATTACTTAAGCCTAATTTTCTAGTAAGCTAAGTTGTTCTTCAGCTGAGATTAGTCGGCAGTCATTTCTCTTCCAAGTAAATACCATCCAAAATTCAATGCTAAATTCTCATTTGTGCTTTAAGATATTTTCTCATTTCAAGTCTAAATGACTTTTTTAGAGTTTTTATTTAGTGGTCACATTTTCAATAAAATACATGTTTTTTTTCTTTTACAATGGAAATGTATTTTGTTGCTCTGTATTAACTAATGAAAATTACAGAAAGTACCTGAGGTGGCCAGTGTGAATAAAAGTACCTGAGGTGGCCAGTGTGAATAAAAGTACCTGAGGTGACCAGTGTGAATAAAAGTACCTGAGGCGGCCAGTGTGAATAAAAGTACCTGAGGCGGCCAGTGTGAATAAAAGTACCTGAGGCGGCCAGTGTGAATAAAAGTACCTGAGGCGGCCAGTGTGAATAAAAGTACTGAAATGGTTGACTTTCAACATTACTTCAAGCAAAGAGTGAAGAAGCCTCCTCCCTCATCAATATTAAAAATGGACAATAACAATGGACTTGAGAAGCCTATTCTGAAAAACTTTTTTAAGAGAAAGATTTTATAAATTTTGTCTGGCAGTAATACTAACTGTTCTGTCAATGAATGGCTAATGTTTCCTGTATGAAAATGGGTGTTCTCACAATTAACATTACCATGAATCTCTTTTACTCGCTGTAATTTATTCTATAGTTTGTTTTTTTTTTTATCTTTATCCACTTAAGTAGACACTCTTCATTGTATTTAATTCAATCTGTAAGCTTTTACCTAATGCAATTAATTTTTTAAAAACCTCTTCTACCAATGTTGTATCCCTAATTTTTCTCTTCTCAACCAATTGGAGTAGATTGGTTTGCACTTCTCCCCCGGCCTTTTGAACAGGGGTAGAGGTTTATTTCTTGTTTCCTGTTTATCATTAAGTTTCCAGTTCTTAAAGTCTGCTTCATCTCTATACTTCTAACACTTACCTCTGATCTCTGAAATTTTAGTAGCTACAAGGCTAAAGTTAGCTGTTATCTTTCTTGTATAGTTCCAAGAACATTAGTTTTTATCCTTTCTTAAGCTAATTCAACATTGCAGAATAACCCTCTATCTTGAGTGACTCTTTAGCCTTGTATTGATTGAACATTAGTTAAAAAAAATTGTTATAAAGCAATTCCGATATTTAAATGTAATATATTTTATTACTTTAGTGCAATTTAATAAGTTTGTTTTAAATTTACATTTGCATATTGAAAAATCTTCAGTCATTCCATTGGTCACTTGAACATTTGTTACATAAGTTTTAAAATTAAACTTTTATCATAAAATAACTTACAATGATAACATTTTTTTTAATTCATCTCGCCTATTCTGTTATTGTACTCCAACTGTTAACTTTTCTTATTTCACTATGAACTCCTCTGTGTTAACCAGTGTAGTCATTAACAAGTAACCATTCATTTTATAACTTGCAAGTTAGTTTGAATTCAGTCAGTTGTTGCTATTTTTTCTGCAGTAGACTGGTTGCCAACCAGGGCTATAGAACCCAATCCGTCCTGCTATTCAGTTAAGTGCCATACTTGATATACGCTTGGGTGATAATGTTTTTTTCGAGACATGATTGACTGGGCAGAAGATTTTCCTGCAGTAGGTTCCCATTACTTTCTATGGTAGACTGTTTGCCAACCAGTGCTATAGAACCCAATCTGTCCTGCTATTTAACTCATAGCTGGAGGGAGAAAAGACAGATTAATACCTTTCCCAAGGGTATCTGCTCATAAGTAAATACAACAAAATTCAACTAGAATACCTTTCCCAAATGTGAATTATCTTACTAAAAATCAGCTTTAAATCTAACTGCATTTATTGATCCATTTTTTGATATATTTGCTTGTTTGTTAGCCTGGTTGCATTCAGGTCATAAACCACTGAAATCATAACCTGATTCACATGTTTCATATACTTGGAGAGATGAGGACAAGTAGTGCTGAAAAGTTTTCAGCCTGACCCACTTTCCAAAATTTGATCAAACATCAGATTTTTGTCTGGGAATCTATTTTTCATCAAACAATCTTTTCAGTGCCCTTTTGTAAATAGCCATCAAGGATCCAGTTTAGTGTTATTTCTAAAATCAACCAAGTTAGGATTCTACATTTTGAACAGTTATTTGGCTATGATTTTTTTTTTTTTATAGTTTTCTTTTTTTTTTAATTTCTTCCATTCAGTTTATAAGAGGCATTATGTATTCACACAAACCTACTAATAAAGGACCTCGGATTTGAAGTTATTTATGAAACATTTAGTAAAGGCATATTATGAAAGAATATCTTATTTTCAAATATGCAAGTGATATCATCGGTGTGAATCAACTGCACAATTAGTATTTGTTTGTGTATATATTCCTGAAGTGTTAGAATATTTTGGGTTAAACTGGTATAGAATTTTGTTTCTTAAAAAAGTGGTTTTAAGTGACAGTACTAATGTTGACTTTAAGTATCATAGAATGTCTTTGGCCTGTATATTTTTGGCACTTCAAATTTTATGAATATTCTCCAGTCATATTTAACTGATAGAAATACAACTTCGAAATACCTCATTGTAATTTGAAAGTTTCCAAAGATAAATTTGTATTCTGAAGAAGTATAGTTTTCATATAACAAACTTTTAAATAAGACCAATTTTTTTATTACTCTCTTATTTAAAATTTGTTTTCTCATTTTTTAAAAATATAACGAGTCACTACATAAATTAATGTACTACTGTGATTTTTTTTTCTTTTGAAATGATCTTTTGCAGATATTTAAGAATTTGATCAGACATGAATTGTGATATTTGTAAAATTAAATCACGATTAAGTTCCACTATTGAGATTAACTTTCATGCCAATATCCTTGAAAAAGTCAAAAGTACAATTCCTTTATGGTTTCTTTTTAAAGCAAATTGTCTTTAAAAAAAATCAACTTCAACTTTATTTTTCTTACTTGGTTTATCCTAATGATGCAAGATTTGAAAAAAAAGAAAAGGGCTTAAAATGTAACTAATTTTAACAAACAAAAGTTTATGATTATCCAAGTTTTATTTTGTATGTCTGTCATTATAATTAAGTAAATGCAATGCCAATCGCCATCTTCTGTTTTCCTGAATCCTGCTCTTTTATTGGCCTTTCTCCTAACTTTTAGACTTCTCATACTTTTCTCTCCTTATAATCTCTTGTATCTTTATGGCATCATCGCTTTATAACTCTTAATCTTACTTTTGCAATAAGAAGTTTGGTAAATAAATATTTCTGATTAGTTTTTGGATTTTTCTTTTCGTGATTTGAAATGTAGTCTGAAAATTGTTTTTATTGTAAAAGAACTAATTTCTGAATTATTAAAGAATAATGTACATGAAATGATAGAATGACTTATATTTCCATATTAACCTGTCAACTGTGTATTAGAAAATTATAAGTAAAACCAAACTTATTCAAACTATTTATATAGCAATGAAAAAACATTTTTTTTTTTTTTGTGTATATTATATCTGTATCAACAATTGATATATTTGTCATTATTTGATAATTCCATTAAAAATTTGAAAATGTGCCATTATAGATGTTATTTTTTATTTAAATAATAAAAAATAATTGTAGTTGTGCTGGTTGCGAGTTGTCAAATATTTTTTTTCATACTAAATCAATGGAAATTTTAGATAGTAGTAACTTCTTTCTAAAATTTAAACTTTATACATAAAATTAATAAAGAAACAAAAGCAGAAAAGTGATAGTGATAAAGCTGTTGTATGTCACATAATTTATGCTTGTAAAATATGAATTATCTTTTACTATTATTTTCTTACTTGAATCAAAAGTTTGTTATCCATTCAGGACAAATGACAAGTAAAATATCAAGATAATTTTGAATATTCATGTTAAAAATATGGCCTGATTATAGACATTTGTCACTATGTGTTTTATATGCAGAAAATTACTTTTATAATCTAATTTTTCGGTTAAAATCTTGTAACAGTTTGAAATCAATAAAAAACCTCTTTGGTGTTGTATCCAGATTCTTATTGTAGTCTTTGTTTTTTTCTTATATTTAAATTTGTAATATGAGATTAAAAAATTCAGTCATATTAAAAACTTCTTGTATTTGTTACTGATTGATTATTTTTCTCATTACAAAGTCAATATGTCAAAATAATAGTCAGTGTCGAACATCTTTTAAATGAAAATACAAGAGTTGCATAACTATTTTAACTGGTATACAATTGTTAAGGAATTTTACAATTAACTTAAGCTAATTAGAAATAATATATGATACCTGATGATGAAAGGACCACTAATCTTTCAATTATGTAGTTTTTAATCTCAGATTAATAGCAGATTCTTCCTAAATCCTTTTAAATTAAATCTGTATCATTAAACTTCTTTGGGAATGCTAAACCAAAGTTTTATATTTTCAAATTTCATGACTAATTTTTCCTTATTAAAATTTAAAGTGCAATCCAGGGTTTTACTTATTCTACAAGTGCCCTCTAAAATAAAAAAAATTTTTAAAAAAGTAGGTCAGTAGGTCAAGAAACACTGATGTAAAATTTGAATAGAAATTTGGTCTTGTATGATGTCATCAAGGATAGTGGCTACTACACTACTTTATTACTTAAACCCTCTCTAATTGGCCAGATTTAAGGTTTTGTTTATTTACGAATGTGAGTAATTACAGCTTTTGAATTAATCCCTGTCAGTTGTAATCTTAAAATCTTCTCAATTTTAAATGTATTCTAAATATAGCAGTAACAGAAGAATTTATATTTCATAAAATTTTAGTTAAGAGCATCTGAAATGGTTACTAAGTGTCCCCTGCATTAAAATAATTTCTTTTACCATTCAGTCTTCATTGCATAATTTTATTTTATTTCTATCGTTATCCTTAGTGCTGGCACCCTGGGCAAACAGGACTTCGGTATCCTTACAAGTCCATTTTTTTTTTAAATTTCCACAAGGAGAAAAACTTAAAATGTAACAAATTTATTACAATATACTACTTAATACAAGGTAAAGAAAGCATTCATTATCATACCTAAAAAAAAAAAAATTTTTTTTGTTTTTGCCATTAGACCTGCAAATATTTTCATGGCACTTTCTATGCCTATCTTCTTTACAAGATCATTTTCTATTGAATAGTCAAAACATTTAATCTGTCTTGAATCATAGACAACTTCAAGTACGTTTTTATAAGCTTTAGTTTTAGAAGATCCCAAACATGACATGATGATGTACCAGGTGACTGCCCGAGTTACCAGTATCTTGAACCAGCCCTGATAATCCCAACAAGTTAACTTTGTCTGGTAACCTTTTTATAACAACACATTTTCAGATATATATAGTTCTCAACATTAAAATAATTTGTAACTTAAAATTTTGGAATTATGCTTTTTCTCCCTGTTGGATATTAAAATATTAAGTGAATGTCCCTTTCCCATCATCTATACATAGGACAATAAATGATGTCTTCTCATATATGCACACAGGACTGGCAGTTTGAAGGAGCACTGTCATATTTGAATGTAAATAGGATGACATTTAATGCTTTTCTATAAAATATAAGTAACAAGTTTGCTTTATCTATTTAAATCTCAAGAAAATAATGGTAGAGATCTTGAATTTCAACTGTTATCAGTTTTCCCATCAATTTAAAAAATTATCAAAAGTATTTTTTCTCGTTAAATCTACAATTTAAAAAAAAGTATCTTATATAAACACATAAAAATACAGCAATGATAATATTTTTTTGAATTGTATTGTTTTCTAATTTTTCAAGTTCATCTTAAGTGTGACTAATGAATATTGCTCCACTAAATTAGTCAGGCTGAAAAAATTTTAGGTAAAAAATCTATTATCATCTGCAGATTCTACATCAGGTTGTCATAATGATTCTATAACAGATACATTTAATAATTCCAGAAAATTAAAAACTGGTAATATTCACATATCTTAAGCAGTTTTGTATTTTTGATTTTACATTTTTTCCTAATGTTCAGATTCACACATTATTAATGTTAATAATGTCAAAAATATTTGTGATTAATCATTTGAAAGTTCAAAAGTTTAAAAAACAGTCAATGATAAATACAGAAACTCCCTGAAGTGTTTTTCTTCATTTATTGAGTTTAGTTAAAGAGGAAATAATTGTGAAATTACAATTTATTATACACTATAATATAGTACTGTTCATGTTATTTTCACTAATATCTTATTTTCATCTTTCTCTTTGCACATTTCCAATAAATTTTCTTAATTCCCAAAGATTCCCAAATAGATTCTGGCTTTTGTAATGCAAAGCCTTTTTCTGGCTGGCTCTTACATAAAACAACCAATGATGAACAAATGACACTCGTCCATATATGATGTCAGTCAAAATGAAAGTAGTAAAACAATCCAAGCAGAAATTGCTGCCAAGATAAATTTTTATCATCTCATTTTCTGTCCCTTCATTCTCGTTTCTGTTAAAGAAGAACATTTTTTTTTTTTGCATTATCTTCCCTCGGTTTACATTAATATGCTACAATAGTAAAATACACAAGTGGTCATATCACTAAGTGACCAATTTTGAAACTTTTTCAAACTTTTGGGTCAATTTAAGTTTTCAATTGTCTTAGTTGTGCACGTGCACACACACACATACATATTCTCAGCCTGACCCATTTTTCAAAATCTGATCAAATATCAGAACATCTTTTTCATTCTTGGTTAGCAAGAACTTTTCAGTACTTTGTATACATATAATAAAAAAATATTTTGTTTTCATCTTTTCTGGAAATTTAACATTTATGTCTATTTTATTTTTGATGATTCACTTGGATTTCAATCAAGCAATGATTCTATTTTGTGTATATTTACTGTTACTATTTATTCTGTCTTATTTTGATTTAGAAAATCTGAATGTGTTTATTGCAGAAGAGCTATCCCCCTCCACACCCCCACCTGTTTTGTGGAATCTTTTCATTCTTTTCATGATTTTTATTGCAACCTCTTCATTTCACCTTTCTTCATTTGTATTTATAAACTTTTTTGGCCAATCAATTGTTTTCCATCTCATAACCGTTTACTATTTTAGAAATATTGTTCTTTGTAAATATTGCAGGCACAGAAAATAGTCTAAGATCTTGTAATTAAAATAATTGGCCACTTTGTAATAATTTGTGCCATTGAATTGATACAGGACTTACTTTATAATGGAAAACTATAATACTGTTTTCAGTAATTGCTAAATTCCATATCAATAAGCATATAATTTTTGATAATGTCTTTTTTGTTTTATCTCTGGTGAGCTCATCTTTCATGTGTATTGCAAATGTCATGAGAATTGTTGATACAGGAATTAGCCACAATTATTTCCACAGAAAGCAACTTCAATTATATATCAGAACTCTTCATTCAGCATCTGATTAAATATTTTCTTCCATTTTAAGCTACAAATCTTAGAGAAAATTTACCCAAGATCAGGTTTACAATCAATAATTGTCTTTATATTGCTACTGATTGCTAATTTAGTTTATTTTCTGTAGTTTTTAATTAAGAGATAAAATTTTAGTTTGTGCTTAAAATAAAAAAAGTGAATTAGTTGATATATATATATATATATATATATATATAATTAAAAAAGGATTAATTCAAAGATGTTGAATGGCCATTCAACATCTTTGAATTAATCCTTTTTTAATTTATATTTGCTCTGTAATATTTTATTACATGGAGCTCTCTTCCTGTATCATTTTTTAATATTAAAACAAAATTTTTAATATTAATTAGGATCAGGTTTTTGGAATTTACCTTCCTGCTTTTTTCCCTTGGATTGAAGTATCTGAATTAAAATATATATATATATATATACACACACACACACACACACTGTACTTGTTATTTATGTATAGTGAAAATAATTGATAATTTTGATGTATTTTTATTACAAGGTAAATTGATATATTGCATTTTTAGTAGCAATGAATAGGAATATAAAATTTATGATAAAAGATTATAGCAGGTACAAAATAATCTAATAAGTTTGTTTCTCATGAATACTAGTGGCTCTGTAACAGTGTCTTCTATCCCTCCTCTCCTCTGAGGTGTTGACGTCTGCTGATTGTTAGGGCGCCGCTCCTATTTGACTACAAATGAACTGTTCCCATTGCTATATATAGCAATGGTGGATTCTCTACAAGAGAGTCGTAGAGAGTCACTTGAGTCTCTAATGAGTTACTGAAGAGTCAGTGCGAGTCAGTGAAGAGTTAGTCACACTTCTGGTGGCGTACCGGAAGTAATCACGTATACACACGTCTTACGACAGATTGGGCTCTTGTATCTTTCTATTGTAAATATTACTAATCACTTCTGTACATACTAACCGTCTTTCCGCGGAATACAACTTATATTCTGATTCTGTTGTTGAGTTATTCATTTATACTTGGCGACATAACACTGATAAAACAGAATGTTCTGCTCATTAACTCTCGTTAACTTTTATTTTTGACTCATCTGGATTATCTTTACCTCACTTTTCACTTATAACTGACTCTCTATTGAGTGAGATGTATAGAACTCCATCCATGGGTTTTGCTATCATCTGTAAACTGAATCTTCACAAAGCATGTGGTCTTGTTAATATCCCTACAATAGTCCTTAAGAAATATGCTCCTGAACTGATTCCTGTTCTTTCTGAACTCTTCAATAAATATGTTGATTCTTTACCTGCTTGTTGGAAATCGTCTTCTGTAGTTTCAGTTTTGAAGAACCATCTTATCCTTTTATTGACCTATTAACCTTCCTTTTTTTTTTTTTTTTTTTTGCAAAGCGCTAGAAGCTCTAATCAACTCTAAATTGGCTAAACATCTCACACAGGGTCTTCTTTTGAATAAGCAATATGGCTTTCGCTTCTCTAGGTCAATGGTCCAGCATATGACAGTAAACTGCATCCAGTAGCAAGGCCTCTGATTGGGAGGTTGTGAGGAGCATGGAACCACCTCTTAATTGCTGTTGTTCCCAGGTCCACTCTGACCCAGAGTGGTAGCACCTGTTAGGGTCCCAGCTATGGGCAAATAGTTAACCCCCCCCCCAAACTGGAATCAAAACACTATGAAAGTATAAAAATAGAATTTTATAGAAATATATTCGTAAAAATAAACTTTTATAGAAAAATATACATTTTCGAAGGAAAAAATACTATTATTATAACACATTTGTTGAAGGAAAAAAACAATTATTGCCATAATACCAAACTAGAAGACATTCTTCAGTTTTTTAAAATAAAAGATTTTTCATCTAAATCTGACTAAACATTAAAAAAATACCTTAAAACCCCACCTTTTTGGCATTAAATAACCCACAGAGGTTGATATGCTGTTAAACAAAACTCAAGACTTAAAAACCCTAGGTCAAGTGTTGATGTATTAGTTATTGCTGAAAGAGTATCAAGCTTTAGATAAGAATGGTGTAACTCTTGCTGCTTCTTTGGATATCCCAAGAGTATTTGAAAAGTTTTGGGATGGTGATTGTTCCTCACAAGTTAAAAATGGTATGGTATTTCTGGATGAATTTGTGAACTGATTCACTCTTTCTTAACAAAGTTACGAAATAAAAGTCATCTTGATTAACCACTCTTCTAGATTTCTTGCATTTATACAGGTGCTCCCTGGGGCTCTATCCTTGGGCCTACATTATTCCTTATTTTCATAAATGACATTCCTGATGCCATCAGTTCTCAACACTGTATCTCTGTTGATGACTCAACTATTTACTCCTGTCTTAATAGCGAGTTAGATCAGTTCAATATGGTCAAATCAGCAGCTGATCTCAAAAACAACCTACAATTTGTTGTTTACTGGAGCATGCCATGGCTTGTTAATTTTAATGCCTCTAAGGTGAAAGTGCTTTTTTAATTGTTTCAAAGAACCGTTTTTCCTTTCTATCAGTATGGCTGATGCTAACCTTCAGGAGAGTGATTCATTGCATTTTCAAGTGGAAAGATTATATTGAATTAATTGCTAGGCCTTGTGCTAGACAATTTTTCTCACCAGTATCTCTATCTTAAATGTAATTCTATTATTTATCTATGCTTTGAATATTGTTGCTAGATTTTGTCTGGTGCTTCTATTATGTATTTAGAGATATTTAATAAAACACAAAGAAAAATCTGCAATGTTATTGGTCCTGACATCTTGGTTCCAGTCATTTTCCCACTGTTGTAACATACCATTTTTGTATCTTTTTTATAAATACTTTCATGGTAATTCTTCTGATAAACTATCCTCATTGGTATCTACACTTTATGAATTTAAGCACAGTACTAAAGGATGTGCATTGTGGTACAGTGGATATCGGCTCGGAATGAGAAACTGGGGAGTCGAGTTCGAATTCCAGCTGAATCCATTGTATTCACTTACGCGCAAATACCCTTGGGACAGGTATTAATCCGTCTCTTCCTTCCAGTTATGGGTTAAATAGCAGGACAGATTGGGTCCTATAGCCTTGGTCGGCAACCAGTCTACCGCAGAAAGCATTGGCAACCTACTGCGGGATAACCTTCTACTCAGTCAGTCATGTTTCTTTCGAGACATGATCACCCAAGCGTGTATCACGTATGGCACCTAAACTGACTGACTGACTGACTAAATTGGTACCAAAGTCTCATCATTTTAGTTGAAATTGCTAGATGTAACAATCTTTTATGCTAAGACTTTCTTCTTCTAAATTCTGGCTTGTGCAACTCTCTTCCATCTTAGTTTTCAGTAAACCTTGATTTTCAAAAATTTAAATACAATGTTAATTTTCTGTCTTTATTAATTACTGTTCTTTTATTGTCCTCTTTTTTTAATAGTTTTTTTGTTTTTTGCTTCCTCATATTTTCTCACTCTCTAGTAACCTCTTTTTTGCTTTGCTGAGGGTAAAATGATGGAAAACAAAAAACAGGAACATTATAGTATTTTTTCTAAGCACTGCTTAGATGTGGCACAAGGTCGAACGTATGGGGCACCCAGTGAGAATCGAAGTCACTACTAAGTTGTAACAGATTCTAGCGAGACAAGCTTGCTAACTATTACACCACACCGAGGAACATTATAGAGATTGTAATGAGTCTATCTTTTCAATTTCTGTTTTTATTTTTTGTGTAAATATTCGCTGTTTTATAAACATGTTTGGATATTTAACAATTTGTGAAGTTCTTATTTGGCTTAAGAAAGCAATTTTTTCTCAATATTTTAAACAGATATTCACAAATTAAATTTTTTCAATCTACTCAAAGCAACTATTTTTGTATAACCCTTTTTATGAATGTCACTTGAAAATGAAACACATTTTTGTTTTTTGTTTCAGGGTAATACTGGCTTGGGATTTAGCATTGCTGGAGGCAGTGATAATCCCCACATTGGGGATGACCCCAGTATTTACATTACCAAGATTATTCCGGGTGGGGCAGCTGCTGCCGATGGCAGATTAAGGTATGTCAACAATGAACTGATTATAATATTGGAAGTTAAGCTTATGAATAGTCTATTTACACACAAAAAAAAGAAATAAAATAAACACTGAAATATTTTGCAAAAACTACTTTATATTTAGTAAAGTCACAAATGAAGAAAAATATAGTTAAGGAGATTAATCTATTTTCAAAATGTTTTTTTAATCTAATTATGATATATTTGCATCCAAGTTAGTAACAATTTTTATTTTATTTTCAAAACAAAATAACTTGAAAATTTTACTTAATTTTTTTTGTTGTTTTTTATTTTTCCCTTTTTGTACATTTTCTTTTTGTTTTGTATTTGTTAATTTTTTTGTCACTAATAACAAGGCTGTATTGATCAACAAAATGCTACGGAGTAAAAACATCCTTTTCAACTTCAGAGCTGAAAGCTTGAAATAAACCATTTCATACAAAAACAACAAACAAATAAATCACCTGAAACACAAGCTACACAACACTTGTACTTACAGTAGATGGAGGAAGATCAGTAACCCAAAATTTGTTCATAACATCCCTGCTATATTCTATCACTGTGATGGTGGCTTTTGGTTGCCACTTAAAATTTGCAATTGTAATAAGAAAGAAAGACCATCTTAACCAAAACCCATAGATTTGACTTCACAGACTTAAAAAACGGTTTCAGGAAAAGCATCATAGCTGCCACCTGAAGAAACATTACCCAGAATATACCTACTGACACTAGAAAACCTGTCTTTGAATAAAAACATAATTATAACCCCATGTGATGAAATAACTGAAATAGTCATCATGGACACCAACAACTACATTAAAACATAAGAATCCCTCTTATTCTATAAATACTTTCATGGCTTCTGCTCCAACAAACTTAAGTCAGTGGTGCCTCTGCAACAGGTGTTTACTCGTGCAACCAGATTGGCATCTGGGTCCCACCCATTCACAGTTAGATTAACCAAATGCAGATGACAATTCTACCTACTCCTGCAGCTTCTTCTCTCGCACTTCCCCCCTGTGGAACTCGCTTCCATATTCTTGCTTTCCTGATGGCTACAACCTCCAGGAATTTAAATGCAATGTCAATACTCATCTATTAACCACTTGACTCTAGTTCTTTCACCACCCCTTATATCCTTTCCTTTCTCTCCACCTTCACTTGCTCCTTTCTAACTGGTTCGTCTTCCTCTTCACTCTCTTCTACTTAATCTTTTCAATCTTATGTAGCCTCCTGCACATCAGTGGCATTACCGCCTTGCTCGTGGTGATACGATTTTTAAAAAATTTTAAAAAAAGGAGCATTATGCTCCTTTTTTACAAAAAAAATCAATGAATGGTGGGTAAATACAGGTGCTCACAAATTCAGCAAAACAATCAAGAAATTATTTAAAAAATGAAAACAAATCCTGGAATAAACTAATAGAATATCACACAACAACACTCACACCATACAGTTTACCCAAATCATATAGACCCGTTGTGTCTGGCATTAACAGCACCTCACCACCACAATCTATCTGAAGAAATTGCCTAAACTTCTAATTCTGTTTCTAGGCACTGTTAACCCAACACACATTAAGCACTCTGGTGTTCTAGTCCAGAGGATTGAAACATAAATATAGTAAAGAAGGTTATGGTTAGCTTAGATATCAAATCATTATACACAAATACAGGGAATGATGGATAAATTGTCATCTAAATTATGCAAAAATGAACATAGCATGACATCTCATTTTAACAGATATACTTACCAAAATTACACAAATATATCTTGAAACACTAAAGAGTAAATTTATTTCATAAAATCGCCATTGGCTTCAACCACAGCCTCAAGACAACTTCTGAATCTCCTGCAACTCTTTTGGATGGTATCCTAGTTCATGAATGCTGCCAAAATCCTTGCCTCCAGTTCATTTTTGGTTTTAGAAGGAATTTTTTTGGTCTCTTGCTCAACTCTGTCCCACACATAATCAAGGGGGTTGTAATCTGGGGAGTTAGGTGGCTAGATGTAAGAGGTGATGTGGTTGCTGAAATTGTTTGACAACCCTGGCTGGGTTCTCCTGCTTATGTGCATATTTGTCATATGCTTGCCTCGACGATAACCATTAAGATGATTACACGTCGATTCGGGGATATTTACATTTCCACATCTATGGACAGATACGGGTTATCTCTCCTAGATCATGACAGATGGACAATGATAAACAAAGATAAGAAAATGAGATCACTGTTCGATTCATATATATATTCCCAGGTCTGCTTCAGTATCAACACATGCGCTGACCAACAATTCAAGGATGAATGACAAGGCGAAATGATTTTTGATATAAGATTTTAAAAAGTAACAAAATATTAAAACAAAAAAATATAATTATGAATAAGAATGTCCAATAACCTGAACCTCAAAACTTATGTTTGGATACCCAACTTAGTCAAAATAACAATTTACAACAAATATTAACGAATATGAACGAATACAGGAGAATATGCATGCAAAAGATTAACACAAAATAAAAATGGGGAGAATCATGTAATATTATTTGGCTTGGCACATATGGTATGGTGTTTGTGGTAACATAATATTCGTGAAAGTGTATATATTTTCTAACATGGGCCTAAGAATATAATAACTTATCTTTATATCAGTTTCTTCTCTTATGTTTTCCCGTCTTTTCTTTTTCTTTCTTTCTCTTTCTTTATACAACTTCAGACTCAATCACGGTCCGCTTGAAATCTATGTAGCTGCGACTTTCTTTACTTTTCTTTCAGTTGACTGTTGTATTTTCAGCATACAAGTATTTTGGCAATATCCGCAATCTTCTTTATTTCTTTCTTCAAACAAGCATCATATTTCCAGCATACAAATAATTCTGCACTTTCTTCTCTTTGCTATTTCTTTGTTTGCACGTTATCTTCTCTGCATCGCTATCTTTCTTTCTTGATAAACAATTCGGTTTTGTCGTCTTCTTATTTTAACAAATAAGAATCAGCATACAAATAACTCTATAGTTTTTCTCTTATCTTCTCTCCGTCGCTATCTTTCCTTTCTTTCTTGATTCAGTTTTGTCTTCTTCTTGTTTTAACTAATAAGAATTTATGCTTGTATTTCTTATCCGGAATTGTTTAAGATGAATTGGTCAAATTACGTCATTCTCTCAAATGCGTTTTTCTTTTCATTTATAAGTTATCAGCGCTCAGCAATCGGGACTTGTTCATTCAAGGTCTGATCTGCAACTGACTTCCAATGTCTGCTTTCCTCATGACATTAGCTCCTGCTACTTCATGACCTCCTGTCTAGTCTCTATCTATTTTCTGTCTAGACATTTGTTACTAAGGGTATCTGGGTCAACCAACTTTGACCTGCTATCCCCAAAACTGACTTTAGGTTCCCACATGACCATCTCCTTGTTACCAGGCGGAGACCAATCTTAATATATATGTGTGTAGGTGTGTGCATGGCTATCTATATGCGCAACAATGGTGCAGTCTTCTTACAAGATATAGGGTCTCTCAGCAGCCACCCTTGATCCAGGAAAACACTTCCTCTTCAAGGCACTTAATAATGTAGGTTTCTGTATTGAGTTTGAGGCCCTGTAAGAAGATGAATGGAGGCATTATGTTGCCAGCAATAGTGATCACACCAAACACCTTCAAAATCAGAATTAGACTCCTCCAACTTTTATGATCCCTCTGCTCTGTCCTCAGATTGACATCCAAACATTTTGAAATGTTTGTATAGGAGCTTTAGACAACAATGCTAAGCAGTACAGCATGCCATTTCCAAATTTCTGGAGGAATGAATTGCATCATGGTATTCTTTTACTCACAGGCGCCTTTTCGCCTCAGCTCGTAATAAGTGTAAAAAGATACTCAACGAAGCTAAGATGTTGTTTGCTGTCAGAATGAAGCAATGCATAACATCCTGTAAGTTCGGTGCCAAAACCTACTGTCAACTCTGTAAAAGCGTGCTAAACAAGAGTAAAACCTCAATACCCCCCCAATCAATGAATTTGAGGTCCTCACCTCTTCAGCGGACAAGGCTGAATGCTTTGCTCGCAGATTCTCCACCAATTCAAGACTGGATTCATCTGAAGTACCTACATTTGACTGGCCTGTTAGTATCAGGTTCACTAAGCCCTCCTTCCTCATTGCATGTCCCTGGAACTTCAGCTTTCTTCCTGATGCTCAGTATTAATTTCCTTTTTGTTTCCATCATTTCTAAGACCTCATCATTGCTCACATGCTCAATCCATGATATTCGCAGCATCCTTCTGTAGAACCACATTTCAGTTGCTTCAGGTTTTTCCTTCATCTTTGATGATATTATCTAGCATTCACTGCCATATTGAAGGACGGACAGCACATAGCATTCCAGTACTCTCTTCCTTGTTTCTACCGAAATTGTCCTGTTTCTTAATACCTTACTCAACTTCTGGAATGCTTCCTTCGCCATGCCAATTTGCCTTTGGATTTCTGTGTTGCACTTTCCTTCTTCTGTTACAACACTTCCCAGGCATTTAAATTTTTGTACCTGCTTGATTCTAGTATCCCCGATCTGTATTTGGCATATTGGGTTGCCCTTTTTACTGATGACCATGCATTAGGTTTTCTTGCAGTTTATTTCTAGTCCTTTCTTGTTACTTTCTTCAGCTACCTTCTGAAGGAGGTCTTGTAGTTTCCTTTCTGTGTCTGCTATCGGCACTGTATAATCTGCGTATCTTAGGTTGTTTAAATTGTGGCCTCCAATTACGAATCCAGGCATAACTTCTAGGGTCCTCAAAATATTCTCGCTGTACAAGTTGAACAGATTCGGTGAAAAGATACATCCTTGTATTCCGCCTCTTTATATCTTTGTATATCTACTCAATTCATTACCTGTCCGTATTCAAGCGATTTGCTGCCAGTAAAGATTCTTGATTACTCTCAAGTCTTTCCCAAATATATCCAGGCTGCCGAGCATCTCCATCAATTCATTGTGGCATATTTTGTCAAATGCCTTCGCATAATCAATAAAGCACAGGTATAAGTCTTTCTTCATTTGTATTGCCCTTTCAGAGAGCATCCTAATCATAAATATGGCATTCCTTGTTCCTATGTCTTTAACAAAATCACACCGTTCTTTTCCTATCTCTGGCATGATTCTGCTTCTTGCTCTATTCATCAGGATTCAGACGATCAGTTTTGTTATATGGCTCATTAAACTGATGGTTCTGTGGAGTTTGCACTCGTTTTCTCCTGGTTTCTTAGTGCTATGAAGATAGACTTGCTGAGGTCATCTGGTATTACACCACTATTATAAATTTCATTTATTATTTCAGTAATTTTCTCTATGCCAAATTCTTCCAGGGCTATCAGCAGCTCTATGACTATCGTCTGGTCCAGCTGCTTTGTTTTTATTCAGTTTGACTACTGCAAATTCCACTTCAGACTTTAATATTTCCAGTTTGTCCTCTTCTTTGCGTATTATTGGTTGTTCTCTCTTGTCATGGAAAAGATCTTTTATGTATTCTTCCCATTGTTGGAGTATTTCCTCTTTCTGTAAATTGATTGTTCCATCTTTAGATTTTATACATCCTGTTGAAGAGCAGGTTTTTTGTCCTGTCAGTTCTTTTATTTCCCTATGCATGTTTGCTTTATTATTCCTGCTCAGTCTCTCTACTTCTGCACATTTGTCATTGAGCCATTCCTCTTTAGCCTGTCTACATTTTCTTATTTCCTTGTGTAGTTCCTTGTACTCCGTTCTATGTCTTGATATCATTTTCTGCCTCCTTTGCATCATGTCCAGAATCTCTTCAGTCATCCACTCATTTTTCTTTCTGTGCCTAATTTCCTTTGAGGCAATGTTGTTTGCTAATGTCATTATTGTTTCCTTTAGCACATCCCATTTCAAGTGTCCTTTCCCAAGAAAATTCTACTAGTCAAAGAAGCTTAATAATGTAGAACCTACCATTGAATTCACAAGTGAGTTTGAAATAGAAAAATCTCTACCTTTCCTTGACATTTTATTAATATGTAACAATATCAAATTTGATTTTATTGTTTACCACAAACCCACTAACAAAAACCACGTCATTTCTGCCCAGGATGACAAAGTAAACTTCGCTGCCGAGTTTGAAAAGGATCTCCAATCTGTGGTTGACTGGAGTAATAAATAACTTGTGAATTTTAATGCTTCCAAAGCTCCTACCCTCCATTAGCATGGATCAGGCTAGTCTCACTGAAAGTAAAACACTGCGCTTCCTCAAGTTAACTCTCACAACAGACCTCAAGTAACAAATACTTTCACGGCTTCTGCTCCGATGAACTTAGCTCACTATTATTACCTATATATGAATTTACTTGAGCCACAAGGTTAGCAATTAGGTCTCGCCCTTTTACTGTGAAACCAATAAATTGTAAATGCAAATTCTACTCCATCAGCTTCTTTTCTCGCTCTTTCTGCCTGTGTAATTCCCTTCTGTTTACTTGCTTTCTTGACAGCTACAATCTTCAAGAATTCAAATGTAAATTCAATAGTCATCTCCTATCTCACTAACTTGCATCCTCTCTCTCATGCTCCTTTCTCTGTCCACTCCACTCTCATCAGTATTCTCATCCTTCTCTTACCCACTTCCTGACACCACCTGTAACCTGTCACTCTTTTTTATAACTTTCCTCCTATGAAACCCCCTGCACAACAGTGGCTGTAAAATGCCTTGCTTGGGGCAACATGATTATAAAAAAAAAAAAAATCTATTCCTACTGCAGTCAAAAAATAAAATCAGGACCAATCGTAGGATTCTATCTCAGAGCCCTTAGAATATGTAGCCCAGAATATATAGGTGAAGATGCAAGATACACTAAAAAAACATTTCTTCACCATCAAAGTTATTTCATCCTCAATGATAGTGAATGAGTCCATGAACCCCCACCAAAAATAACACTTCAAACATCAACAGCACAAAACTCATAATCCTACCTTCAAACACACTATCTACAAAATTTGAAAACAAGCTAATTATCCCTAACACTAGGATCTTTACCACAAACTCCAAGATATGATTAGGAAGAAAAATTGATTCAGCATCAATTCAGATACCAAAACTTATCAAAATGCTTGCAATGTAGAAAAAGACATTTTGAAATCTAAGACCATAAAAGAGATCTACCTTTTTAAACTCGCTCATAATACACAGAAACAAAACTGGACATAACTTTGATTTTTTTTTTTGTCTTTTTTTTTATTTATTAAATATCTTCAAGTTTTTGTCTTCGATTAATTTTAAGTAAATATAAAAATCAAGAAATCAAAATCAAATGTTATGTTTAAAGATAAATATTCACTCAATATATATATATATATTAAGTCCATTACTTAGCTGATTGATGTTACCTTCATTATCCTGACTCCAGACTATCCAGCAATCATCCTGTCCACTCATCAGAGGGTATCAGCAATTGAGTATATATATATATAGTGTGTCTGCTAGCACAAATTCTTTTAACTCAAAATATCTGTTAACAAAAGCCAGAAAAAGCAATGTGCTATATTAGTGATAATATTATCTTGCATCAGGAACATGTTACCATAATCTTTTTTTTTGTTTTTTTTTTATTTTCAGATAATGTATTCTAAAAATTTTATTCACTAACTAATCCATTTTATTAATTTAATCACCCAGTGTTTGGATCATATAGCCAAGTATTTTTTAAATTCTTTCATATACACCACTTGAAGCATTCAAAATTCTCTTGATATAATTTGTTAATCAAGTCTTTTTCAATATTTAGTTTTAGTTTTCTGATTTTTACATTGTTTAATTGTCGATGTTTACCTTAATTGGTAATATTTGCATTTTGATTTTGGTTCATCATTCATGAAGGCTGAAATATTTCTAATTTGGCTTGAAGTTGATAAGGCTCACTAGAAAGCAACATTATTTTTTAAAAAAACAGGTCATAAAAATATCTGACAAAGCATTTTCTTTGTATCTTTTCTTTAAACATTGTTAGAAGCTTTGAATTCACCACATTCCAAGTGAATTTTTTTTTTTTAAATCAATTGCTTTTGAATATTTTAAGTGTTTAACCCATTAAAGCCCACTGTCCCATTTTTGTGACACTAATGGATCATAGTTAAAAATCTATAATCAATACCAGATGCTTCTTTTTTTTTTAACCTATAATTAATATTGTATTATTTTAGCTTTTATAGTATTGCATTTTACAGTAGGTATCAATTAACGAGTTATTTGATGCAGTACATGATATATCTATTATTTATATAATTGTATTCTTATCAGAATTGACTTAATGAAAAATTTAAACACCCTGGAAGACTGAAAAAGGCAGCTAGAATCATGGTTTGGTGAAAGAAATAAAAAAATTCACAGAGGCTGAAATATTAAAATCTGAAAGATGGCAGAAGAAAACATTAACAAGTTATTTACTTAAAAAAAAAAAAAATATATTTTAATTTTTTTTTTTTTTGTAGACAAGTTATATTGTGCAACCCAGGTTTCTACCATCTGGTGTCTTCAGGCAATTTACAAGTTATTGTAAATTGCCTTAAGAAACCTGGGTTGCGTAATATAACTTATTTACAAATTAAATATATTTAAAAGTTCTACAATATAATTGTATTGAACACTTTTTAATATAACTGTGTACTGGTCTAATTTAATTATAACCAAAAACTAAGTAATTAAATAATTATATATTTGTTGCTATACTTAATAAAGAAAATATGCTCCCCTAACAGGATTCATAAAAACAGGGTGTCTACTCAAACATAAGTATCTAATATTTGATTTAATAAATAATATCAGATGGCAAGTCCATTGATTTTTTAAATATATATATATATATATATATATATATATATATAGGGTGATTGAAAAGTAACTCCCAATTTTAAAATTCTTATAATTTATTCAATAACTATCATTTTTACAAACAATGGATATGAAAGAATGTAAGATTTATTTAAAATCTGATATAAGCACAAGCTTTCACTACCAACTTCTTGAGCTGCCCAGGAATCACATCAACTGATTCCACCAGGAACTCTTGTGGTATAGAAGACATAACTTCTTTTATTTGTCTTTCAAGTTTTTCCAAAGTCTTTGGTTCGGTATAGTAGACTTGCCCTTTTAACCAACCACAAAGAAAGAATTTACCAGGTGTTAAGTGAGGACTCCTGACTTGCTGCTCATACAGACTATAATGACCCATTCATCTCCCGAGGAAATGGGCATTCGGCCATTCACAAACAACAATAACAAAATATGGAGGTGCACCCTTTTGCATGAAAACCAAATCTTTAACATTCTCCCAAGCCCTGGTAACTGGCCGTATTTCATCTTGCTGCTTGTTAAGGTACCTTAAAAATGAATGGACCCAAAATCCTGTCTGAAGTCATACCCCACCATAACAATACATTGGATCATTTCTGCATATTTTTTTCACTGATAATAAGATGATCTTCACCTGCCCAATAGATCACAAACTCACCAATATGAAATACCACTTCATCACTACAGAAAATATTTTTAGAGATCTTACCAATCATTATACCAAGCCAGAATATTCTTATATCAAATGACGCAGTCTACAGTAGAGAACGATTGGCAACAGTGCAGCTTTCAAGCATGCCATTTAAGCTGATTTTTGAGCAAACTTTATCTTCTGTGGAAGGAGAGCCCACTTTCTCTTCCTGCTTGTCAAATTGACTTTCTTTGGCTGCATGTTAACATTTTTTGAACTGCTTGCTCTGTATCTTGATCACTGAACTTGGGTGACCACTTTTTTGAGTATCATCTACTAACCCTGTAGCCATGAGTTTTGCATGTCAAATCTTGATTGTCTTTGCGCCAACTTGAGCATGTACTCCTCAAATGGTCTTCCACCATCTTTGCACTCAAACAGCAGATTTCCAGACTTAATAACATGTCACTAGCTGGGCATGCTCCTGCAGGGTAAGATATTTGATCATATTTGTAAGGCTTCCAAATTTCAAACAAAATAATCAGATATAAACAGATCAAATTCTCATACATTAAAGATCAAACAAAATATTTTAGACAAAAATTACAATAAATGAATAATTTAAAATTAATTAAAATAGGAAATTACTATTCAATTTTATATATATATATATATATATATATATATAGTTAAATAAAATAAAGACAAGATGAAAACTCTATTTAAATTGCCTACGCGTTTCGTCCTGTGATGGACTTTATCAAGGCAAAAAGATGAAATGAGCTTTATTCTAAATTACTTATCTATAAACAAACAGTGTTGGCAACTATAAAAACGCTCATAAATCATTTAAAAAGATTAACAGAATATTTTAGTTTTAGAATTCCTTCATGTGTAGTGCAAAGTCACGAGATGTTAAAATCAAGGGAATCCAACCGTTTTCTTTGAACTTTTTATTATGTATGTTAGTCTGTTTTAGTATAATTTTCAAAAGTAAAGGTGAGATTGGGAAAAATCCGGGGCGCAAATGGACATTTTTTCTCTTGTCTTTATTGATTTTGTTGCCTTCACAATATAGTACTGTCAGTTAGACACCGTAAAAAGAGCACCAGGATACAATTCACTCTACCAGAAATTTATAAACAGCATGCTGTACTGCTTGGCATTCATGCCAGAAGCTCCAATATGAACATTTCAGAATGTTTGGATGTCAATCAGAGAACAGTACAGATAATCTGGAAAGGATCAGATTAGTCTAATGGTCCTCAGATTCAACTACATCAAGTGCTTTGAGGAGGTATTGCTGCCCTGGGTCAAGAGAGTGATTGCTGTATGACCCTATGTCTAGCAACAGAACTCTGCACTATGCACACAAGCAGAAGAACCCAGCTGTTAGACAATTTTTGTGAGTACATCAACACCTAACTTAGCAAACTGCAATCTCCTTATTATTATGTATGGAACAGTTGATCAAGAAATCAACAAAACTCCTTGTAGCAGCAAAAATGAACTGAAGGCCACAATTATGGCAGTATTCACCAACTTGAACTGGGAGAGCGTCCAGAAGAATTGCAGGAGATTTTGAAGTTGTCTAAAGATCGTGGTTGAAGCCAATGGCAATTTTATGGAATAAATTTGCTCTTTAATATTTCAATATATTTTTGTGTCATTTTGGTAAATATATCTGTTAAAATGAAATGTCAGTGTCATTTTCATTTCTGTAATTTAGACAACAATTCATCTACTGCACCCTCTGCGTGTGTGTATGAGTGATAATGTTTCAAGTTATACTATATTTATGGGTTAAAGTACTCAGTATCAGGGTTTGATAGAGTATGTGAATATAAAAGTGAACATTAATGTCAACACCTGGAGGCAACAGTCTCTTTCATGCTAAATGCAATTGTCAGGCCATATATATTTAATACATTAAATTAACTTTTTTTTTTTTTAGCACTTGATATAACAAATGGAATCAGTTTTGTGTTTGGTAAGAAATGTTCTGCTTTAGGCTGTCTCTAGTATTACTTCAACTAACCTTGTAAGCTCCAAATGTAAGTCAAGTAAGTAAGCAAATGTTAAATGAATCAAACAACAAAACATTAACTCATAACTTAATCATAGAACTTTTCTTATTCTCTGTATTGTTTTCTGGTACATGCATTTCATGTACTTTTTAGCTTCTTTTTATGGCTTTTTCACAATGGTTACTTTTGCAATTAAGCCTGAATGTGATTTTCAACACTTGAATAGTCAATTCTCTTGATTAATTCCCATGATGCTTTTAGGATTTATTTCAGTGTTAAAGAACCATACATATTTGATTGTTTCATAGATTCTTGTTAAAAAATTATTCACTTGTTTTCATGTCCCTCATATTAGCCAGACGGACATCTTGTGTCTGGGTGGAAAAATACCATCTTAATTGTTCGTGAATTAATAATTAGGAAAAATATTTTACTATTTTCATTGTCAAATTTGCTAAAGTGGTTTTTGAGAAAAATTTTCAAAGTCAGTGACTACTTCAATGAATAGAAATTATCTGCTTTTGAGAATTTTGTGAAAAATGTGTAGACCTTAAAAATACGTATGGCAAGCTGATTGCTTTCAATTTTGTTACTTTTATTATTGGTGCTTCATTTTATTAAATAGACAGCAATTATGTGGATTGTTTCATCAAATGTAATATATTGTTAGTGATGTCAAAAAGTGCGCTCTGGTTCTTTTGTTTTTATTTTTAATATATATAGTTGGTTTCATGTACTGCTTCAGTTAGACTCCTGATATCTTCTACCTTTAAAGATCAATGGAGTACTGTTGCCATGGGCAGGAGTTAACCAGTCTTCACTTTTTAATCTTGATAGAGTTCAAAAGCATCCCTATCCTTGTGGGTGATAAATTATTTTCCAGTATTTACATTATTTGGACTATTGTCCTCATCTTTGTTGCCATTTGTCTGATGTTTTGGCCATTGTACCTCTGGCATTCTTCAGGTGCTAGAAATTTTGAATCGAACTCTTTATTACAATCACTGGGGTATATGAACTCCATTCCTTGCCTAATGCCACTTCTGGAAGTTATTAGTTATCTCCCTCTAACCCTGTACATTACTTTTTCACCAAACTTGTTCAATATCATGCTACAGCAGTCGCACCAATGGCAAGAAAGATGAGGACAATAGTCTGAATAATGTAAATACTACCGCATCTCAGAAATATAGGCAAATACTAAATTATTTTCCATCTTACAACCCCTTTTCTTACAGATTAAATATTGCACGTCTTTTGCCATTTCCGTGGAAATTGATCAGATGAGTTACACTCCTTAGTTCCACCAGTTCTAACCTTCACAGCTAAGACCTGCCATGTTATGCATATTGTAGTGAACCACCCTCATTCCCTTTGTATTCCATTAATGAGATGTAAGTTCTACTAAAGTAACTTTTTCTCATAAACTTCTACTTTGTGGAACCAAGTCTCAAGAAAATGCATTCTTGATCACTAGAATCTTGACCTGTTTAAGTCTAGGATTAAGCATTATCTTCTCAACAAATTATTTCTATTTCTGTAAGTTGTCCTCTAACTCTATAACCCTCTACCTTGAATGACTCTTGGGTCTTGTGTGGAGTGAACATCATTGTAAGAAAAAATATATATATATTCAAATTTTGACTATTGATTTGATCAGATGTAAAATTAGGGCCTTCTATTAATCTTCATGATATTTTAAATGAAACTTGTTTTCTATACATAACCTTATTGCATGCTGTTTCCTATGGATACAAAAAGTATATTTTAGTTCAGATTTGCTGCATTTCTTAAATATAAGACTTAAAGTTCATTAAAAGAAACTCATTTGTTCAACTTATTTTTTATGAAATTTTATTTGATATAGTCAATAAAGTAGAATTCCAAACATTTGTACCCATGTGTATTGTACAGCTGATGTGTATCACATGTTCACCTATACAATTTCTAAAGTAATAGATTTTTATTTTATTAACCTAACAGGTTTCATTAAGCGGATACCCATATTTGAATAAATGCTCTATTTATTTATTAAACGGTATATTTATGTCTACTTACCTGAATATTCAAGAAATCTTATTGAAGAAAAATATTTGCTCTCTGGCAGGATTTGAACCTGTATTCCCCTTGGCAGAAGAAATCATGAGAAACCAACTCTGCCACAGAGTGCATTGTCAATTAAGCAAAGATGACAAATGCCTTATGAATAGAAATCTTTCTCAAGCTTGCGAAATATTAATATCTGGTTAATTTTGTATTCTAACAGAAAGAAAAGCATTTCTAAAGATCTAACAGATTTTTATTTATTAATTTGACAGATCTTATTGCTTAAATGTTATTTTTATTAAATACCCATATTTGAGTAGATACTCTATTTATTAAGCAGTTTGTTTATTTACGTATTTGAGATTCAGACTAGTAGAGGAAAATAAGTAAATGATAAATAAATGGAGCGTTTACTCAGATCTGGACATCCACTAAAAATAACGTTTATGTAATGTTCACATCTGGAAACTTTTAAAAACTATTTTTTTTTTTTTTCATATTTATCTAAAAGCTACACCCATTGTTCAGGCTGGGAACATTTTAATCACTAAATTTCAGTTATTACTTCATATATTACTGCACTACTTCATATATAAATATTTATTTCAAGTATACTTTTATACATTTAGCAGTTTAACTATAAATATAAACTTTACTCTAACTTTTGCCAATTTCCTATCAGCACAACTGAAAACAAAGCGAAGCATTAATTTTTTAAAGTTTTTTTTTTTTTTAAATTATTTCTCGTTACTGTAAATGTTATTTTTACTGGGTACACATTTTTTTAGCTGCTATCTCCGTTTTGTATTTGTTTTTTTTTTTATTAAATGGTGAAATTAAAATCAATCTACTTAAAAGAACAGGAAACGTACTTTCATTAATATAGGTAATTTAAACCTGGACTTGACAGGCTGGCCCTGTGGCTAAACTGGTAGAAATGCTTTAGTTCAAAAAGTGGTTTCCCTATTGGAAAAAAAGAATGCATGTTCGATTTCTGTTGGAGGCACAATTTTTCTTTAGAAGAACTTCTCAATTTAGGTCGGTTGTGATTTCGCTGTTTAAGAGAATAAAAAGCAATTCAAATACATGTACTCACTAAAAATATAGTAATAAGAAATATCATTAATTCTTTATTATTACAGGCTTGTGAGATATGAACACTTCTCATTTTTATCTTTTTCTTGTTAAAAAAAAAAGAAAAAGAAATAGAATTAAAATAATGATAAACTGTTTCCTATTGATATAAATCTGCTTATGATTATATATGTTTCTTTTTTTCTTTTTTCTTTTTTTTTTTCTTTAACTCTTTGGTCTCCTGCTTAGGACTGCTGCTAGTAGTATGTAACCCAGTACAATCTGCCACATGGACAGATGGTTGCCATCTAAACCAGCTCCCTACTAGCTTTTTCTGCTGGTGAGGAGGAGTAGCATGTTACCCTGCAGAACAAAAATCAAAACTGACTCTATCAACAGGTGGATGAGTTTAGCAGTCATTAGCCACCATTTCTTTCTCTCTCTCTCTCTCTCTCTCTCTATATATATATATATATATATATATATATATATATATATATAGTGACATAACTTAATAAATATACATATGAGAAGGGTGTACATTTGTATAGTATTATTTAAGTGTTAATAAAACAGTGCTGAAAGTATGAACAGAGCTGTTTTATATATATATATATATATATATATATATATACATATTATCCTACGTCTGACTGTTAGTTTGAAATATGCACTTGATGATTGTATAAAGCATGAAACTCCGAGCCGTGCCATAGACATAGGAGATATATATATATATATATATATATATATATATATATGAGAGAGAGAATTATAAGCAGTCAGTTGCTAATGCCTCCTGACAAGTGGATGGTGTAATTCCTGAAGGGTTGTCTACAAAACTCTGAATGCTGAAGGTTGCAACAATTAGCTAAGTGATTATATATATATGTCACTTAGCTGATTGATTCTATATTCAGCACCTCTAGTCCAGAGTTTTGTAGATGAACATTTTTGTAATTGTTCAAACTACTCTTCAGGAGGTCTTAACTGCCATTTTTCTTGTTATGTTTTATATATAGTCAAATGGGTCTAAAGTCATGAATGATGACCTCCCTAGAGGTCGTGTCTCAATAAAAACACTCAGATACTTGGACTATCATGAGTATCTGAGCTGGGCATCTGGATGAGCATCCGGCCTTGTTAGACCTTGCCTCAAATCATTGACAAATTCTCTTACTTTGCGCCAGATTAATACTGGTCCTATATCAATAAACAAAAATACGACTGTATTCATGTTTATACTTATAGAATTTACCAGACATTAAAAGGTAAATATTAATTAATCCAGTCATGTTGTTTGTTGCTGATCTAATGGGTTTTTTTTGGATTTTTTTTTTGTTTTTTGTATTGCTAAGATGCACTCTAATTTGTTTATATAAGCACTTTCAAAGAGACACTAAATTAAAAACACTACTTTTAATAATGCACCTATATTCTTAAGATAATGGATTTTACTAATTTTTCAGTTTTAAATAGATTTTTGTTTCTTTGAAACTACTTTAATAGTGGGTTTTATGCTTAGCTTTGGCAGATTTAAAACAATAACAAACTTTGAAAATTAAACTTTTTAAAAAGATTAATTAAAACAAATGTATCCAAAATGAAGTCCATAAGATTTATATGTAGTGCATGTGTGAGGAGTATTATTTTAATGTTCTGATGAGACTATCATTTTTAACAGTTTCTTTTTTTCTGTTTCAGGATCAATGATATAATTGTGAAAGTGAATGATGCTAATGTTGTAAACGTCACACATCAAACTGCTGTGGAGGCCTTGAAAAGGGCAGGGACCAGGGTTGTGTTGGTAAGTTATCAAAACAGGGAGTATACACCTGTATGCACAGTAATTTCATTTCATCCACATCAGTTAGTCAAAACAGTTCAAACATATTTGATATCCATCTCTTGTAAAGACTTAAAAATTGGATTGAAACTCAAACTACCATCATGGCCTATCAGCTGATGTCAGGATAAATCTGAAAATACAAGAAACACAACATTTTGAAATTATTAAAGAAAAACTGGGATAAAAAGAAAATGCAATGTTAATTTGAAAAGTTAAAATATACACTCATGAAGAATTGATTTTTATCATTTTACTAATGAACAAAAATACACTGATCTGTTCTCATTTAATTTATCTTCCTCCTTTATATAACATTATAAGTATTGAGAGGAAAGCTAGTTTTGGTCTCTGACGCAATTTCTAACATCACTTTATATTTTTTTATAGTCCATATTGTTTTTTATTCTCACAAGATTATGATCTGCGTATTTTGTTCATTCAGAACATCAAGATAAAGATACAGATGAGAAAAAAGAATTATAATTTTTAAATTTCACTACTAAAGTAGCATTCAAAAACTGCTATATTTTCTTTTGCTCACAACAAATTGAAACACCCCTCAAAAAAAAAAAAAAATGAAATACTTTTTCTTCGACATTAACCTATTAACTGAGGTAAAAATTTCTGTCATTTGCGCTTAAGTTATAGATCTGCAATGATGAGAAATCCCAACTGCAGTTAAGCAGTTATGCATCTAAACTCATATAAACAAACTTAAAAGTAATCAGTGTACAAAACTGAATGTTCCTAAAAAGTTAAGCTTGGGTTTTTCATTAAAGGATTTCAATTGATAGGCCATGAACATATTTTCTTTGATTTCAATACTTTATTTCCAGTAGATAACAGCTTACCATTCATGTTGTTTGCTGATCTGATTTTTTCTTTTTATTACGAAAATGCAGTTTAATTTGTTTGGATAAACATTTTAAACTAATTTTTATTTTTTGTTTATCTTTCAGCTTTTTTTTTTCAGTAATTTTTTCTCCTCAAATGATTTACTTAATCATTAGAAATAACCAAAAAGCTTATTTTTATATTTATAAGAAATATGTATTTTATAAGTCATGAAATCAATGTAGGATTTTGACTTTTTTTTCTTTAACAAATTTCTTTCCATATTTTCTGCAGTTCTTTAGAAATGAAATCTTTACTTTTAGTCATTACAAGGTAGGAAGGGAGATTAATCTATTACCTTCTTCTTTCTTAAAGGAAAGACTTGACAAAGTTCAAGTGGGGAAAAAAAATTCTTCAAACATTCCTTTTTTTTCTGCTATGACTTTGTTTTATCAACAGTTACGTTTATATCTTTTTAATATTTTTTTTATATTACCAATACCAAGTTATAAACCCTTAGCAATATTTCCACCAAATAACTTAAAGGTTTTATAAAATATCTTTCTATTAATGTGGTAAAACCTTATTTTGTTAAGTGTTTGTCTATACTTCTGAGATGGGCTATTGTAATTATTTACATTATTCAGACTGTTGTCATCATCTTTAGTGCCATATTCACGTTCTAGCTATTGTATCCTCTGACCATCTTCAAGTGATGAGAATTTCAAGCCAAACCCTTTATTTCAATTACTGGGATATATTGTTCTCATTTTATGAGTCATGCCACTTCCAAATGTCTTAGTTATCTCCCTTTAACTCAACTCTCTAAGATTTTGTTTGCCACTGCTGTTGGCAGGTATTGAACTCACAACTCTTTTGGGTCAATTCACTAAATCTAACTAACACTTTTATCCAGAGGACCATATATTAATGTAAATTTATTTTTTTCATTGTTAATTCAGATGATTTTATATATCATCATTATTTTTTTTCTCTTATTAATAGGGTATTGTTTCCTTTTCAATTGTATGTTAACAGTGTAACTAATAGTCACTGTTTTTTCATATTTACTCTTTTCTTGTATTCTTGATTTCATTTTTGATTTTAACTTTGTACTTTGCTGTCAAATAATTTTGTGCTTTGGTATTTCTCATGAAAACTTTTCAATGTTGTTTTGCTTCTGTTTAGTAACAGAACATTGTGTGATCATTTTCTCATGGACATAGCTTGTTTCTGTAATTCCATGTCCATTCAATATATATAGGCAATCATGGCCCTTTTAATTTTCTTTAGCTTCTGTGAATTGACTTCTTCAGAAAGATAGTGAAATGGCTTCCTGTTACCTTCTTCATGGTTTTGAATTAAGAGATCTTCTTGCCCTACACCATCTATCACTCAAGGTTACAGATCCCAGTCTACTACGCTATTTAATCTATAGCTAGATAGAGGAAACATGAATTCATGCCTTTCCCCATGGTCATTTATTACAAAAGCAAATGCAATAGATAGGGCTGATTTTTTTTTTTTTTTTTTTTTTTTTTTTTTAATCATTTCACCCTAAGCAGGAAGGGACCACCACTAGTGCCCAGTAGGTTACTGTGAGAGAAAAGACTAGGTACAAAGAGGATTTAAGAAAGGATAAAAAACAAATAGGATTCAAGAAGATAAAAGATGGTAATTGACGTTGCATTTAAATGTTTGGAGATTGTAGCTATCAAGGAAGCAAGTGAACAGGAGAGAGTTCTGCAGACAGGAAGTGCAATAAAAATCTGTTCAAGTAGAAGTGGTGGTTACTTTTAACTGTTTCAACAGTAAAAGGGTGGGACCTAGATGCCAATCTAGTAGCACACTTAAATTCATGTGGGCAGATCCCCAAGAGGGGGGAAAAAAGCTGATTTAAACTTCACTTGATGATTTTTCTTTCCACACCAATCATCATTTCACCACCTCCATATCTACAGACATAATAAACATGATGGTATCAAAAAATGAGCGCTGCTCATAGCCTGGTGTAGAGGAAATATTGCACATATTTCAGTTTAGAAAAATAGTTTAAAACTAACAGAGCACAAAACATAAAAGACATTGTTTTATCTTAGATTTTGTTTTCTTTTTGTTAAACATCTAAAAAAAAAAAAGTCATAATTGCTGAAGGTTACTTTTTTTTTTTTTTTTTTTTTTTTAAAATCATTTCACCCCAAGTAAGGCATTCCACTGCCACTATTGTGCAGGGGGTTACATAGGGGAAGGTGGTGAGAAAGAGTGGTTAGATATAGGAAATGTCAGAAGGAGGTGATAGACAGGTAAGGATGTAGATGGAAAGAGTGTTTGAGAGAATGGATGCGTGTTAGTGTGTTAGGAGGTGTCTATTGACCTTACATTTAAACTCCTGGAGATTGTTGCTTTGATAATTTTAGCTGCAATTAAAAGAATAATACTAATTGTTTATTTGATAATTCTTTAACTGTTCAGAGTATCTTAATTATTGACTTTACTTAATATTTTAAATGATACCTGCCTCATGACTTATTTAGTTGTATACTTCTTATTGACAGTAGATTTTCAAAGCAGGTCTGTTTCAACAACTTAGAAGACTGGTGCAACATAATTTTCTTTTCCCTATTTTCTGTTGTGCTGTAGGATTCTACGCATTATAAATATAATTGTTGTGTTAATTTACAATTCCTTTCAAGCAACAGAAATCATTTTTGATTTCATGTGGTCAACCTCCATGAGTTCAACATAACTATTCTTAGGCTTCATACTTATGTTAATCTATTTTCAATTTGCACATTTATTTTCACTGTAAATTTATTTTTAATTTTTACATTCATTAATAATACTTTATTTGTTCCATGTTAAAATATTTCTTTGAGTGCAAATTCTGGTTAAGAATAGAAATGTTTTTTCAGTTAAAATAATTTAATTTCTCAACAGTAGCTGTTTGATTCATAATGATTAAATTTTGCTTGCTTCCATGAATCTTAGCACCCCCTACATTTATATACATAGGTATATAGCGTTTGAGTGTGATCAATGACATTGCAATTAGCCTAAATATTTCATTATTTTAGATGTGATTTATTACTTTCATTGATCTCATTTGTTACTTCCTTTCTATTTTTCCCCCTAAACTTGGCTTATTCTTTCCATCAAATGCATTCACTTAAGTATGTTCTGCCTTCTCAAGAGAAGCATATATATAAACTTAAGAAGCTTAATCTTCACACATCATAAACTATTCTGTTCAAATCTAATATGTTTAAAATACAGATTCTGTTTTCGTTTTCTTTTTTTTATTTATTTACCTTTTGACTCTATAAATTAACTGCATGCTAACAAATGCATAGTACAGGATGTGTATCCTTTATCTGAAATCCTCCAAAAACTGAAGGTTTTTCAGGTGCTGATATCCCTTGCCACAAATAGAAAATTTCAGAAAGCACTGGGAAAGTGTGGCAGCTGTTGTAAGTAACCTCATCTGCTCTGGGCACAGATTCTCCAGTCCAGCTATATAACCGACATTGGTACCAGGTTTTTGTTAGCAATCATCATGGCAACACTTTTGTTTGTGGATTACTTACCAGATGTTTTGTGCTCATTAAAGATATTATTTTAAATGCCAAAATTTCTGCATTTATATTTCTTTTGTAAGTAGTGAGCATGTTTTGTTTTTTTTTTGTTTTTCTTTTTATACACATACAGAAAGAACGAAACATTATTTATGCATAAAATCTTAATCCTTGTGAGCAATATATGACAAGCATTATTACCTGTATCTGTACATACACAAAATTTATTAAATTTTATATATAACTACATTCAGGGTATATGCATAAGCTGTCTAAAGGGATATCTTTTTTATGCTTGGGTTCCATTCCAAAGTTGCCCCATTTTATAGATGTTACATACAAATAACCTGTATTTCAAAATCCCAAAATTTTTTAAAACTGACACACTTTTGGATAAAGGATTCTCAACCTGTACAAACTTATTTGGAAATGTGTATGAGTTATGCCTTCATAATTAGAATATGAATTTTTTTTTTTTTTTTTATAGCTGCTTTGTTCATTTTACTACATTTCAAATTAATGAAAAATTGCAAGTCCAGTGTCAATGTGGTTAACATTGACAACAATTATTTTTTTACTCTTCTTTTTCTAAGGAAATTATGTCTATAGAATCTAATGTCTAATACAGTGGTTCCCAAATGATGTGAGTACCTCATAGGTGCAACAGAAAACAATAACAGGTCAGGTAGAATGGTTGAACGACTATCAAAGATTTCGAAACGGTTTCAAAAAATTCATATGCCAAAAAGAAATTTAATTTCAAAATTTAAAATATTATTACTTCTAATTGTATGCGTGAATCCTAGGATAAATAATTATAAATATTTATTGACCGATTTTTATAATTGCATTATGTCAAGTATTAAGAACATAGTAACTTCAGCTTGCAAGTTGAAGGAGAGAGTTATCAATGATAATCTTCTGATTTCAAATTCAGAGTTATCTCCCTCTCTCTCTTTTTTTTTTTTTTTTTTTTTTTTTTTTTTTATTATAATTCACATGAGGCATGAGCAAATTTTAATTCTAAAACTGCAGCCCAGAAGAAAAAAAGTTTAGGAACCACTTGATTAATAAATCAAAAACTTGCTTTAATTGATAGTTTTTTTTGTTTTGTTTTGTTTTTTGTTAATGCACTCAATTAAAAAGTACTCAAATACTATAAAGAATCTTTCCTCCTTTTATATATATATATATATATATATATATATATATATATATATATATATATATATATATATAAAAAATTTTAAAATTTAGATTGTAAATTTCTATAATGACTAACCTGATATTGTCATTGAAAAGATAAACATAAGATTGATTTATATATGTATATGCAAATGAATAAAAAACAAAGAAAATATTAACAACGTTCAAAACATTAATTTAAAACAGTGCTCAATATAGAAATAGAGCTATGAATATTTATTATAAGTTACAGTTTAGAACATGTGCAAAATATAATCTACTACAAAAGTGTATCTTTTGTTTTAACATCAAAAAAAACAATGTCTCATCAGGTAATTAATAATAAGGGTACACTTTATTAATTACCTGATGAGACATTGTCTTTTTGATGTTGAAACAGAGTGTACATTTTTGTAGTAAATTATAATTTGTACATGTTGTAAACTATAACTTAAATATATATATTTTACTATCCAAAATTTAAAAGAAATAGTTTAAGGGAAACACAGAAATATTTTCTATTAATCTTTGTATTACAGCTGGAATGTACCACTTGTATAAACACTGCATTATTTTATTTTCTGTTTAAATGATAAATTACAAAGCTCAAATGAGAATGCCCGAAGGCAAATTCACCTGTTGGTTGCTTTTATTTAATGTCATTTTAATCATTAAAAGAAAGATCTAAATGAGTAAATGTCACTTAAAATGTTCACAATCTAGATATGGTTGTTATGTATCTCAGTAGAGATAGTGTAGTTATGGTTGTTATGTATCTCAGTAGAGATAGTGTAGTTATGCACTGAAACATCCATATTTCTCTCTCGCTTCTGTAATCATCACAAGCTTACAGTCACGTGTTGAAACGTCTGTACAGTCACTGAAGTTAAGCAATGTCAAGCTTGGTTAGTACATTGATGGATAACCACTTGGGAATAGTGTAAGTTAATTGTTAATCCAAGAGCTAACTTCAAATTCTGTTGGGTTTATATGCACTTAGGCACAAATACCCTTAGGAAAGGTACATATTCACCTATTCTCCTCACAGCTATGGGTTAATTAGTAAGACTTGTATCACTAAATCATTATCTCAAAAAAATATTCTTACAATCTAAAAATATATTCTGGCTTTAAATAACCTGCAAAAGATTGATAAGCTGTAAAAAACAAAACAGTCAATAATCATCACAACTATGAGAACAGACTAGTTTTTCTTGGCGATCACAGAAGACTAAATTTATTATAACAAAAATTATTATGTAAGCAATATAAGGATTTTTTTCTAAAATGTAAAGTAAAGATTTGAATCTCTGTTTTTGCTTTTATAACTGATCACAGAAAATTATCAGAAATCTATGTGAGTTTATTTCTGTAAATAGCCTTTTAGCAAACTAAGTTTGCCTCTGTGTGTGAGAGAGGGGTGTTCTATTCAACTTATTTCATTTTGCATTAGCTTAATGTACAGCCTGACATAAATCATGTTCTTAAGCAATCTCTTTTATTCAGATTATGAACTTGTTAGAGTGAAGTAGTGTTGAGTTTATCTGGCAAATATAGACCAAACCTGGAATTAATATATCAAAATTTGAATGTTTGCTTTATACAAAGGGTGCTGAAATTGTTTTTTAATTTCTTCTTGATCAGGTTAAAGCATTCTTAGGCTGCGTGAGAGGGAAGTGGTGTTGACTTTGTATGAAATTAATTTATCTGGTAAATATAGACCAAGCCTGTAATTCAAATGTACTTTTTAAATATTAGTTTTTTGTCTTTTTAATTTCTTGATCAGGTTAGATATTTTTAGAATAGGTTGTTATACTCTACAGTGGTTTAGTTCTTTTATGGTTTTAGGAATCTCTTGTATTAAGAAACAAAGTTGGTATTTTTAAGTTGAAAAAATTGACAAAGGAATAAAAACAAAATCAACCCAACTTTCTAAAATATGAATCCTCAGAGTTAAAAATTTAAATAAGGTATCTTGTTAGTTCGACTGTATAAAAAAGAAAGGTTATCTTCGTTATATTTTTGTTATATTAAATACTATAATTAACTTTTTATAATTTATTATTAAGTTAATTTTTATAATTTTCTTAGAAAATGATGAATTAAAATAGTATCTCATAATATGGAGCAGATTATCTTTTGAAGAATTTATATCTATATATAAATCATTTAACCTCAAGCAAGACAGTACTACCACTGGTGTGCAGTGGGTTACAGTAAGAAAATGAAAAAGAATGAGGAAACAATTACTGGGAATGTTGAAGAAAGAATAAGGGAGAGATGGGAATTAAGAAGATGGCAATTGACATTACACTTAAACTTTTGGAGATTGTAGCTATCAGGGAGGCAAGAATATGGAAGGGAGTTTCAGAGGTCTGAAATGTAAGAAAACAAATTGCTAGATTAGAAGTGGCTGTTACATTTGATGATAAAATGGTTGGACCTAGATGCAATGAGGAAGGTGGGCTTGGAGAATCTGATACTAACAGGCCAGATAGAGGGAAAGAGAGACAGGGGAAAGCAAAAGATAATATATTTGAAGGACCTAATCAGGTGGATGACGGAACGAGGATTGCATGGTGTAACAGGAGAAGGTGTGCTCAGAGCCACCAAAGATAGGGAAACGTGGAAAGCCATGATCGCCTACGTCCTGAAGGGACAAGGCACATAGAAAAAGAAGAAGTTGCCAATCTAGTAGCACAAGTAAATTCATGTGATCAGGGCACCAGGAGGAGAAAAGGTCGTCAGAGCAGAAGTTTTAAGTAAAGTATTTTCTTTAAAAATTAGTCAAAAATGTATGAAATAATTTTTTTAATATATTTTTGGGGTTCATGTCATTTGCCTTGCCAACACATTCAGTTTACTTTGTTGTTATAAACAGATTTTATTCCTCAAGTTGTTATAAGTCATTGAGTTTATTCTTTTTGTCATTGCCTCTGTGTTAGCCACTCAATTCAATTGCTTTATTCCAATGCTATAATCCATATGGAAAGAACAAGAGCTCTCTCTCTCTCTCTCTCTCTCTCTCTCTCTGTAGCTTTTAGGAATGAAATTAAACAGAGATTTGTACATTGTCTAGTCAGTGTGTAGTTCTTAGCTTAGCAAAGAAAGTATTGGTAAGTAAGCCCATCTTCAAGAAAATATATTGTTACATGCTGCTCATGAATTGTTTCCAGTTTGTATATTTGTCACCATTTCTTTTCTGATTGCTACCATTTCCTGGTTTAGTACTTGTCATCAAAGGTAATTTGATGACAAGTACTTAACTACTAACAGTTAAGCTCATTTTCAGATGATTATAACTAAGAAAAAGATTGGAGGCCTGATGATTGTTTTCCAAACTGAACATCCTAACTGCACTAAGAGGGGTAAAATGAATGATACACTCTGATGTCTATAGGCAATGAGTGTGAAAATCAGCTATTTTTTGGACAGCTGACTATAAAATATGTCCTTACATATCAGGGAGGTAAACTATTTAACCTACACTACAAATGGCAATGTTGAGGTAGCATTTTCACACACACACACACACACACACACACACACACACATATATACACACACACACACACACACACACACACTGAGTGCAATGGAATTTTTTTTGTCTAAATTACAAAAAAATTAAAATAACACTGACTCATTTTCACAGATATATTTACCAAAATTACACAAAAATATCTTGAAATACTGAAGTAAATTTATTCACTAAAATCAACCATGGGCTCCAGACAACTTTGGAATCTCCTGTAACTCTTCTGAATAGTTTCATTGCTAAATGCTACCCTAATCCTTGCTTTCAGTTCATCTTTGGTATTACAAGGAGTTTTGTTGGTCTCTTGCTCAACTGCACCCCACACATAATAATCAAGTGGATTGCAGTCTAGGGGAGTTAGGTGTCAAGATTTAAGGGGCGATGTGGTCACAGAATTTGTCTGACAGCCATGACTAAGTTCTCTTACTTGTGTGGCATGGTGCAGAGTTCTATTGCCAGATATAGGGTCTTCCAGCAGCTACCCACTTGACCTAGGGCAACACTACCTCCTTAAAGTACTTCATATAGGCCTCCATGTTGAGTCTGCCATCTGGGAAGATAACTGGTGGTATAATGCCACTATCACTAGTGATAACTCTAAATACCTACATAATCACCATTAGACTCATCCAACTCTTTCTAAATCCTCTGCATTGTTCTCAGATTGGCACCCAAACACCCTGAAATGTTTGTATTGGAGCTTCTAATGTGAATGCCAAGCAGTACAACATGCCATTTCCAAATTTCTGGCAGAGTGAATTGTGTCATGGTACTCTTTTTCTTGCAGGTGGTGCCTAACTGATTCTACTATACTGTGAAGTCAACAAAATCATAAACAATACACATGTGCAAAGTTAAGAAAATGGCGACAATTTGTCTATCGCACTCTTTATGCATATCCAAATAAACAAAATGGTTATGGACAGTACACACCCTTGTATTATTAAGACATTGTCTATAGTTAACTCTTGATGTCTATGAAAATTTTTTATACCATTGAATTGTTTAAATTGAATAGCTCAATCATACATTTTAGATGGCATTAAACAGGTGGTCCTGGGCATGACGGTAAACTGTGTCTGGCATCAAAGCTTCTGATTGGGAGGTTGTGAGGAGCATGGAACCACCTCTTAATTGCTGTTGTTCCCAAGTCCACTCTGACCTGGAATAGTAGCACCTGGAGTAGTAGCAAATAGTTTAACCTCCAAACGGGGTCAAAACACTATGAAATATGAAAATACACTTTTATAGAAATATGTACATTTTAGAAGGAAAAAATGTTATTACCACCTATACATTTTAGAATAAAACTAGAAGACGGCTTCAGTTTTCTAAAATAAAAACTTTTTTAAATTTTTCATCAAAATCTGACTAAATCCACCTTCTCACTTTAACCGAACATTAAAAAAATAGCTTAAAACCCCACCTTTTTGGCATTAAATAACCCACAGAGGTGTTGGTATGCCGTTAAACAAAACTCAAACTCAATTAAACTGGTGTGATACTTTGGATTCTGTTATCTTAGCTTCTACTAGAAAAATTGCCACATTATTTTTATACTTGTCATTAATAGCTATCATCTAATATTAGTGAAAATTGTTCAGTGAATTTTGAGAACTAAAAACTAAATCATTTTTTAAAAATCTTACCAATATGAGTAACCTAAAAAAAAGTTCTATTTTTGTTAAATGAGCCAAGGATTATTTAGTTTTAACTCGATTCATTAGAAAGATCATATTAGATTGGGTTCTGGCAGCTGTCATATATTTATTCACATTTTTTTTTTTTTTTTTGTCAAAAATGTTCATGTTTATTGATTCTTACATGGAAGACTGGAAAAAAGAAATCTTGATATATTCTCTTTTTATAAGCAAAGTAAAAATGTGATTCAAGTCAAAAAAGATTTGTTCACTGAGATCCGAAGGCATATTGGTATGGCTAAGAACATATCCAAAAGCTAAGCAGTATTGTGAGTCAAAAATATTTTGTTAGAAACAAAAGAGTACTGGATTGTTATGCAATATCTGTCCTTCTATATGACAGCAAATGCTGGACAATCTCATTAAAGATAGAGAGACTCAAAGCAACAGAAATGTGGTTCTACAGAAGGATGCTGAGGATTACATGGACCTGAACATGTGAGCAATGTCAAAGTTTCAGAGAAAATGCAAATAAAAAGAAAACTTATATTTAACATCAGGAAAAAACAGCTGAAGTTTCTGGGTCATGTAATGAAGAAGGAGGGCTTGGAGAATCTGATACTCACAAGTCAAAACGAAAGATGGGAAAGCAACTTGAGACTTGCTTACTGGGCTTCAGCAAGTGAATGGCAAAGCAGGGTTTGAGACAAATATCAAGAGAAAAGGTTTTAAGAGTCACAAACGATAGGAGGATGTGGCAGGCCATGATTGCCTACATCTTGAAGGGACACAGCACATAAAAGGAGAAGAAATGGTTTACAAAATTTCATGCTGTTACTGAATGATGACACCTGGTTGAATAGTCTATTTGAAGTTAACACAAATTAAATCAAGATGACAAAAAGAGGTATTTATGTCAAGCTTATAACTGTTAAGATTGAGTGGCTGTTTCAGATGAAGAACAATTTTACAAATGTGTTTATTTCCAAAGATAAGAATGCAGGATCTATTCTTTGACTATGAAAAAAAAAATTATTATTTACACATGTGAACTTTCAAAATCTCAAAAATTAATTGCATTGCATCTGAATTAGCTGATTAAAAATATGTGCAACCACACACAAAGCTGGAATTATGACCCTACCTCTGCTCTCATTTTATCAATCTGTCATTCCTTGTCTTATCACTACCAGAAATGTCATATTCTTGGCATTGTCACTTATCAGTGTTTTTGATCTTCATGTCCATTGTATGTCAGTATCTGCAAGCCAAGAGCTAAGCAGAATTTTACAGGCATTTTAAAGCTTCTGCTTCTGAGGTTTCAGGTGTGAAATCTCCACAGTCTTGGTAATTTCTTTATTTCTGCTGAAAACCTATCTTTCAGCATAAACCAACACATCTGGGCTTGTGTCTGCTGTGTTTTATACCTGTCTTCTTATTTACATAAGGAAGTTTTCAGCACCTCTGTCATTGATTAATTGCATGTTTTTCAATAAGATATTCATGACCTTCCTTTGTTTAGTAACAGCCCCTTTTGGAAAGCCAAACACCTGGTTTGAATTTTGGTAACTGATATGTCCTGGAAAGAGATATAGATATCTAAACTTATTTATAAATGGGACTTTGTCTGTGTGTGTATGTGTCCATTACCTATAGACTCCGAAACGGCGGAACCGATTTTCTTGAAAATTTACACAGTTGTACTATAAGCATCTGCGAGTGTTCTTAGCTAGGTTTTTTGTGTCGAGGTACCCCCAGTAAATATCGATAATCGAAAAAATCGGGTTATAGAAATAGTGGTCCGATTTTAATCAAATTTGATACACTCATAGACAAAGACATAAGAAACAATATTCAGAAGTTTTAAGGTTGCAGTTTTACAATAGTGCAGAAAATTTGATATCGATACAAGAAAATCAAAATTTGACTTACATCCACTCATTTTTCTTTCAGTCTACGGTTTCACTTTAACTGGAAACAACTATTGCTATTTAGTCTTTTGTACTAGCATCCAAAGAGCCTGAGCTCCAGGGGCATAGATTAGTTTTAAAAGCTTTCATTACACCTGAGAAACGCCAGGCTGTACTGCTAGTGTGTGTGTGTGTGTATATATATATATATATATATATATATATATATATATATATATCATTCAAGGTAGTTAAGTGGTTTAGGTCAATGTAGCCAGGTAGGACAATCTAGTACATAGACATAATAGACAGTACCCGTCATATGCAGTATCTTGAGACGTAGGCGTAATCAATAATCGTAGACCTATGGACATAGATCTCTAGTGGTAGATCTATGGATGCCTTCGCCTTAGTCTATATTTATGACTGACACCAGCCAATCACATTCAAGTGAGGGGGAATCAAGGTATATACATATTCATTACATCAGTAACAATATGAGCAGTTAAGTAATAATCATAATTTATGTAAACATAAAGAAAATTATTTCCTGGAATTTGGTAAAATTTCAGACGGCCATAAATTTTTATTATATTGTTTAGGTATCAACTGGGTAGGTTAGTTTGGTTTGGTTGTTTTGTTTTTATGGCAAATCAACCTCGGCGGGTCATTTATTGCCAACTAAACTTTATTTATTTCATTGCTGATAATACCTTTTTCTTTCAATAATTTATTGTTGTTTTTTATATAAGTTTTGTGTCTAGTAATACTTTTTTCTTTTCGAGTATCAAGATTCATTGGGATTTGTTTTTAAGAGCAGGGTCCCCAAGTCCTACCCTTGTTATTTAACCCATAACTGGAGGGAAGGGATGGATTAATACCTTTCCCAAGGGTATACCAGTGCTTAAGTGAATGCAGAGTATTCAACTGGAATTCGAACTCAGCACACCGATTTCTCTTTCCGAGCCGATATCCTCTGCACCACAACGCACATTTGTCACTATATGCTTACAGCACCTGGTATTCCCAAGCGGTCACTCATCTAAGTACTGACTAGGCTCAACGTTGCTTAACTTCGGTGATTGAGCGAGAACCGGTGTATTCAACATGATAGGCCGTAAGCTGGGTAGGTTAGGAAGATCTAGTTCAGCTTTGCAAATCTTAATGAATTTTGCTGTATTTCAGTTTTAATTTTTTTCTGAATCATTCTCTGAATTCATTTTATAGTTTCTAATTATTTTTAAACTGTTCATTTTTTTCTTATTCTCCATTCCATTTAATTTTTTTTTTTTAGTTTTCTTTTCACTGCTTAAAGTCATCATTAGGTATTCTCATACAGTAAAAAAAATTGAACTGGGGTTATCACTCAGTTATATCCAATTGTGCTGTAAAAACACTGAAAGTTACTGTCTTGTTATAAAGTTTAACAAATCCAAATAGAAAGTATTTAATATGCTGAGGACAATACACACGAGTTGTGAATGATTTGTCTGCTGATGGGGAGCCTTTTAGGTTCCCAGTATTTTGTGAATGCATCTTGAAGCTCTTATTAAAAAGTATTTTTCATTATTTGATAATTATAAATTGATTAAGCTTTGTGGATGGAAAGCAGGCCTTTTTCCCCTCCTCTGTATTTATTTGCTTGCAGCTTATCAAACATTATTTTCCACCTTCAAAATGATTAAAATGTAAGCCAGATTATCTGAAGAAGTAAGTATATATCCCTCATTAATTAAAAAAAATTTTAAAAAGTTCATGAGTTCAGCAAGGAACGCTAATAAACTGACTTTTAAGATTTTTTTTTCTATTTTTGAAGTAATTTACAGTTTAATGTCTTCTCAATTTTCCTCTCCCTTTTAATAATTGTTTTCAATGCTTATTCTACAATTATGCACTTTATATTAATAAGTTAAGAAAGCAAAGGGAAAAGGCAATTTAATGAGAGAACTCTTTTCTTTTTATCAAACCATTCGATATATTTATCCTGGAAGGAATGATGAGAGTTTTATACATTTAGGAATTGATCAAAAGAATTCAATTTTATTAGATTAGCAGAAAAATAATTACTTTTTTTTTCTTTTTTTTTTTTGTCATCAATTTTAAAGCATATCTCAGTTTAGAATAAGGTTTATTAATTGAAATACAAACTATTAAAATCTGATTTGTTGCCAACAATAAACAAGTCTATTCATTTTAATATCTAGAACTAGTGAATTCTTTGAAGGCCTTTAGTTACTGTTTGATTGTTGAAGACCATCTCTTGCAAGAAATTGTCAAGATTTTTAAAGTGGCTGCCAGTCAGAGAGAGGGTCTGGTGAGTATAATAGATTGGGTAGTTTCCTAGAATAGTTCTTTAAATTTCTGCAGTCATTCACAAGGCACAAGTGTTATCAGTGAGAAGTATTAGTCTTTTTAATTGACTAATGTTAGATTTAAACATTCCAGCTCTTGGTGCATTTAGTTGATCTTGGCAACAATTTCTGGTGTGAGGTTTCACCAGGATTCAAGAAATTGTTATAGATGATTCCACTTGCTAACCACTAAATAGATTTGTTGAATTTTTTTAATTTTTTTTCCTCCAGTTTGGTAAGTTTTATTTTTTCTTTTGTATGTTTGCTTCAGAAATAACTGGATGCCATCAATCACAAGAACATTTAGGATCTTCAAATTCAATTTTTTTTTTTAAATCAATCTTGAGCTGTACATATTGATGACCTTCTAACTTTGTTGATATTGCAGGCACTTTCCACTGCTTTATGTCCACATTTATAATTTTTATAATAAAGTATCTCAAATTTATTTGACAGCCCCAAATAACAAATGAACAGGGGTGGGGATCATCAGTATAAATCAGTACCTTTAACATTTACTACTCTGCATCATTTATAAATATTACTTCCCATTTTACTGTATATAGAATCTTTCCAAAATATAACATCTTATATATTAGTTCTATATATTTGAAATTTCCGTATCCTGACTCTCTAGTTCAGTCAAGATTGTTTTAGGTGTTGCCATAGAAGGATATGACTACACAACTAAAAAATTCAAATTCAACTTGCATTGGCAGGACTAACATTTGGCTTAGCAAAAATATTCTTCTACACAGTGCTAAAGGTTAAAACAGTAGCCTACATGATAATAGTTAAAAAATAGTTTATCCAAAAATAAGTTTAGAAGAAAAGATTTAGAATTAAAAAGTGCAATTATTTTTGCAACATCCAAATAATAGGCATAGTCATTCTATCTCAGTAAAACTTCTCATTCATTTTTGGAAATGAGTACATGAAAAAATCTAAAAGAAATGTCCTCATTGCACCATCATCAGAGCCTTTTTTTTTGTTTTTTCACTTGAAAGGCCACTGCAAGTCATTGAGTTTTCTTACTTTCAACAAGATTCCTGAAGGGACACAGCACATAGAAGAAAAAGAATATCTATCTTCTTATTTGACAGTAAATGCTAAATAATTTCCTCGCAGATGACTGAAGACCTTGAATCGACCCAGATGTCATTCTACAGAAGGATGTTGAGACTACCCTTGACAGAACATTGGTTACAATTGTCACCCTTATTCTACACACACTTAAAACAGTATGAAAAAAAAAGAATCTAAAATGCACTCTGACCATCCATACTTCAACACCTACAGAGCCAACCTGTGATTTACATTACAGTTAAGCTGAGCAGACTTTATTCACAGTTAATATTTATTGTAATCCATAATGTTTTATATCATTGGAATTAAGATGTCATAAGGTTTAATACTATCACTCTTTCTGAGGGTTACAAATAGTTTACAAGGTTTTCTTAGTGCAATTGTTTTATGAAAGTTTAATACCATTTACTTATCATTTATACAGTACTATTTAGTTTTACCCAATATTGCTTATTTCTACAAAACTAAAACATTAACCTAAAAACTTGAGTCATGTTCTTGGCCTTGTCAGATTGAGACTGTTATATAAATGTCATGCATGGCACCAAAATCATTCAGAAATATTTAAACTGTCAGCTGTATACAACTGCTTTCTGAGATCAATAGTTAAAAATGGCTTTGAGCAAGTGAAGCCTGTGGATCTATGTGAAGACCATTCTTTCTTAAATCTTTATGGACTGGTGCTACACAATCACAAAGAAAAAACTGTACCAAATAACAAAAACATCTTGTATAAACCATAAACACACACATACATGCACAAGCACACTTACAGGTACACACACACACATACACACACACACACTCTACAATTAACGACAACAGTAGCAGCAAAAGATGACCATTTATTGAAAGGCATGGTCCACAAGTGGACGTGAAATCAAGCTCTCCTACCATTCTGAAGATGAGATTTTGATCTCAAAATATTAATGAATAATAAATAGGTAATACCCAACACCTTTACCTTCCTTTATTTTACTAAACACATTGTGATAGCCTTTAAAACCTACCCATAAAATGGATATCAAAGAGAAAATAACACTACTTCAAATATAATGTTAGGAAGGAAACTCCATCAATATTGGAAAAAAATGATAATAGCTACTGGATTTGAGGAACCTATTTTCCTGAAAAATTGTTTTAAAATAAAAATTTTATACATTTCAACCAAAAGTAGCACTAGCAGCTTTGTCACGGAATACTGAATGTTTCTTTATAAAGGAAACAGCTAATATTACTATTACCAGTATTGCTGATTAGATCTAAATTTTCACACCCTTATCATATCTCAGAAATTTTAATTGAATATATATATATATATATATATATATATATATATATATATATATATATAATCTGCTACACTGTATTCTTTTTTCTCCATATTTGAATCTTTTATATTTGATAACTTACCTATTTTTGTATAACACTTCATTATTTTTCAGTAATACTGCAGATGAAATCTGTCTATCCATAAATATTAGTCTCAATCAAGATTATTGTATAAATAAATAATTACTATTTTTGTCTCCTTGGCCTCACACACTCAGCGAACCTCAAGTGGAATGACTATATCAAATCCATTGCTAAATCGGCTGCCAAGAAAGTCAGTTCACTGTGCAGGACCAGGAAGTTTTTCCCGCCTGAGTCTATCCTACTATTCATCTTGGGGTTCTTGACAATCCAACAGAGAATCTGCAATATGATCGATACTGACTTAGCAGCTCGGCTGCAGTTGCTCTCTCACCAGTGGGATGTGGCTTCCCTGTGCCTCTTCTATAAATACTTTCACAACTTCTGCTCCGATGAACTTAGATCACTGGTGCCCCCTAAGTATGAATTTACACAAGCTACTAGATTAGCTTATTAGGTTCCACCCTTTTACAGTGAAACTGATAAAGTGTAACCGCAATTTCTACTCTAACAGCTTCTTTTCACACACTTCCCACCTGTGGAATTCCCTTCCATATACTTGCTTCCCTGACAGCTACAATCTTCAGGAATTTAAATGTAAGGTCAATAGAACACCCCTCCTATCACACTAACTCGCATCCATTCTAACAAGCTCTTTTTCCATCTACTCCACCCACATCCTCGGTATCCCCATCCGCCTTTACCCTCCTCCTAACATTTCCTATAACTCACCCCTCTTTCTTATCACTTTCCCATATGTAACCCCCTGCGCAACAGTGGCAGTAGAATGCCTTGCTTGGGGTAAGATGATTTAAATAAAAAAAATATTACCTGCATCAGAAACTCAATTTTCAAGCATTTTCATTGCTTAACCATTTTCAGTTTTTATTATAAAAACACTAAGTTTCTTGTCCAACCTGTGAAAATTTTGCTTCTTGACTAATACTATTTCACTTGTACTTATCACTAATACTTAATTTTATTATGTTGATTTATGACTTTTCTTTGTATAAAATTGCACTTGTATCTTGTTGATAGTATATTTCTATAGGTCTATTAAGATATTAGCTTATCCTCTGTTACTAGAAAAGCTTTACAAATCCATATTAAAGACAATATCATCCAGTTATTGTTGAAATGTCTCTCGCACTTCCCACCTGTGGAACTTGCTCCCATATTCTTGCTTTCCTGACGGCTACAACCTCCAGAAATTTAAATGCAATGTCAATACTCATCTATTAACCACTGGACTCTATCTCCCCCCCCCTGTATATCCTTCCCTTTCTTTCCAACTATGTATCTGTCATTCTCAGCTTTCTATTGCTCCTTTCTAACTAGTTTGTACTCCTCACTCTTTTCTAATTAATCTTTTTACAGTTATGTAGCCCCCAGCTCATCAGTGGCATTTCTGCCTTGCTCGGGGTGAAATGATTAAAAAAAAAAATGTATGAATTGATATCTCATCAGTGGAAAGAATTACATGAGATTTGGTTATAGGATTCTTAGATAACTTTTGTTGATTTATATAAGTTGGCACCTATTAAAGAAAGTAGAACAGGAATTTCTTTGTAACAAACAAAAAAACATTTGTTTCATTTATAGGAAATCTTTATTCTCAGGTGTAAGATTTCTTTTTGATTTTTTTTTTTTTTTTTTAATGATTATAAAACAAAATGAGTTGTGAGTTCAATACCTGGCTACAGCAGAGGTAAACAAAAAAACTTTGAGAATTGAGTTAGTAAAGAGAATTAACTGAAAGTGAGATCTCCAGAAAAGGTATGGTATGTGGAACTAGAACAATCTACCTCCATGGACTAAATAGTTTGGTTTAAAATTCCAATTAAATTCCTGAAGAAGGCTGGAGCATGCAATGACCAAAACATTGTGAGTTACTTTCTCACACTTGAGACATGTCTTCTCTTTCTTTTCTACAAATATTTTCACGGCAATAGTCTGACAAGGTTTTTTTTCTTTTTTCTTTTTAACCTAGTGCTCTGACCACATGTATTTAAACATGATACCAACTAGGCATATTAAGTCCCACCATTTTTACAGTTGAAGTAGTTAAATGTAGCCACCACTTCTACTCCAACAGTTTCTTTTCTTGCATTTCCCACCTGTAGAACTCCTTTTCATTTACTTGCTTCCCTGATAGCTACAATCATAAAAAAAATTAGTGTTTATTCTAACAATATAAATTATTAAATAAATGCTTATTAAAGGAAATAACAATTTTTTATATATCTGAAGGTTAACCAGAATTGTTTTATTGCTCCACAATGATTTATAGGAAAGAAGTTTCAGGTTTTGTTTTTATATCACTTGGTATATTATCTAACCATTTTAAAATGTACGTTTCTTTAATACACTTGAAATAGGATAGATCAAGTTTGCCATAAATGTTGTTATAAGAGTCAGTGATAAATACTTTCACCAAAATATATTTATTTAAATCTGAAATTTTATTTTCCTCTTATTTTAGCTTTAGAAATTTGCTCTTTTGATATAGATATAGTGTTAGAGGATGTGCGTTGTGGTACAGTGGATATCGGCTCGGAACGAGAAACCGGAGAGCCAAGTTCGAATTCCAGTTGAATCCATTGTATTCACTTATGCGCAAATACCCTTGGGAAAGGTATTAATCCGTCTCTTCCTTCCAGTTATGAGTTAAATAGCAGGACAGATTGGGTTCTATAGCCTTGGTCGGCAACCAGTCTACTGCAGAAAGCAATGGCAACCTACTGCGGGATAATCTTCTGCCTAGTCAGTCATGTCTCTTTCGAGACATGATCGCCCAAGCGTGTATCACATATGGCACTTAGCTGACTGACTGATAGTGTTTGTCTGATGTCAAATATGACCAAAAAGAAACCAGTTTAGCACAAAATTTTAAAAATTTGTCTAAATATTTTATTCACTAATTGATTACAGTTACATTTTTCAAAGCAAAATTTGTCCAAGAAATAAGAGTAAATTTGTTCAGATTTAAAGAAAATAATACTGAAGCATTCAATTCAAATTTTGTACTCTTTGTAAACATATTCTTCTCATAAAATATCAAAATATGTGAAACAAGTTTAATAACATTGTCATATAAGTATTAAATTTAGTGCCTTAAATTCTTGATCATTAAAGCTACATACAGATGTTGATGAAAATAACAAAAGATACCTTCCACAATTAAACAAATTATTAGGAAACATAGAAAAGAGTGCTAATCTGATGTTTTTTCAGGGAGGTTTTTGATTTGGTATCACCGCATTCAAAGCAGTAAAGCTACTAAAACACAAGGGGTTACTAGGTGTGGAAGAATTAGGAACAGACAGAAACATTAATAATGAGTGAAAAGAGAAAAAAGCAATCAGGACAGTAGATAACAATTGACATTGTATTTAAATTGTTGCAGATTAATGTTGGCTGGAAAGTCTAGAGCTGGAAGGGAGTTCCACAATTAAGAAATGTGAGAGAATAAAACTGTTAGCATAGAACTTACATTTATATCTAGCCAGCAATTACTAATATACATTTAATGCAAGGCCCAAAAGTATCAGTTCTTCTATATGGTAGTGAATGCTGGACAATTTTCTCATAGATGAAAAGAAAATTTGAGGTAACAAAGACGTGGTTCTATAGAAAGATACTGAGAAAACTATGAGAAGAACATGTGGACAATGAAAAAGTTTCAGCTAAAATAGAAACAAAAAGGACATTAAAAATGAGAAAAGAGGGCTTGGATAATTCGACATTCACAAGACATTTAAGACAAGCTGGATAAAATGTGTAAACTACTAGACAGTCTTGTATACATGAATGAATGATCAGGGATGATGGTTAATAAATATATATATATATTTATTATAGATTATATTTTAGAACATATCCAAGCTACAATCTATGTAGATTGTAGTTTGGACATGTTTTAAAATATAATTTATAATAAATATTCGTAGTGCTATTTCTGTATTGAACACTGTTTTAAATTAATGTTTTGAATGCTGTCTTCATTCCTTATTCATTTGGTTTTATATATATATATATATATATATATATATATATATATATATATATACAAAGGATAGAAATTGTGGAGAGCCATGATTACTCATGTCCTTAAGAGACATAGCCTTGAAAGACTATTCTAACCAAACTGAAATTTTACTATAGAAAAACATAGCTATTTATCTATTACAACAAGGTAATATTTTGAACTTTTGCCACTTTTAATGGAATTAGATAGCCTGTCAAATGATTTTGTTAGATTGACAAGACATTTTGTCAGCTAAATATCAAAATTATCTTGAGTAAAATTGAAGAAAGGGATGTAGATATTTTGCTCACAATCTTATGGTAGCTATTAGGTACCTCTCAGTTTTCACTTACATGTTGGAACTTTTGGTGAACAAGATCATGTCAAATTCCACCTTCAGGCTGTAATTAATTATTTCTACAAAGTGATTTGAGTTCTTTTGTGAATTATGTTGTGGATATCTGCTTGCAACGAGAAATCAGAGTTTGAATTCCAGTTGAATTTGTTGCAGTCACTTACACGCAAATACCCTTGGGAAAGGTATTAATCCGTCTCTTCCCTCCAGCTATGGATTAAATAACAGGACTGATTAGGTTCTATAGCCTTGGTTGGCAACCAGTCTACTGCAAAAAATAATGGCAACCTACTGCAGGAAAATCATCTGCCTAGTCAGTTATGTCTTTTGAGACACAACTGCCTAAGTATGTTTCATGTATGGCACTTAACTAATACATAGTGAAGACTTATATGTCAAACAGCTTGATATAAATGGGCACTGCAAAGTTCTCAGTCTGACCCACTTCTCTTAATCTGACGAAACATTAGAATTCTCTTTTGGCAGACTTTCTTGGTCAGACTTTTCAGTATCCCCCTCATATATCTTTCAGGAATCTACTCGATAGGTGGCAGGCTGATCCACAGTAACTCACTGTAGGTCTTATCAGAATACTTTCTTTATGGATTTTATGAAGACGTAATCTAAAAAGAAAAATTGAAAGAGGAATTACATAAACATCTCTCTCAGCTTTACTAATGATTTGGATACATTCTTCTTTGTACTCTGTTCTTTCAGGATGTGGGCGATCATGGTTCTCCACAATTTCCTATTCTTTTTAACATGACAATATTTGTCACTATTTACATTATCTGGATTATTGTTCTCATCTTCATTACCATTTTCACAACATTTCAGCTGTTGTACACTCCGGCCTTCTTCAGGTGCTAGGAATTTCAAATTGAATCCTTTATTATGATCACTGGGATATATTATTCTCATTCCTTGTGCAAAGCCACTGCTGGTAATCATGAGTTATCTCCCTTTAACTCAACTCTCTCTTTCTGTTATTTGTTCACTATGTTGGTTAGTTCCAGTGACTTGGCCAAAAGAGCTGTGAGTTCAATACCAGGTTACAGCAATGGTAAACAAATTTACTTAAATATTGTAAATACTACCTCATCTCAGAAGTATAGGCAATATTTGTGCTTTTACTGTCCTTCCTACTTCATAATCTGTCATTCATTTACAAAAGCTAGTGGATGTTTATCTTTTTTTCACCTCTTGCCTTCAATATGCTTTGTGAGTTACATGTTCTCCAAGTCTTCTTTTTTCATATGTTCCAAAAATATCAACTTTTTCTGATTATATATGTTTTTTCTTTTTGTTTTCATTGTTCTTGAATCTTCTTTGTTGCTCATGTGCTCCTTCCATGATATTCTTCTTTAAAGCCACATCAAGTGTCCACTTTATCTGTGAGGAAATTGTCGTACACACACTGTCACAGAGAAGGATTCATATTACAGAACAATTTGAAATTCTTTATTCTGCAATATGAAAATAATAAAAATAAATTTCTGATTGTTCCATGATAGTATATCCATAGGATAAACAAAAACAGATGTTAACACAGTTCTTTATTGAAAAGGAAATTCAATTTGGTTGCTGTGCTAAAAAATTACAGGAAAAAAAAAATTCTGTTTAATAATTACATTAATTTTCGCTGTTTGTCACCCCTTTTATATTCCAAGTTGAGAAAAACAATAGCAATAATGTAGTTATCTTCTCCCTGGGAGTTCTCATGAAATCCTTGTAATTTAAAAAAAAAATTAATATGTTCACAAAATAGATTTCACTGCACAATCTTGATTTACTAATATCCTTTTCTTTCTTTTATTCTGTGTGACTTCAGATATGTGTGATGATATAGAAGATCAACTAGAAAGCAGATTTGAGTAGTTCAATCCTCTTAAGACAACAATCTTTATATAACTATATCAATGTGGTAGCTGTATCAGGAATAAGAGGCTTCATACATTTAGTGTCTTTCCGGTACTACAAGTTTGAGAAATCAATACGTTTATAACCTGAGAAAACTAGATAAATTTTACTATGTATGATTAGTCACGACTATTGGCTGTTCATCATATTTGAACCATTTTATATCTTGTGCATATGACTGATATTTTCTATCTGGACTAACTCATCTACTGTATTCATTAGCTTGTTTGTATGCTTAAGTCTCTCAATTAATGTGACATGTCTTTCAACCTTTTTTAATCAAATTCATCTCTTTCTCTCTCTCTACACATACATTGACACACATTCTGATAATAACTCATGTCAGGTATTGAATTTAAGACAGATATTGATGCTGGATATGTGCATTTGTGGTGCAGTTGATATCAGCTCGGAAAGAGAAATCAGAGAGCTGAGTTCAAATTCCTACTTGTATTTATTGCATTCAATTATGCACAAATACACTTAGGAAAGGTATTAATCTTTCACTTTCCCTCCAACTATGGGTTAAATAGCATGACCAATTGCGTTCTATAGTAGGTTGTGCATAGTTTTTCATTGCCCTTTTTTGCCTTCAGTCTGTTCTGTGAGTATCAAATTTTCCAAACCATCTTTCCTCATTATGGACCCTAGAAATTTCAACTATCTTGTCCTGATGTTAAGTATAAGTGTCCTTGTTGTTTCCATTCTCTCTAAAATCTTGTTATTGCTCACATGTTGGTTCCTGGTATTGTCACCATCCTTCTGTAGAAACACATTTCTGTTGTTTCGAATCTCTTTATCTGTAAGGAAATTGTCAAGCATTCACTGCAATAGAGGAGGACAGATATTACAGTTCAGTACTCTTTTCTTTGTTTCTAATGAAATTGTTTTGTTTCTTAATATCTGTCACACTTTCCATCCTTTGTTTTTGTACTTTGATTTTGGTATTTCCAATTTTTATGATTGGCTCTTCCTTTTGCTAATATCTGCATTTTTTCTTACTTACAGTTGGTGTTTAGTCCTTTCTTCTTGCTTTCCTTCACTGCCTTCTCTAGGATTTGTTGTAGGTTTCTTTATGTATCTGCTATCAACACTGTCATCTGTATATCTTATGTTGTTAAGATATTTGAATTTCCTCATTTGTTTGGGCTCATTCTTTTACTAACAACCATGCATTCTATCATCTTACAGTTGATGTTTAGTCCTTTCTTCTTGCTTTCCTTCCCTACCTTCTGTAGAAGTTTCTGTAGCTTCCTTTCTCTCACACTGTATCATCCAATTATCTGGTTAAGATTTTTTTTTTTAATCATTTCATCCCAAGCAAGGCATTCCACTGCCACTATTGCACAGGGAGTTACATAGAGGAAAGTGATAAGAAAGAGTGGTTAGATATAGAAAATGTCAGAAGGAGGGTGATTGACGGGTAAGGATACCGAGGATGAGGGTTGGGTAGATGGGAAGAGTGTTTGAGAGAATGGATGTGAGTTAGTGTGTTAGGAGGTGTCTATTGACTTTACATTTAAACTCTTGGAGATTGTAGCTGTCGGGGAAGCAAGTATATGGAAGGGAATTCCACAGGCAGAAAGTGCGAGAAAAGAAGCTGTTGGAGTAGAAATTGCAGTTATATCTTATCTGTTTCACTGTAAAATGGTGGGACCTAGTTGCTAATCTAGTATCTTGTGCAAATTCATACCTAGGGGTACCAGTGATTTAAGTTCATTGGAGCAGAAGCCGTGAAAGTATTTATAGAAGTGGCACGGGGAAACCACGTCACGCCAGTGAGAGAGTGACTGCAGCCGGTCTGCCAAGTTGGTATCGATCACATTACAGATTCTCCATTGTATTTTGTCAAGAACCCCGAGGAGAATAGCAGGGAGGGGGCACCCGACCAGATGTAGTAGCAGTATTCAATACACAGGCTGATGGTAGATTTATATATGTGCAGGATAGATTCAGATGGGAAAAAGAACCGACTTTCATAGCAACGGATTTAGCAATGGATTCAATATAGTCATTTCACTTGAGGTCCACTGAGAGTGTGAGGCCAAAGAAGCGTAGTGTGTGGCCACTAATAATGAATTCTGGTAGGACTTTTAATTCTCTCAGAATTGCCTCATTATAAATGTTGAATAAGCCCAGTAATAAGACACTTCCTTGTCTTACACCCCTTTCTATTTTTGTATATTTAATAAATTTATTTTCTTTCTGTATGCGAGCAGTTTGCTGCTAATATAGGTTCTAGATTATTCTAATCTCCATCCGAAATATGTCAAAATTACCTAGCAGTTCCAACAGTTCATTGTCATGTACTTCATCAAATACTTTTGCCTAATCTATAAAATAAAGGTGCACATCTTTCTGTATTTGTTTTGCTTTACAGAAGGTATAAAATAGTACAGCAAATAGATTCACAGGAAACATAACTTAGGAAACCAAGTTCAAATTTCAGCTGAGATTCCTGTTTGTTTACTTATCAGTGTTGCTCTTGGAAAAAGGGATATGAATGAATATTTTTGTACTTTGTTCTGTTGCCATATAGCTTGGTTGAAATGTCTTGTTTCTGGTATGCCACAAAACTGAGAAAAGTGAGAGATTAAGCATTTGGATAATACCATTTACTTCTAGGAAATAGCAATAACGATGAAAAAAATTATATTCAATCTCCACAGTGGCCAGCACGCATACATACATACATACATACATACATACATACATTCATACATGCCATAATAGTGTTATGATAATGTTTAATGCCAAGATTGCTTTTTCTTTTTCTTTTCTTTTTTTTTTTTACTGATAAAAGTTATTTTGGCAACCAGGTTCTTATCATAAAGCATTTGATATTGGGGTGGCGATAGAGCGTTGAGCAAGAAAACCCAGCCCCAATGAGTGAGGGCATCATAATGATGTCCTCACAAAACTTTGAAGTCAGCATGAATCTTATCAGTTAAAGTGACTAATTTTTTGCACTAAAACTAAATACCATAATATAATTCATAATAAAAACCATCATGAAATACATACTGTTATGTATGTGTGTGTGTGTGTGTATATATATATATATATATATATATATCGCTCATTCAGTAAAATGAATGAGAGCACTCAAGCTATTGGGTGCATATAATGATAATATATGCGCTAAGGGGTCTGCCTTCTGACGCCAATTCGGTCGGGTTTCAATTCTGGGTTAAAAAGTAATCGAAGTCTAACTGTACTGATGAGCTGTGATACAGCGAAACAGATCTGTCTGCGGATGACAATATATATATATGTAGTAGTTTATAGTTTGCACATGTTGTAAAGTAATAACTAATAATAATTATTTAAATATATATATATATATATATATATATATATGTACACACACTCACTCATGACTGACTCTATTTGTAAAGCAGTATGAAGAACAGATTCTACTTAAATTAATTTTTTTTCTTGTTGCTTTTATAATCATTTTTTTAAATCATTAAAACATAAAACACTTGTTCTTTATAAATGTCTGCACCTCTTAAAATGTTAACATGTGAGTGGACTTGATTTTTTTTTTTTTCTCAAGTCACTTGATGAATAATGTACATTTTTGCTTTATGCAACTAAAGAACAGAGTTATTGATTTATTGTGTATATAGATTATCCAATCTACACAGTTAAATTATGAACATTTTTTTCTCTTTTGATTATTTATTACTTTCTTTCCATAAAACATGTAATCATCAAAATAAAAGAATCCAAATTAAAGTTTTGATTTTCCTCTGGGAATTTCACAATTTGGTAAAAAGATTTTCACCTGTCATTCACTATAATTCTTTGTTCAGAATTTCTGGCAGAAATAGGTAAAATTATTTTGCTCTGATTAAAATCAGTTTCTGTAGCTGTAATAATAATCTTTTAAATGTATGTTCTTGGGAAATCAAAAGTTTTATTGAAATAGTTTGGCAACTATATAAATATGAAGAAAACTTTTCTCATTGTTGCTTTACTCTTGGAGAACTATCTTTCATTTTATGTTTTTATCTTCTCTCTCTTTTTTTCTTGACCCTGTAATTTAAAAAGATTTTTTTTTTCTATTTTTCAAAAAACCTTTTTTAATTTAAAAAATCATTTATTTATTTTACTTTTTACTTTTACACCCTTTTGCTGTTAAATTTAACTGGTATTTCTACTCTAGTTTGTTTTTCTCTCGCACTTCCTGCCTGTGGAACTCACTTGCATATACTTGCTTCCCTGATAACTACAATCTTTAAAAGTTTAAGTGCAATGTCAATTGCCATCTTCTTGATTCCCAACTTTCTCTTATCCTTTCTTCTACGTCCCCAGTACAGTGTTCCCTCTTTCTTTTACTTTCCTTTTCTCTCACCCTAACCTCCTGCACACCAGAAGCAGTATTGATTTGCTTGCTGTGAAGTGATTATAGAAAAAAACAGAAATATATATATATATATGTCTCATTTATATCTTGTGTTTTTTTTTTTGCAATTTCATGTAATATAAATGCCTTCAAATTCAGGAGAGGCCTTCATATTCCAAATATTGATGTTATTGTCTTTTTATTATAGAATAATGAAATTTATCAGGCATAATGCTAGTCATCATCAGTTAAAATTATCTGCTCAAAATATGACTTGTTTCAATTATAAAATATACAAACTGCTAAGATAAGAAACTTTTTATCAGTTTAATTATTCCTCTTATGATTTGTCTGATTGTGTTTTTGTTTTATAGAAGAGAAAATATTGGAAACTGAGTTACGTTGTCGGTAATGCACATGATGACTAGTTTATCTCTAATTAAATATGCATACTCAGATTTTTATGAAAAATAACCAAAATAATGGTGGTTATTGAATATTTTATTAGCTAAACTATCGATTTTACATGACTAAATATTTACACTACACTAGTTGTCATTGGTATATTACAAAATCTAATGCTATTTTAACTAACATATTAAAAACTTATTCATTAATATTTTAGTGACTATTGTACTAAGGCAAATGTATGCAATAGTCTTTACTCTTATTATACTTACTACGTGCAAGAAAGTTTACTTATGTCACTAAAGTAAGTGTTCATATTTCTAGTTGTGGGGTAGTGATCACCTTGAATCATCTTTTGCATAGCAAACATAGAAACAAAACAGTTACCTGTCCACAAAAATCATTAGTTGTTAATAATTAAAATGAATTTTGTAATCTTCAGTTTATTTCCAAATAAAATTAAGCTGGATCTTGAAATGAATGCCAGCAGTAAAATTCTGCTTTTTAATATCGTTGTCATTTCTGATCCTCAATTTCACTATACAAATAAACAACAATATTTGCTATATTGGTTACACCAGGGGTTGGCAACCTATGGCATGCATGCAACACATGGCATGCGAAGCAATTTCCAATGGCATGATTTATTGAATTAAGGAAGTCTCTGGAAGACAAATATTTAGAAACGTCTGCTGCTATTCTCAACTGTTAGACATCTCCCTAGAGATCTTTCATCTGTTTGAAGAAAGTTGCTTTTGCTCTTCTTTCGACTTTTGGTTCGAAATATTCCTTTGAACAAATTTTCTCTCATATGAAAGCAGTGTTAAGTCACAATAAAGTTGCCTAACACCTGAACATTTAGAAAATTGTGTAAAACTTAAAGTAACAAAGTATGTTGCCAATATTGAGCAATTGGCTTTGATCATGCAAGGGTAAGGCTTCCAAGAATAATAAAAACTTTAAAGTTTATTCCTATTAATGTGGTTTACATATTGTATATATTACTATATAGTGCATATTGTAGGACAGGTATATTGAACTTGTATGAAAATACATATGCTGTTGGCCTACTGAATTATTTTAAAGCCTTAAATTAGCAAAAGTTTGCCTAGCCCTGCATTACACTATTAGTTTATCATAGAAGGAATTGTTCAAGAAATAGAAATATAGGCAGATCCCAAATTGTATATCTTATGGTTCTTTTAATTTTTAATAGTGGAAGTTGATTAAAGCTCATAAGAAAACAAACTTAACATTCTTTTTGCAGTAACTTTCATTCTGTACAAGGCCTATGGCACCACTCATGATAGTGTTACATTAAGGGATAGTTTATGTGGATAGGATAGAAAGATAATCGTTAACTCTAGACTTGAATAAGTTAAAATTGTATTGATCAGGAAAACATCCTCTTGGGAGTCTGTTCCACATAGCAGTGGTTCATGGGAAGAAGCTGTTAGAGTGGAACTTACCTCTCAGAAACAGAATACAGAGAGAATGTGGGTGGTTTGCTAAAATGTAAGTAGCTTGGCAAGTCCTAACCATGAAGGTTAGACCTGACTGAACCAAGGAATGTACTTCGTCCAAGCACTTCCCACAGAAATAGCAATAAAGCAGTGAGAGGTTGGCTACATTCCACCCTATGAGAGAGGGAGGTTGGATGGTTGGAAATAACGAGAACATTTTTTAAGACTGAAAAGTGAAAACTGGGCAACTCTTTCCCAAATATGACAACATAATTTCAAGTAACTGTTTATGTAACTTGTGCTTTCACAAGTTGGATTTATTAAATGTCAAAATTTTCATTCACTCTGATGAGATATATTCTCATATGAAGTGCTAAGTTCTTTGAATTATCAAGACAGGATTCCAAATTTTAATTTTTGCTCAGATTTTCGGAAGTGTGTTTTCCTAAGAATTTTTTGAACATCCTCTTATATAATCATGCAATAAATTCTGGTAAGATGAAAGGAAATAAAACAATTGGTTTATATTTTAGTGCTGATTGCATCTGAACACTATCTTGGCAACATTTCAGTTTTTACCACTGATTTTAATAATTTGGCCACACCCACCTGCTTCACTTAACTTTCTGAAATTGCAAATAATGCTTTCTCATAGTCATAGGAACATTTTATTGAACACAACCCTGCAAAATATTCAAAGCTTATCCCATATTTTATGCATTGAAAATTCATTTGGGACTGGGGTGTAATGTTAGTGGTAGGCAATTAATGCAAGTATTACTAGGGATATTTTTTAGTTTTGGTTTATTATATATCTGAATGTCTAAATAAAGACCATGCCTTCTAGAAGCTAAGCAAAGTAGTAAGAAACAAAAAAAATAAAGAGACTTGAAGTAGCAGAAATGATGTTGTACAGAAGGATTCTGAGAATACCATTGACCAAACATGTAGGCATCAGTGAAGTTTTTTGAGATAATATAAACAAAAAGGACACTTAGATTTAACATTATAGAGTTGAAATTTCTAGGGCATATATTAAGAAAAGAAAGCTGGGAAATTTTGATACAGGACATATTGAAATAACCTACCTTACAAGTTTGAGTTAATCGAGTGCAGAACAAGGTTTAGGAGCAATAACAAAAGACAATTTATTAAGAACTACAGTAGACAGGAAATTGTGGAGAACCCTGATTACCAACATCCTGAAAGGAAGAAAATTTACTTTCAAATTAAGCCTGTTAGCATCAGAGGATAACCATATTTTACTGATACTCCGATTCTCTGTTTCTTCTAAATCCCATTTCTTAGTTGTTATTGAATGCAAAATAATCTCCCAAATTATATCAACTTCCGGTAATCAGTGAGCATCAAATTATTGTGAAGGATTGTCATCTTGATCAGAATATTGGTATTATAAAAATTGGTGCTATTAGGATTGCCATTTTTCTGTAATACATTGTTCTAGAACTAGATGTTTGCATGTTTATTTATTAAAAATCATATTCTATATCTATCTTTATGTACACTACCAACCATAATTATTAGGCCACTCCAGTTTTAAAAAAAAAAAAATTATGTATTTCATACTATTTCTAGTATTTATTACCATGTGAATAATTTTAAATGAAAATAGAATGGTTCTTTTTTTTTAATATTGCACAATAATATGCGCATCAAATGAACTGTTCTGGTGTCCAGTTTTTGTGATCACTTCTCCATGCCAGTCTCTTCTTCTTATTGGCTCGCCGAAGCAAAGGCTTCCTAACTGCCTTGAAAAGATTTTGCAAAGTGATGATAACAAAAGAACCATTCTATTTTCATTTAGAATTATCCACTTGGCAATAAATACTAAAAATAGTATGAAATACATAATTTTCTTTTTAAAACGGGTGGGTGGGGGGCTAATAATTATGGCCGGTAGTTTACAAATCTATAAACTTTGTTGCTATAAATTATTTCTTTCCTACATTATTACTTACATATTTGCTTATCTTCTTCCCAATCATTTTTATCAGTGTTAAGTTAAAAGGTCAGCCTGTTGATATTCTCAAAGGTGAATAAACTTACGACTTTGACAGACTGACCTATACATCTACTTTATAACTAAACTCTTTCTATGGTAGTTTTGTTTATTATTCATTCTTCCATGTTATAACGACACTTCCGGTTTTTAAGTGCAGGATTACAAGCATCATGGCTGACAAATCTGCATGTGTATTTTTCTGCTTTTTCATGCAAAGTTTGTAGACATTGTTTTCTACCGAAAAGCTACAATATTCTTATCATCTGTATTAACATGTTCTTTGTTAGATAAATTTCTTTAGAGATAAAGCTTACAGCCATATCACATTGAAAAATCAGTTCGCATATGATCACTGAAGTTAAGCAATGTCAAGTCTGGTCAGTACCTAGATGGGTGACCACTTGGAAATACAGATGGTGTAAACTTGGATGTGCAAGTGGTGCAATTGATTGCATCTCAGAATTGGAAATCGGAGAGCAGTTTCAATTTCAGTTGGGTTTATCATATTCACTTTTGTACTTTTGTGCAGATACCTTTGGGAAAGATACAAATCCCCCTCTTCTTACCAACAGCTATGGTCTAGTTAGCAGGAAATATATCAGTAAATCATCATCTCTAAAAAAAATTTCTGACTTTAACTGCTCTGCAAAAGGTTGATAAACCAAAATAAAATTCTCAGATAAATTTAGGTTCTACTACAATTTATTCAAATAAATACAACTGACTTCTAACAATTGGATGTATCCCTGTGACCTGAAAAGCTTGAAACTTCTCCTAAATCAAGTTCTGTTGCTAAGGAGTGGAAGCAATTGGTATACTACATTCAACAATTTTCTTTAAACTATTGATCAACACATTGCAGATCTTGCAATTACCTTTTTGATCAAAGAACAGCTATGGAACAGTTTCAAAAGTTCGGAATCTTCTTCCCTAATATCATTGCATGCACCCATAGTGAGAGATTGTTTGAAAACTAAATATTGACTGCTGTCTCTAAGGGACAGAAATATTTCTTTTGCCAGAATTCTTCAGAAGACACTCCATGTGGCAAAAAGGGGTCATCTTAGAAAGTATTTTCATTCAGCAAGATCTAGAATCTTAGTTTACGGCCACATCACAAAGGAACATTAATTTTTGTATGATTACCAAAGTTAAGCAATGTTGAGCTTAGTCAATACCTAGATTGGTGACTTCTTGGGAATAACAGCATGCATATGCTCATCCCTTGTTCCCTGTTTAGGATATGGTTTCCGGCTTTCTCTTTTCCAATCCTTTCACTCTTTTCTTCTTCACTTTTTTTTTTTTCTTCAATCAGAGTAGATAGACTAAACTATCACCCGGTTCACACTCCACCCATGTCTATTGAACAGGTGAAGAGGCTCATCCCTTGTTCCCTGTTTAGGATGTGGTTTCCGGCTTTCTCTCTTTCTTACGTAGCCCCCTGCACATCAGTGGCGATACCACCTTGCTAGGGGTGATATGATTAAAAAAAAATATGTGGGTGGTGTAATGGATAATGTCTTGGAATAGTTAATTGGAGAGCTGAGTTCCAATTCTCATTGGGTTTGTTAAATTCACTTATGTGCAAATACCTTTTGGAATGGCATGAATCCCCTTTTTCCACCAGCTCTTGGTTAATTAGTAATTAGAAAACAAACAAAACAGAACAATAAAACTTGTAATTTTGAATTCAACATAAAATTACCCACAAGGTTGATATACCAGTAGACAATATTTTACCTTACTTTCAATTCTTGCCATGTTGATAATAGCTAACTCAGTAGTTTTACCTATTGCTACTACCAACATTAGAGAACCTATGGATGGAGACAATAGTGACATCTTTCTCTGTCAACTCTTTGTTTAGAGGTTGTATTTGTCAAATATTCTGGTTCCAATATTGTATATAGCATCAACTTTGAGCTGTAAGAATTTTAGCTGTTATTTTATTAACTAGAAAGTTTTTGTAACACTTCGACATGTTTTGAAATTCTCACAGTATATAAGTATTGTTGAGGTTATTGGTAACATTTTTTTTTTTTTTTTTTTTTTTTTTTTTTTTTTTAGATTTAAAGCTGTTTCATTCAATTTCACAAACCAATCAAAGAAATTTGAATAAGCTGAACTTTTTTTTTTTTTTGAATACTTTGACAAAAATCTTACTTTGCGTCTTAATAATTTCTTTAATGTAATTTTATAACAATAATTTTGTAAAAAAAAAAAAAAATTATTTAAATGCTTAGGCTTTCTTACTATTGAGTATGAAACATATAACTGGCTATACATAAATATTTCTTCCTGGAGCTAAATTTTAACTTTTTGGAGAGTTTGGCCTTGTGGTTTGTTTATAAATCTTGCAAATGCAGGGTGAACTGGAAACTGAATTCTTGAATATATATAAAAACTTTAAGAAAAGATATATAAAAATAACAGTATTGTTGTTGTGGGGGCATACCCACTAACACTTATGGACTCTTCCAGTTATTATTTAAACCATAAGGTTTAAATAATAGTAGTTCCAGGAGGAGCCCGCCAGGTAGGCGTGGCTTACTGCCACCTTTGTAGTTATATTTTTCCTTGTTAAATACAATATGTTAAACCTATTATCCGTTGTCCAAATTATTCTTTCGTGGCCTCACTATCAGATCCACATCAATTGTATTTTTATTTTAATCATTAAATTGTTTTTAGAATAGGAGTATTTTGTATGTTAAATAATAGAACTTAATTTTTCAAAAAAATATGAATGAAATTTTATTATATGATCAGTCAATGTATAGCTATTTTAGAGGGCTGTGATGGATGGACTAACAAAAGTCATAGAATTATATATATATATATATATATATATAGAGAGAGAGAGAGAGAGTTTTGGTGTTGGATATCATTATTAAAATGTACTTTATGTGCTGATGTCATCTTTGGACAGGACTTAATGAAGCATGTGTGTAAAATTCTGTTAAAAGCATGTGGATTAACTATTTTCTGGTTGTCCTTCTCATTTTCTTGTTAATTTCATGAACAATTGTACACCAATAGTTAGTAATTTACAAAAATCTAGTTCTCCAGATAAAATAAAAAAATAATTATTGCAAATAAAGTGAAGAGGCTACTTTCTAAGGGAATAATTGAGTCTGGCACTTCCTCTTTCCTTGTATTGCCTTCTTGCCTTACTCTCTCTTTTGATCTCTAGTGGAACCATTACATTAAGTCAAAAGCTAAATCCACTGCTAGGAAGGTTGGGTCACTGTGTCTGGCCAGGATGTTTTTTCCTCCTGAATCCATTTTGCATATATACAAATCAACCATCCATTTGTGCATGGAATACTGCTGTCATATATGGTCAGGCGTACCCGCTTTTCATCTCAGTGTTCTTGACAGGCTCCAAAAGAGAATCAGTAATATGATAGGTGCCGACTTCGCTGCTCGACTCCAGCTACTTTCACCAATGGGATGTGGGTGCCCTCTGTTCTATAAATATTTTCATGGCCTCAGCTCCAATAAACTTAAGTCACTGGTACCCTTGCAACAGGTGTTTACTTGTGCAACCAGACTGGCAACTGGGTCCCATTCATTAACAGTTAGATCAACCAAATGCAGACAACAATTCTACTCCAGCAGCTTCTTTTCTCATACTTCCTGCATGTGGAACTTGCTTCCATATTCTTGCTTTCCTGACGGATACAACCTCAAGAATTTAAATGCAATGTCAATACCCATCTCTTAACCACTTACCTCTAGTTCTTTCTGCACCACCCTGTATATCTTTTCCTTTCTCTCCACCTTTACAACTGTCATCACACCTGTATTTCCATCCTTAACTAGTTAATCTTTCTCTTTATTCTACGCCTATCTAATTTTTTTACTCTTATGTTGCCCCCTGCCCATCAGTGGTGTTCTCGCCTTGCTCAGGGTGATATGATTAAAAAAAAAATTTGAAAATACAAAGAAAGAATGATAATTGATTACTCTTAGTCTCTGAAGTATGTGTTAGAGAAAAATAAGGAAGAACGTGGCATTAATCCCAGGAGATTTACTGAGATGTTAAACTTGGTCTGCTAATCATAAGTGCACATTCTTTGCAAATTTCCATGGACCTTCTGGTTTTACTGTTTCTGAGGCAAAAAAATTAAATCTAATCCCAAATGGCTTTGGCCTCTCAAAGAACATCCTTTTCCTCAGGATGTGAATTCACTACATTGTTATAGATATATTATCATTCAATTTTTATTGGATTGCCACTTTGAGAAGATTGCTCCTCTCAAGTTAATACATTTCCACTATTCGAGATGTCTTTAAAGCAGAAATAGAAAATGCTGTGGTGCATCCTGTTGCTAAAACAATTCCCTTTGTTATCAAGAAAGACACATCTAATCATAATGTCGCTGTTACCTTAAATCAATTTGAGAGAGCAGTGACTTTCTTTTCAAGGCTGTTAAATGCTAGTGAATTAAAAAAAAACAAAAAAAAAAACTTTTTACAATAGAAAAGAGAATTGTGTTATAGTAGAAGCTCTGTGCAGGTGGAAACACTACTTGACTTGATGCCATTTTACTCATCCTTCTGATCAGAAATTAGTGTTATTCATGTTTGATTCTAAGCAGACAAATGAAACTAAGATGAAATTAAAAGCTGCATAATTGAATGTTCTTACTACAGTTTTGACAGTATCACCCTGGGAAGGATATTATTACTGTAGGTGCTTTGTCTCAGGCATGTTTTGTGACTATTGCGTATTTCTCTTTGCTATTCTGGCATTGCATGAATGCTGTACATTGTTAGATCAAGTAACTTAGTATTTCTCTATTGATGACGAAAAATGTTTTGACTCATTTACACTAAGGGCAAACCACAGTTTCACTGACTTGGTATATTTAATTTGATCACGGAAACTAGCATTTAAGTGTGCATTTTGAATGTCATTTCCTTGCAATTTCAACTGTCCTCTCTACTGTAATAAAGACCGTTGTGTATTTGTGTGTGTTTATTTACATACATACATACATACATATATGTACCTGTACGTGTTTCGGCATTCACCCTGGTCTGGTTGAGCCGGCTTCTTCCCAAGCAAAGGAAAAAGATTCGTTGGGATTTGTTTTAAGGGCAGGGTCCCAAGTCCTACCCTGTATAGACCTCAGACATTTTTAATTATCCCACAACAGGTTGCCAATACCTGCTGCAGTAGACTGGTTGCCAACCAAGGCTATAGAACCCAATCTGTCTTGTTATTTAACCCATAACTGAAGAGAAGGGATGGATTAATACCTTTCTCAAGGTTTTAGCACATAAGTGAATGCAGGGCATTCAACTGGAATTTGAACTCAGCTCTCTGATTTCTCTTTCCGAGCCGATATCCACTGCACCACAGTGCATATCCATCAAGAAATACTTATAGCACCTGGTATTCCAAAGCAGTCACCCATCTAAGTACTGACCAGGCTCAACGTTGCTTAACTTTGGTGATCGGATGAGAACTGATGTATTCAATATAGAATTTCCCTCCTGTCATGCTCATGAAAAGAAAGACAATAGTGAGTCCGTGTCATTCTCTTTACTACCAGTTATTAAAACTCTTCCTACATGTCTGCTCTTTAACAGTGTTTTATTTTTAATTTTTTTGCAATAATTGTCAAGTACTTTATATATATATATATATATATATATATATATATATATGTTATAATAAAGACTATTGTGTGTGTGTGTAAAATATATATACGTATACAATTTCTCTTCCTGTCATGCTCATGCGGGGGTGGGGGTCTTATGTTTTATCATAGGATATTCAATAGCAAGTACATCAATGAATATGTTGCCATCATTTTAGACAGCATATCAATATAATGATTTTGCCATCATTTTTTGAGGGTATGGGCCCAGTTGTTATTTAACAATAGATGTTTTCTTGCTTTTCTTTGCTTTTGCTCATTTAGAGATGATGTCTCGATGATCCAATGTTTTAATTATTTGCTATCTTTGCCATGCCCACATTCACGCCTCTGGACAGAGGGACTTCATTCATGTCATCAGATAGAATAAAGTTTCTGCATTTTCAATAGCAAGACCATCCCTTATAAATCTCAAGTCAACGGGCAGTGTGAAAATATGAATTATATGCCAGGCAGTAACTCCTGCACTTAAATCACAATACTTGCTCATCACTCATTGGGGGATTGTATTCAATATGCACTTTACTACTGACAGCTATTATTACTACTCATTTGAATCCTTAATTTTCAATACTGATTGACTAGTGAATGTTCTATTCCAATATTGTTGTCCTCATCTAGAGTTTTTTTTTTTTGAGGCACATTGCCAAACAATCAAAGTGCAACTCTCTTGTTGAAAAAGCAGTTCTTCTTCAGACAAATTCTCATTATATCCATATTGCTCTTTGTAAATGAGCAGAGAGACAACAGTGTATCTTTGAGATTTAACCCTGATAGATCATTTATAAAATAGACTGTCTGAAATTCAGGACTTGATCCTAACTCCTCATAACCTGACTGATTCAGGTAACAGTCTCAATCATGATGTGGTTTTTCATGGAAACAATGCAATTAGTTATTACACCTTCAGTCAAGTAATTGTTTTCTCGCATGAAGGATACTTATGGTTCTAATAACCAGGCTCCATTATGCCAATCTGAGTGTGTATACAAATGAACCACACAGCTTATTGATATCAACAATTTCAATGATGGATTGCTGTATTTAGTTTATTTTGTTGCAAAATTATGGCATTATGTTTTGGTAATTTTAATTCTCAGAAGAGTGTGGGATAAGTTTGGTACTTGTTCGGAATGAAGTTGAGCATGTTGCTCCTGTGAGAGGGTCATTGGTTCCTCATATAAAGGATACTCATTGCTCTAATAACCAGGCTGTATTATGTCAATCTGAGTTTTTATACAAACAAGCTGTATAACTGTCTCAAAAATGATTTTATTGACATATTGATATACTCTGTGTCTTGCGTATTTTTTCTAAATTTTATAGTAGTGACTCTATTTAGCCTTTAGTTTGGTCATTTTGTTTATTTGTTATATATTTTTATGCCTTGTAATAATATTTTCTGTTATTATTTGTTACTGTCTTCCTAGTGGAGTCAACTATACATGAAGGGCACTGAAAAGTTCTCTGCCAATCAAGAAGGGATTTTTAAAAAACATTCTGGTGTTTGATCAGTTTTTGAAAAGTCTGTCAAGCCAAGAATTTTTCATCTCTCTATTGCATATATTTTCACATGTGAAGTTGGTAGACTTTTATTCCTCAGTGAAATGCTATATAGATTGCTGTAATGATTATAGTCATATTCCCTGTTGAATAAAACCTAAGTAATAAACTCATTTTGATACTCTTTCAGTCTGAAATTAATTCTAGGAAATCACATTAAAGACATGATAGAAAAAAAAGGTTTTGAGTGTAAATAGTCATTGTTGGTATATTTGATTAGTATTCATTAATCTAAAGATTTTCATTAATAATGGTTATTTTATATTTATTCTACTACAACAGATTAAATATGCTGTTTTTTTTTGTATTTATTTATGAGATGATTAATTTTCAATAATCTTGGAAGTTTTGTTCTCATCTTGGTTGATATAGGTGTTATAATAGACACAATATTTCGACCAAGTACTCTCTGGTTATCATCAGGTGTCCATGGATTGGCTGATGTGGAATATCTCGTTGATCATTGCTAAATATCCTGTGAAATCAATTATTGTTCTTTCATGTTGGAATCCATCTGACACTGAATACAAAAGGCTCCAAAAATACACCACTAAAGTCCTTCAGGACAGTGGTGTAGTGGATATAGTAGTTGGTTATACATGTGTTAGTATTATCTAGTGGTCATGAGTTCAATAGTGAGAGAAGTTTCGTAGTGCGAGAACCAAATTCCAACATGAAAGAACCTGGCTCTTTTATTCCCTAATCCAAGCCACTATCCATTAATCGACCCTAACTCTAAAGGTACCAGGCACAAGTTTGTAATATATCTTACCAACAGGAATACATTGTTGTAAATATAAATATACAAATGGTTATGTAATCCTAAATGTTTGTTCTGGCAAAAAACAAAACAAGGAATGAAATCAAAAATAAAAGAAGCACAAACCTAATGTTTTATTTCCTCGTTTTTATCGATTCCTGCTTCATCTTTATTGAGTGTCTTGTTAGCTTTTGTCTTTAATGTGCATGCTCCCATTCTATACATGCAATCTGAACAGAATTTCAAACATTATGTCGTTTAGCAGTTGGGCGTATTGAAATGAACTTTTGAAATGTTTGACAGGCAATACCTTAATTATTCTTAAGTTTATTTTCTGCAGTGTAGGTATGGAGTTATAGGAGACTGTCTGCTTAATAATGTTTCATTCAGAGTCGCATTTATAAATCTACAATTCATCTGTTCCTTGAATACTGTTGACATATCTGGTTTGGTGTTCCTGCTATTCACCTTGAGGTTCTCAATAAAATCCAAAGAAGGATCTGCAATGTAATCGATCCTGATTTGGCATCCCAACTTCAGTCACATTCTTACTGACATGACATTATTTCCCTCAGTCTTCTGAGAATTAAAATTACCAAAACATAATGCCATAATTTTGCAATATTATTACAAGACATAAAAATATATAACAAATAAACAAAATGACCAAACTAAAGGCTAAATAGAGTCACTACTATAAAATTTAGAAAAAATACGCAAGACGCAGAGTATATCAATATGTCAATAAAATCATTTTTGAGACAGTTATACAGCTTGTTTGTATAAAAACTCAGATTGACATAATACAGCCTGGTTATTAGAGCAATGAGTATCCTTTATATGAGGAACCAATGACCCTCTCACAGGAGCAACATGCTCAACTTCATTCCGAACAAGTACCAAACTTATCCCACACTCTTCTGAGAATTAAAATTACCAAAACATAATGCCATAATTTTGCAACAAAATAAACTAAATACAGCAATCCATCATTGAAATTGTTGATATCAATAAGCTGTGTGGTTCATTTGTATACACACTCAGATTGGCATAATGGAGCCTGGTTATTAGAACCATAAGTATCCTTCATGCGAGAAAACAATTACTTGACTGAAGGTGTAATAACTAATTGCATTGTTTCCATGAAAAACCACATCATGATTGAGACTGTTACCTGAATCAGTCAGGTTATGAGGAGTTAGGATCAAGTCCTGAATTTCAGACAGTCTATTTTATAAATGATCTATCAGGGTTAAATCTCAAAGATACACTGTTGTCTCTCTGCTCATTTACAAAGAGCAATATGGATATAATGAGAATTTGTCTGAAGAAGAACTGCTTTTTCAACAAGAGAGTTGCACTTTGATTGTTTGGCAATGTGCCTCAAAAAAAAAAAACTCTAGATGAGGACAACAATATTGGAATAGAACATTCACTAGTCAATCAGTATTGAAAATTAAGGATTCAAATGAGTAGTAATAATAGCTGTCAGTAGTAAAGTGCATATTGAATACAATCCCCCAATGAGTGATGAGCAAGTATTGTGATTTAAGTGCAGGAGTTACTGCCTGGCATATAATTCATATTTTCACACTGCCCGTTGACTTGAGATTTATAAGGGATGGTCTTGCTATTGAAAATGCAGAAACTTTATTCTATCTGATGACATGAATGAAGTCCCTCTGTCCAGAGGCGTGAATGTGGGCATGGCAAAGATAGCAAATAATTAAAACATTGGATCATCGAGACATCATCTCTAAATGAGCAAAAGCAAAGAAAAGCAAGAAAACATCTATTGTTAAATAACAACTGGGCCCATACCCTCAAAAAATGATGGCAAAATCATTATATTGATATGCTGTCTAAAATGATGGCAACATATTCATTGATGTACTTGCTATTGAATATCCTATGATAAAACATAAGACCCCGACTCCGGCCTGAGCATGACAGTATGTTTTCATGGCAATTGCTCTGATGTACTTTTTTTTTTTTCTCCTGGTGCCTTAGCCATGTGAATTTACATGCATTACTAGATTGGCATCTAGGTCCCAGTCTCTCACTGTTGAAATAGTTAAATGTAACCCTCTTGTACTCTAACAGTTTTTCTTCTTGCACTCCCCCACTGTGGAACTCTCATTTTCTTGCTTCCATATCTACAACCTCCAATGTAAATTCAACATCAATTGCCATTTTCTATCTCCTTGAATACCATCCCTCTTTAATCCTCTTTTCAACACTCATTTTAACCCTCTGTGCACCAGTGGCAGTTCCATCTTGCTTGGGATCAGACGGGGTTCAAATGTTGGAAGCCACTTGATATTTTGTGGGTTTAAAGCTGATGTATGTATAATAATTAAAAATACAACTTGCTAATAGACATATTGCTGACCATCAATGTAGTTAGTGCACATGCAGATCTACAGTTGCAGAGGCAGCAGCAACAATTCTTTCACTTATAGCAGCATCAAGCACTGTGATAGATCAACTCATCACCTGATACATAGTACATGCTTGCTGGCCAGAGCCATCATTAGATGGCCATTAATGCCAACTAGTCAAGACAGCCAGTTTATACACAACACCCGTAACTATCGGGTTAGTGTCAGTGAACTGATAGCTGTGCATTTACTATTTATGTGTGCCCATTTCTAGTAAGCACAATGGCTGCCACTAATGCTAAGAATTGCAGACAGTATTCACAAAAGTATTTGAAATTTAGGTTCATACTTTTATTTACTAATAATATAATGCCTATGTACTTGTTATGTGAAGAGACTTTCAGTAATGATGCCATGAAACTCACAAAAATGAAAACTGCTTTGAAAGGATTCATTCTGATAAGAAAAACACAAATCCTGATTTTTTTTTTTGTATTTTTATTTTCATTTTTTTAAGATGCTAAAAGAAAAATTTAGAAATCAACCAAATTTTAAGAATTTTTTTGAAGCATCTGCCAGTGCTGATAATGTAGGACCAATGGCATGATACGGTAATCTCCCTAAAACTAGCAAAGAAAGGAAAATCGTACACTATTGGTGAAGAGATCATAATACCAGCAATTAAAGACGTGATTAAAAATGTTATGAAGAAAATCTCTCAACCTGTTCTAAAATTCTTATCATTCTACTATCCGCCCATGTATTGACTACTGCTGCCATATCTGGTTGGGTGCTCCTGCTACTCTCCTTGGGCTTCTTGACAAAATACAAAGGAGAATCTGTAACGTGGTTGATACTGACTTGGCAGACCGGCTGCAACCACTCTCTCACCAGCGTGATGTGGCTTCCCTGTGCCTCTTCTACAAATACTTTCGTGGCTTCTGCTCCGATGAACTTAGATCACTGGTGCCACCTAATCACGAATTTGCACGAGATACTAGATTAACAACTAGGTCCCACGCTTTTACAGTAAAACAGATAAGATGTAACCGTAAATTTTACTCCAACAGCTTCTTTTCTAGCGCTTCCCACCTGTGGAATTCCCTTCCACAAGTCTGCTTTCCCGACAGCTACAATCTCCAGGTGTTTAAATGTAGGGTCAATAGACACCTCCTATCACACTAACTTCCACTTATTCTCAGAACACTCTCATCTACCCAACCCTCATTCTCGGTATCCTTACCCGCCTATCACCCACCCTCTGACATTTCCTATATTTAACCATCCTTCCTCCACTCTATGTAGCCCCCTGCGCAGTAGTGGCAGTGACATGCCTTGCTCGGACTGAAACGCTTATAAAAAAAAAATATGCAAATATGGTGCTATGACACATTGATGAGATGGCCAATGATGTAGATAGAACCTTGGCATTTGATATTCAACATTGCGAGTTTTCAGTTCAAATATTCTTATGACCTATGTGAGGCATTATAGTCCAAGCCTAAAGTGTATGGTTGAAGAGATTTTGTTTACTAAGTACCTTAAAGGTGATATGAAAGGTTAGACAATTTTATTTGTTTGGAGGATTATTTGAAGAAACACAATATTTCCCTTAGGAATACTTCTGCGGTAGCTATCAATGCGTACCTGTAATGTTTGGCTATTACAGAGGATTTGCTGCCTTATTCAAAGGAAGGGTTCTAAATGTACATGCTGTTCGCTGTGTTTTACATAGACACCATCTTGTTACCAATGCTCATCCTCTCAATTCATGCAACTTTTTGCAATGTTACATGAAGAAAATGATGCAACTTTAAACCAATTATTTTTACACTGTGGTCTGGTGGTTGTCAAACGGTGATAACTTGCAAAGACTTGTTGTTTTGTATGGCTTAACTCGGAAGTTTCTTATGGATGTGGACCTATCACTATGTGATGAGTTGAAATGTTTATGAACCATTTGTTAGACACCTCCTATCACACTAACTCCCAACTATTCTCACAACACTCTCATCTACCCAACCCTCATTCTCGGTATCCTCACCCGCCTATCACCCACCCTCTGTTATTTCCTATATTTAATCAGCCTTTCCCCACTCTACGTAGCCCCCTGCACAGTAGTGGCAGTGACATGCCTTGCTCGGGGTGAAACGCTTATAAAAAAAAAAAAATATTCAAAATTTAATGGAGTATAGAAATGTCTGCAAGGTAAAGATGATACAATTATTCAAGCCCAAATTATCCTAATAGGCTTCCAAGTCAAAATAAGGCTATTTATATCTTTGCTAACACATAGAGATCTAAACTTATTTATAAATGGAACTTTGTATGTGTCTGTGTGTGTCTGTTAACTCCAAAAACGGCTGAACTGATTTTCTTGAAAATTTACACAGTTGTACTATAAGTGTCTGCAAGTGTTCTTAGCTAGGTTTTCTGTCGAGGTACTCCCGATAAATATTGGAAATTGATAATGAAAAAAATCGGGTTATAGAAGGAGTGGTTCAATTTTAATCAGATTTGATATACTCATAGACAAAACATGAGAAACGATATTCAGAAGTTTCAAGGTTGCAGTTCTTACAATAGCACAGAAAATGAATAATATATATATATATGGCAAGATGTTTGTGTGTGTGTGTCTGTTTGTCTGTATGTCCTTTATACAAATCCACAATTTTTATCCGGTTTTCACCAAACTTCACACAAATATTCTTTAGGCTGAGTCTGAGCTCCAGGACCATGGATTAGTTTTAAAGCTTTCATTACACCTGAACAACGCCGGGCTATACTGCTAGTACTATATATATTAATAAATATTTTGCCATCTTTGCATAGTTGGATCTGGATCTTGCCAATATGCTTTATTATCTCATTGTTGCTGGCTTGTTGACATAGACCTTACTTTTGAGATGACCCCAGAAGAATAAATCTAAAAGCACCAAGTCACACGATTGTGGTCTGCAATTGACATCACTGTTTCGAGAGATGATGCAATCTGGGAACTTCTCTTGTTTAAAATATTTTTCAAATTTGCAACAATTGGAAGAAGATAAAAAAATTTCAGACTGTGATTTAGAGATATGCATAAAGCATCTTGAAAAATTAAGGGAAGACTTTAAGGCATAATTTGAGAACCTGGAGAAAATGCATCTATCTGAATGGATTGTTACATGGTTTGATTTGGAAATAGAAAATTTAAACAGTGAATCTCACTTAGAAGATGAACTCAGATTCTCCTTTTTTGTTAATGTGCAATCCAATATTTCATGTGACATATTCATTTATGAGGCTGTATTTCCACATATCACAATAAGTTTAAACACTTTTATGTTGAATTCCAAAATTCAGTATTTTGCATATTTCTCATCATTTTCACAATGACAGTAAACATATTTTTTTCTTTTTATTGCATGAGAGATATTCATAGGAGGCAGGTGGGCAACAGTTTGGAACAGCTTGGTATACAGTTAACCTTACTTATGTATATGGAAAGCAGGGTTTGGTATGCGGCTCCCCTCCCTGAATAATATGAAAATTGAACATCTATTAAATATTTATTTTCTTGTACATGCCTGGGGGTTGATGAGGGAGGGGTCATAGATTCCATCAAGGCTCTAAAAAGTTTGGGGACCCCTTTTGTATAAAGCTATTGTAGTCGAGAATAATATATAGATAAATTTAAACTTTTTTTTTTTCAAATGATGAATAAAGGATGTTTAGTCTTTATTCACCACTCCCAAAAGAAAATTATTTATGATAGAGTGCTGAAAATCAAGAAGGGATTTTGAAAAAAATAAAAAATCTGGTTGGTCTTTTTTTCCAGATTCTTATAAAGAGCATAGAAATGAATACAATATGGGAACCAGTAATACAGAGTGCTAGAGAAAACCAATTTCAAGCATTAAGATTGTAATATGAGATTTGGTAAAAAATAGTTACTGAGACATTAGGTTTATAAGTACCAAAAATTCATACAGTAATATCCTAGCATTAGTTGGATCCAGTTACTTGAACCAAAAAGTTGTGAGTTCAGTACCTGGTGACAGCAGTGTCTAACAAAAAAAAAATTTAGAGAGTTGAGTTAAATGGAGATAACTAAAACATCCGGAAGTAGCATGACTTATGTAACGAGAACAATCTACCTCAGGGATCAAAATAAAGTGCTCGGTTCAAAATTTCAATCCCCTGATGAAGGTTGAAGCATACAACAGATGAAATGTGAAAATGACAGTAAAGGTGAAGACAACAGCCTGAAAAATGTAAATGTAATACCTCATCTCAAAAATATAGACAAATATCTCAGAAGTAAGTTAAACAAAGACTTTTTCAGCATCTCTTTGTGGACTTGGGTGACAAATTTTAAATTCCGTATAATATAAATGAATTGATGACAATTTATTGAAATTATTCAGTACTTCCTCAATTATCAGTACCTCTTTAATTGATTATCTGAGCAATGAAATAAACATTGATGGTAACATTTATTGACTGACAAAAATAACTCATGCTGTGTTCTTACTCATCAACACAAATCTTATTTTGTTATATTGATCTTATGCTTTGAACTTAAAATACTCTGAATTCTAATGGTAAAACAAAACCAAAAAGGATGTTATCTGCTGAAGAGAAATGTTTTTGACATCATGGTGCTAAAGAAAATATAGGAAACCCATATTCAGAGATACTTTTTTTGTTTGTTGTTTTTGAGCTAAATTTGAATAATTTTAAATGAAGGAGCTGTTTGCTGGAATTATGCAAATCTGTCAAATATTCAAAATCTATGAAAAATGGAATATTTGACAAAGTTGATTGTGCCTTATATTAAGGGTTCAGTTGAATTTTAAAAGAGGGAGAGTTGTAAAAGCTGAAAATAAAACCAATTCTGAACAGTTCTGCTCAGTTCCAACAACTATTCTGTTTGGCTGGTGAGACAATATACAGCTACATCCATTATCGTTACAAGAGCCAGAAAATGGTATATTACTTCTATAAATAAGTAGGAGTTGCCCAGTTATCACTTTCCAATCTTGATAGTCCAAAAGTGTCTCTGCATCCTTGTGGGTGATGAATTATTTTCCTTAGTCCCATCAGTTCTAACATTCATGGCGAAGGCCCAACAATTTCCTCAAGGGGTAAAAAACTGGAGACTGCAAAAATGTGGTTCTATGGAAGGGCACTGAAAATTCCATGGATGGAGTGAGTAGTCAATAAGAAAGTCTTTTAAAAAATGTTAGCAGAAAGAGCACTTCTACTCAGATTCAGGGAAATTTCTGAAACAAATAATGAGGAAAGCAGGTTTAGAAAACTTAACCCTCACATGGGTATATTGAGAGCAGGAGATATAAAAGAATGCAACAAACCACTAACGTGAATGGATCATAGAACAAAGGCTGGGGACCTTAGCAAAAGAAGAAAAACTGCTAAGAGTCACACTAGATAGAAAGTTGTGGAGGGTCATGATCATTTATATCCTGAACAGACCAAGCACATAGAAGTCCTATAAATAAAATTAATCTTTTTAAGAATTGTATAAAGTGATTCAAAATACAATGTTTTGCCTATACTTTGGAATGTCCCAATAATATTATAAATACATGCAATTGATAGGTATAAGACACAATATAGTAATAATTAATGAGACTCATTTTTGCAAAATTTATTTGTTCAGTCCTAATTACCATTAAATGCTTATGGGCCCCCATCACACTGAAACACCAGTTCCCATCCTTTTCATTTTTTTTTAATCTTTCAAGTTATATTTCTTCATCAGTGACATGGTTTTGGAAGTTCTTATTAATAAGTGTTTGTCTTATATTACTCAATTCTTTATAAAATATATAGAGAAAGTTTAACTCAGTTGATCATGTTTTTTATGATAGCTATTCTATATGACATTTTTTTATTTTTTTATAATCATATCGCCCCAAGCAAGGCATTTTACTGCCACTGTTTTGCAGGGGATTACATAGGAGGAAAGTTATGAGAAAGAGTGTCAGGTTACAGGGGGTGTCGGAAAGTGGGTAAGAGAAGGATGAGAATACTGATGAGAGTGGAGTGGATGGAGAAAGCAGCATGAGAGAGAGGATACAGGTTAGTGAGATAGGAGATGACTATTGATTTTACATTTAAATTGTTGGAGATTGTAGCTGTCAGGGAAGCAAGTAAATGGAAGGGAATTCCACAGGCAGGAAATACGAGAAAAGAAGCAGATGGAGTTGAATTTGCATTTACATTTTATTGGTTTCACAGTAAATGGGTTGGACATAGTTGCTAATCTTGTGGTTCCAGTAAATTCATATGTCGGGGGCACCAATGAGCTAAGTTCATCGGAGCAAAAGCTGTGAAAGTATTTGTAGAAGAGACACAGGGAAGCCACATTGTGCCGGTGAGAAAGTATGTATCTGAGCTGCCAAGTCAGAATCGATCACATTACAGATTCTCCATTGGATTTTGTCAAGAACACCTAGGTGGATAGCAGGAGCACCCGATCAGATATGGCTGCAGTATTCAATGCACGGGTGAATGGTATATTTATATATGTGCAGGATTGTTTCAGACGGGAAAAACTTCCTGGGCCTACACAGAGAACCAGCCTTCTTATCAGCGGATTTAGCCAGGAATTCTATATAGTCATTCCACTTGAGGTCTGTTGTGAGAGCTAACCTGAGGAGGTGCTGTATTGTCATTCATATGAAAATTTGCACTAGTGAGTTTTTATATAAGGAAATTAATTAACAGGCTACTAAAACAACAAAGAAGGTAATTATATTATTAATTTCATAAGTAAAGTGAAGAACAGTTTTCTTTAAGGTTTTTTTATTACACCTAGGTTTTTCACTAAGTTTATTATACTATCAAAATATATATATATATATATAAATGTATATATGGGCACCAATGTTTCTTTTAAACATGTCCTGATAAAAATGAACAACAAAGAAGATTTTATTAATTTTGGATCTAATTTTTCCAGTATTCATACATGTTTACTTTTTGCTGGAATTTAAAAATGTTCCATAATTAACTTTCCAAGCACTTTCAACCACTTCAGTGGCCATTCTCAAGGATGTTACATTTCCAATGTTGTTATTTTATCCTCATGTTTTGACTGTAACTTATTTTGTGGGAGCATTCTTTAAAAGCGTGAGTGTCTTTCTATTCTTGAAACTTACAAAACTCCATGTCCACTTTTAAATAATCTAAGGAGAAAATTGTTTGATATATATAGTAGCTTTCTTATAATGAGATGCTTTTGATATTGTTATTTAAATAGTATTTTTTTATTTTCAACCCAAATTTTCTTTAAGGGTTCTTGTTTATTGTGGATTAATAAATGTTATTTTTATTGCACTTCCAAATAGGTGGCATTTATTTGTCCACTTCAAAGAAGTGGTAGTATGTCCAATATAGGTAATTGATTTATGACAAGAAACACAGTCTTGTACTGGGCATTGAAATTCATATGCTATATTAGCCATCCCTAGTTTAAATTTGATAGAATTATTTTGATTAGAAACAAGGTTTGCAGTTTTTCATTTTCTATAATATAAATTTTACATGTTTTAGGGGAAATATGGCAGAAATATGGTGTTTAATGATATTTGTATAGGAAATTCATCCTGCTTATAATTATTGTGCCTTTGGTTCGAATACAAAAGTAACAACCAACATTAGACACTTTCATCATAGATGAAGGCATTTTAAAATGTTTGAAATTTTAAAGAAGTTTTTGGATACTTTTATGTGATAGTACTCTTTTTGGAATAATGTAAATAAAATTAAAATGTATTGACCTTTCATAAAATTACAGCTCATTCTAAATATAGTCATTTTCATTCAATATACAATTATTTAGATTATATTTTAAAAAATGATCATTATGAAATTAATAAAAATATTTCTCTAATTTAACTGATAACATTATTATTCCTGATAATGGTTATTAGTGGTTGTAAATAACCAAGCAAAACCATTAATTTTGGACAGTTTGTTTCGGTTTTTTTGTTTTTTTTACTTTGATATGAAACAGACTATACATGAAATAGAAAATTGTATTAAAAAGTTAAACAGATGGAATTTGTCAAATTCAATAAAATGTGTTAAAAGAAATTCTTGCTACTTAAGGATGTGTGTGTGTGTGTGTGTGTGTGTGTGTGTGTGTGTGTGTGTGTATTTTTTTTCTTCCCTCATCTTACTGCTTGAGTCTCTTGGCAATCAAGCAAATGACAAAAATTCTAAATAGGGTTCATCCTGAGGGACAAAGGTTTTCCAGGTCACAGACATAAAACTCCCTACAGAGATAAAGTATTGGCTTTTCCAGTGCTCCACTAAGTGATCTTATAGGGATGACATTATATATATATATATATATATATATATATATATATATATATATATAAAGTGGATAGTGAAGTCAACACTAAGTGGCAACTGTCTGTTTCATGCTTGAACAAAATTTTCAGGCCATATGAATGAAGATGTGACAAAAGATTGTGTTGAAGCATGAAATGGACTGTTGTCACTTAGTGTTGACTTTAGTGTCCACTTTTATATTTTATATTTACATAAGCTCTATCTCTGATATTGGACACTTTTATCCAATAAATATAATATATTTTAAAACTATTTTTATCATATATATGTGTATGTGTGTTCAGCTATATTACCATTAGAAGAATATCTTGAAAAATACACTTTCCATGTAAACAGTAAATTCGATTGGAAATTTCAGGAAGCTTTTCCTTTTTTTTTCTCTTTTTTTTTTTATATTGTTTTCCCCTGATCAGGCCAAAATTGCTGTTACCGTTAAAATAAAATGCAGCCTTTCAACTTACCACGAGAGCACATATTAGTTAATACAAAACCATTATATCAATGGATGCAATGTATTCTCATGTTTTCATGAATCAGGAATTAAATACTTTCATAACAGAGCTCTGGTTCACCAGACAAAATTTTAATAATATATACATACAATATACTAAGTTGCCCACAATACAGTGAATGTTGCAAGATAAAACAAAGATTCAAGAATGGATTGTCTGCAGATTGTCACTCTGTACAATGGCACAATTATTACACAATTCAGTATGTAGGAGTGCTGCATTGACACACTTGCAATAGATGTCCATGTCTTTTTTTATAGCAGTGTTTGATTATTTCTTTGCTGTATCTCTTTGGCTCTATATGTAAATGTTATCCAGGAAAGAAACCACCAAGCAGTAGAATCCATGATTCATCTTCCTTCAGATGGGCTGGATAAGAGCTGTTGACAAACATTAGACATGTTGTTTGTTTTTTTAATACAACGAGAGCCATTGTTTGTGGTATGCAATCTAGCTTCTCATAAATGTTTGCATAACCTCTGGAAAAACTGTCCAAGTCTCCCATGTCATGGTGTTGAGGTTTTAATGAGCCCCAAATCTGAAGCTTGGGATACTTTCGGTAGTTCACTTTCCAGGGTTAGGTGTTGCTTGTATGATTTTTTTTCTGATCTAATAGTCAGTCAGTTAAGTGCCATATATGAAACACACTTGAGCAATCATGTCTCGAAATAGACATGACTGACTGGGCAGAAGATTATCCCACAGTAGGTTGCCATTGCTTTCTGTGGTAGACTGGTTGCCAGTCAAGGCTATAGAACCCAATCTGTCCTGTTATTTAACCCATAACTGGAAGGAAGAGATGGATTAATACCTTTCCCAAGGGTATTTACGCATAAGTGAATGCAATGAATTCAACTGGAATTCAAACTCGGCTCCCCAATTTCTAGTTCCGAGCCGATATCTAATAGAGCAGATCTAAAATGCAATAACAGACTTTTTATGCAGAAATATTGAAAGTTGTTTTTAATGAGAACTTTTATCATTTTATTGCAAAAACACAAAACATCATAGATTGCTGATGCAGATTAATGTAATCTTATCACAGTTAGAAGTTAAATATACCTGATTACAGATCCTATTGAGAAAATTGTTTGAAAATAATTATTTCAAAAACATCTGAATTGTAAATTGATTGAATGAAAATTAATCAAAAAAACAATTATACTAAATTGTAATTATTCAAAATACCTATGTTTGAAATATGGACGTGGTCTTGCTTCGAGTCAATGCTGATTTACCTAGATCTAATAACGCTCTTGAAACGTATCATTGAGCTTTTTTTGCAACAGCATCCAATTATATCACAATATGGAAATTCTTAGATACTCTTAAAAAGTGAACAGGACTTACAAGAATTGCATATTGCAAAACTAAGAGCAGTTTGTCAAAATATCAAGAGCACCAAAAATGCTGTGATGTAAATTAAAAACTCAAAAAATTAGTGGCATCCTTTAGTAAGTACTTTCTAGTGGTTGACTATTTGTGGGTAGTATCATATAACTTAAGGTTATAAGAATCTTTTCTTACTAAATTGTTTTATTTATGATATTTGTATTTTGAATAATTATTTTTGTATTTCATCTTTTAATTTTTACATTTTTATTGCAATTAAAATAATCAACATTTAGCATAATTATCCTTTCAATTTTCATCCAAACACTTTACAATTTGAATAAATGTTTTTGAACAATGATTTTTAAGCTATGTTCACATAATCTTACAGACTACTTCTCTATACCATAAGGAAGTCAGACTATTTCTTTTTCTATCTTTGAAAAATCCTCTTCATGTTTTAAACATCTTTAACCAGACTCAGTTCATTTGGTTATCACCCTTCTTTGTTTTTTTATTGATATATTTTTTGTTTATATAAAAGTATATCATCTCATCTGATATCATCCCACATTCTAATAAATGATAAGGTGGTGTTTCATTAAGTAACAGATTGAAAAATGGATGTGCTTTTTCTTCTCTTAAGTTGATTGCAATATCATTAGTAGGTATTATCCTTGAATGTTTTTCAGTTCTGTATGCAATCTACACTTTGCAATGTGTAAATTTTGGCTATTGTAGAGATGACATCATCAGTATCAATACTGATATCATATCAATACAATCAATATTTTTTTTACCAGTTTGTGAACAACAAAACGTGTACATGAGAAGTCTTATATCAGTTTCATAATGAAAAGGAATCAAGTTAGATCAGATGTCGGTCATGACAATATTAATGTCTTTTGTGCTGTATCACCTTCTCTTCAGTGGATAACTTGGAGATGCATTGTGACAGCTACTAATATAGTGCATCTATTTTTGTCAACTACAAGGAAACTTTCTTACAAGTCCTTTGCAATTGATGTAAAACTTTTGACAATAATGCACTGTCCGGATTCTTTTTCTTCTCTTTTGCTGGTTTCCTTTATGCTGTTATGGCTTTATCAATCTTACATCACAATTCTGATTCTTTGTTTTCCAAAGAACTCTTATTCTGACTGGTCACTAAATGTCATACACCGTTAATGCTATGCTATGGATTTGCAGTCTCATTTCAGAGAACAAAGACTTTTAAATTGTTGACAAAATGGCACAGGAGTTGCAACATGTTAGAATTGTATGGTGGTCACTAAATATTGCAGGTACTATTTCTTGTTAGACTAAAAGTCATAACCACAATATTTTGCACAAGTAAGTACTTAAGAAGTGTTCTAACAGAAGATGGAAAGTGCAACACGGAGATCCGAAGGCGAATTGGCATGGCAAAGGACGCATTCCAGAAAATGAGCAAAATACTAACACACAGGAAAATCTCAATAGAAACAAAGAAAAGAGTGCTAGACTGCTACGTGATGTCAATTCTTCAATACAGCAGTGAATACTAGACAGTATCATCGAAAATGAGGACAAAACTGGAAGCCGCCGAAATGTGGTTCTACAGAAGGATGCTACAGATATCGTGGACTGAGCATGCAAGCAATGATGAGGTGTTGGAAAGAATGGCAACAAAAAGAAAATTGATGCTGAGCATCAGGAAGAGACAACTGAAATTCCTGGGACACGCAATGAGGAAGGAGAGCCTGGAGAACCTGATACTGACTGGTCAGATAGAAGGAAGGAGAGACAGAGGAAGGCAGCAGATAACATATTTGCAGGGTCTGATCAGATGGATGATGGAACGGGGGTTGCCAGGAGCAACAGGAGCAAACATACTAAGAGCCACAAGGGATAGGGAGACATGGAGAACCATGATCGCCTACGTCCTGAAGGGACAGGGCACATAAGAAGAAGAAATGATGAGTGTAAGGAAATTAATGCATTTCAACAAGGCACTTTTTGTTTATGTAACTAAGTAAAGGAGAGTGAAAATATATACTGGTATACATGCAAAAGAAATAAGATATTGAAAATTAGAAATTATGTGTGTGAATATAGTCCTATGGATGTTGTCACTACAGCATGCTGGATAGTAAAAAAGAGAGAGAAAGATAGTTTGTGTCCCAATTTTATGGTTGTTTGACAACATCCTCTCATAACTTCTTGGCAAAACTGGTAAAGTTACGTGGGATTAACACATAAATAAGAATTAAATTGGTTGTAAAGATTTTCAAGCTGGGCATTGTTAAAAAAAAAAAGAAAAAAAACTGTTTTTTAAGGATTACTTGAGGCTGATAAACTTAATAAAATTTTACTGAAATGTAACTGGATATTAGATGACTTTTATTATACTTTAATATAAATAAAAATGTCATTCATCAATAAGAGTTGATGATAGATGTAACAGTTTGGTTATGGATGTTTAAGCCAAGAAGGATCTTAATCAAAAATATAAAAAGACTTCCTTATGATATAGAGAAGTCTGTTATTTAACCATGAATTGTGCTGCATTAACAATCTTTTGTGATCTGCATTTTTGCTTCCCCCCACCTTTTTACCAGTTGTTCTGAAGAAATGTGTCTGCAATGACAAAAAGATATTCTTATTAAAGGAAGTTTCAACATTTCTGCATAAAAAAACTGTCATTGTATTTTAAATCTGATCTATTCAAGAAAAGATCATACCAGCAACACCTGGCCCTTAAAAGGGCACAACAGAAAGTAACAAACCTCCAGATTTGGGACTCACTAGAATCCAAACACTGATATACACTCCTGATCAAAAATTTAAGACCACTTAAAAATCTTTAAAAAGAAATTTTTTTTTACGGATAGATTTTAAACTCTTCCCACTTAAGGTTACCAATACTACAATCTAAAAGGTCTTGGAAACAAAAAGCTACATTCCAAACATTTTATTTAGTAATTTACATTTTTATAAAATGCGGTGATTTTCACATGATCAAAATTATAAGACCAGGGGTATAAATTGTTAGATCTATGGTAATTCCAAGGTTTTTAGTTCAGTTAGAGATTAGCAATCACTGCGTAAAGGTGTTACCATGCCTAAAGTAAGCAAACTTACCGAAGTTGAGCGTTCTCGAATTCTAAAATTCCATAAGCAAGGTTTGTCACAGTGAGCGATCGCAGCTAAGGTAAATCGCAGTAAAACTGTGATTTGCAACTTTCTAAAGAAAAATTTTTTTTAATGTATATATGTACACACACATACACACAAACAGGGTGTGATGGCTAAATTCTCGACATTTTTATATTTTTAATTTTGCGGATGTGAATTGTTAGTTTTTGATGTTGACAACTGTACAGTGTAGTAGGATCAGTTGGGCACCATCTGTAAGAAAAAGAGCAACATGACACAATTCACTCTGCCAGAAATTTGGAAACGTCATGCTGTACTACTTTCAGAGTGTTTGGGTGTCACTCTGAGAATATTGCAGAAGATTTCAAAAGAGTTGGACGAGTCTAATTATGATTATAAAGGTACAGCATTTCAGAAAACTCATGTTGATTGTTCCAATAAAAGAACTCCCATATTTGTTGGTGAGGGCCTCAGATACAACATAGAGGTCTACCATAAGTACCTTGATGAGGTAGTGCTGTGCTGGGTCAAAAGGGTGGCTGCTGGAAGACCCTTATGTCTCACAACAGGACTCTGCACTATGCCACACAATCAGGGGAACCCAGTCAAAGCTGTCAAACAATTTCTGTGACCACATTCCTACTTAACTCTCTAGACTGCAAACTCCTTGATTATTATGTCATTAACAGTTACACAGGATTGCTGCTATAATTTTGACCAACAAAACTTTTTGTAACACTGAAAATGAACTGAAGGCAAGGATTATGGCAGCATTCACCAACTTAAACAAGATCATCATCCAGAAGAGATGCATTGTCTGGAGGCTGGGGTTGAAGCCAATGGTGATTTTTATTGAATAAATTTTACTCTTTAGTATTTCAAAATATTTTTGTTTAATTTTGTAAATATATCTGTTAAAAAGAAATGTCAGTGTTGTTTTAATTTTTTCATAATTTAGACACTTCATCTATTATATCCTGTGTAGGTATCTAAAATGTTTGCATTTACTGTAGGTAATGTTAAGTTTTAATTGAGTTTATCCAATGAAATCTTTATTCATTGCCACAACACTCTCATGTTCAAAAGAGAAGATGTTTCTAATGTCTTGTAGAAAAAAGAACATCATTAATTACTACTAGATTAAAAATAAATGTGCATCTGTCTAAATACTTCACACAATTTTTAAGCCATACTTTGTTTTGAACTCTTGAACTCTCTCATGGAAAATAGTCATATTGACTTTTAAAGTGATGTATAATGTTAGCCGTTTACAGAAATCATATTTTGATTACCCTATAACTTTAATTTTCTTGCAACTGGAAACTGTACTTTCATTGATGATTGCCTTTGTATCAAAATCAGTTTCTCTGAGAAAAATCATAGTGTAAAGCTCAATAAAAGAATTGGTAATATATACCTTATGTTGACACTGTACTGAAGCTTGACTTCAACATTTGGTGAAACATATTTTTATAGTTTTGTTCTATAAATATCTTAAGAATGCACAGGATTGCTGCTATAAATTTGATCACATATTTGGAACTTATGACGTGCACTCCTTTCAAGATTGCTTCAGCTTAACCAGAGGCTGTAACTTCTGGTTGGACAATAATTGTTATTCATCCACTCCCAGTTAGTTTCCTAAAGGCAATTTCATAAAAACTCATCTCAAGGCCTCCCATTATTGCCATATACAAATATGAAAAGATGCTGAAAAGTTTTCAGCTTGGCTCAAAAACCAAAAAAATGACCTATGATCATTTGGTCAGTTTGGGAAAGTAGTTTGGTTGACAACTTTTTTCAGCATTTCATTATAAATTAACAAAATATTTTTTTAAAATCCAGAACATGATTTACAGGATATTTTATTTCTCGTTGACAGAAAATTTAGCAAATTATATTAACCTTTTTTTATGTTCTAGCTGTTGACATATTGAAGATTTTTCAGTTGCTATTTGCAAGTCAAGATTGTAGCCACTATGGTGGAGGGTTCACCTGTCATGTTCCCTCATGTGGAAGTGCACAAAAAAATTTCACATTTCATATTTTCCCACTTTTTTTTTCTTTTTTTTTTTTTAATGTGTATAATTTTTGTCAAATCTGTTGTACTGAGGTAGTAAAGTAACTGTTACTAGGAATATTATAACCATTACTTCTCATCCAAAGAATGTCTTTTAGAAATAAGAATCTGTTGGGATGTTCTAAAGAGCATTATTGTTGTTCTTTTCTTGTACAGTGGAACCTGTCGTATGCGACCACCCCTACTGCCATCAAAAACTGGTCGCATAAGGCAGGTGGTCACTCACTAAAGTTTCATAGTCATGACCTATTTATGCCAGAAACATATATTTCACTCATCAGAATGTACATATTAAAATTTTACCATGTAATCTAGTAATAAATAAATGAGAACATAAGAAAACAGTCTAACTTTAAAGAAATTTGTTCAGCATAATTCATTTAAAAATTTAAAAAAACGTATTTACAACGGTCAACAAGAGACCAAAATATTTATTCACAAAAAATATTTATTAAATGGACTTAAAAAAAGTATATGGTTTCAGTTTTTGTTCTTAGAAGTGAGTGATAGCAAAAGAGAATCTGCTATAATACATAGGGAAAAAAAAACAAAGCATTAAAAAAAACTGACAGCAATCATGGTTGGGGGTAGAGAAACAGACAGATAGAGATAGATATGCTCAGATAGAAATAGCGTAGATAGATACACAAAATAATAAAGGAATGAAAGAGATAGACATTTGAGAAAGGGACATAATTGTGATTTTCCCAATCCCTGAATTTATCCAAGTCAGAGACTGATAAATCCCTTGAACACGTCAAATGCAATACATGTTGTACAAAATAGCATGTTTGACCATGAGGTGAACTCAGGCAATGTACATTTCAACAAGAAATAACAGTTTGATACAAAACTAAAATAACAAAACAATGGAAAAGTGTTCCTAGCTTAGATCAAAGCAAAATGAAATAGATTACTGAATGATTACTCATTTAGTTTCTCTTAATTTAGAAGTTCACAGTGTACAACCAAAATAGATGTTTTTTTTTATAAAGTGGCCACTTGATCAGTGATTTTCACTAGTTGATGTTAGTCCTGTTCTGGAGGTGGTTGCTCACTAAGGGTCAATTAACATTAGCAAATCGTCTGTGCATAGAAAAAGGGCGTTAACAACAGGTGGTCACTGACAAAGAGGGTTGCACATGGCAGGTTCCACTGTATATTTAATTTTTTATCACATTTTCATTTTAAGTGTATGCTTGCACATTTGTTATCACATATTAAAATATCTGTAAAAAATTGGAAAACGATTTAGAATTATTCAGTATCAGTACTCATAAATTTAGTTTTGTCAATTGCTATCCACTCTTTCATCTCTAAAATATTTTCATTCCCTTTATTTTAAATGTGTGTAAATGTTTGAGTGGAGATTATTTTACTCAAATCAAGTTCCCTGATGTAGGGAGGCTCAAGGTGTGTCCTGGTAATTAAGGGGCTTCATTATAAGAAACACGGACAAGAAATATCTTTAAATTTACTTGATATTGTTTATATTGTTTGAAGTATTGTAGTAATCTTTATTGCCATGTTTATGATGTTTCGGTTGTTGTACACTCCGACCTTCTTCAGGTACTAGGAATTTTGAACTGAACCCTTTATTTTGATCACTGGGGTATATCATTCTCATTCCATGTGTGATGCCAATTCCGGTAGCCATGTAGTTATCTCCTTTTAACTTAACTCTTTAACTAACTGCTGTAGCTTGGTATTGACCTCACAACTGTTTGGATCCAGTCACTGGAACTAACCAATGTCAATATCCACTGGGTCATTTGAGAACAAATAATTTAGAGAGTTAAGTTAAAGGGAGATAACTACATGGCTACCGGAATTGGCATCACACATGGAATGAGAATGATATACTCTAGTGATCAAAATAAAGGGTTCAGTTCAAAATTCCCAGCACTTGAAGAAGGCCGGAGCCTACAATGGCCAAAGTGCTGTACACATGGCAATAAAGATGAGGACAATAGTCCAAACAATGTAAATACTACCTCATCTCAGAAGTATAGACAAATACAAAATTACTTGAGTCAAGCAAAACTCAAAAGCTATTCTTTTACACATATATATTAAGGATATCTGAAAAAAAATTTTTTTAAGTGAATTCAATTCACTATTTTTTTAAAAGTAACTTAGTATAATTTACCAATTCTTATCCTGCTATCCATTAATCTTTAAAATAATTATAAATAAACTGATTTTATAGCTTTCTTTCTCACACTTACATATTGAATATTTTTTTCATAATCTATTGCTATAAAATAAAACAATGCAAAAAAAACTTATAGGTGATGAACTTTTCCCACAATAATTGTAGGATTGAACTTCAATAAGTTAATATTGAATTTTTGATACCAAAAATTACCTTCTGACTGGACTAATTTGGGAATTTTAAAAATATTAACACTTTCATTACTGATTCAAGTATGTTTGCCTCAATTTATAGAAACAATTCTTTAATACTGACATTGGTTTAGTGTTAAAAGTTTTTTCATTGTTTTTTTTTTTTGTTTTTTTCTGAAAATTTTACTTGGGATTTTAAACCAATAACAGATTTTCCTATCGATTTCATAATATTACTGATACCCATTAATTACTTGTAATCTTTGTTTTTAGCTGAATTAGTTGTGTTCACTTATGTGCAAATATTTTTGGGAAATATATGAATCCATCTCTTCTCCCTCCAGCTATGGATTACATAGCAGGACAAATTGGGTTCTTTAGACTTTGTTGACAACCAGTCTACTGCATAAAGAAATGGCTACCTACTGTGGAAAAATCTTCTGCCAATTCAGTCATGTCTCTTTTGAGACATAATCACCCAAGCCTGTGTCACTTATGGCACTTAATGGACTTTTTTCTTTTCTTTTTTTTTTAATCATCTCACCCCAAGCAAGGCATTCCACTGCCACTATTGCGCATGGGACTACATAGGGGAAGGTAAAGAGAAGTAGTGGATAGACATAGGGAATGTCAGGAGAAAGGTGACAGATGAGTAAGGATAGCGAGGATGAGAGTCAGGCAGATGGGAAGAGTGCTTGATAGAATGGGAGCAGGTTAGTGTGTTAGGAGGTGTGTATTGACCTTACATTTAAACTCCTGAAGATTGTAGCCGTTGGGGAAGCAATCGTTTGGAAAAGAATTCCACAGTCGGGAAGTGCGAGGAAAGAAACTGTTGGAGTAGAAGTTATGGCTGCATTTTATCGGTTTCACTGATATGTGATAAATTATGCTTCTACATTTTGCTTACTCTTTGAACCCAAAGTCTTGTACATGCAGTAATAGTGAAGCTACTTGTAGTTCATTTTTGGTACATTATAACTTAAATTCCTCATTGTTTAAACAAATTTGTGTTCAATTCTCACCTGAAGCAATTCTATCCAATACTTTATATTATATGTATGAACATCCACTTAACATTCTTGAAATTTTCTTTATTCATGACCAAATCATATTAAGAAAATTATTTGAAATGATAAACGAGCAATAAAAATTATATAACATTTTTACTTAAATTTCTCTTCAATCAGTTGTAATGTTTAAAGAATATATTCAGATTTATATTGTTGTCTTTCTCCTGATACATTAAAATTTTAAATTTCTGGATATTTGAGTTGCTTTCTATGTAACATTTTACTTGTTCTTTCTATTGTATTTTTTATGTCTAATCTTGTCATTTTTATGATATAGTCTCTCTGACACACACACACACACACATATATATATATATATATAAGATCATGCAATCTTCAGATGACTTTAAGGCCTCAAGTCGTTTGAAGATCATATGAGCATGAAACTTGGGTAACGAATAGGGCCATCCTTTCATAGGATTTAATACTGTTAAGCTGTTTTTTCTCTGTCAAGGCAATCTAAACTTTAAGCACTTTACTGAGTAGGTAAGTTTGCCATTAGGCGGTTTTTTTCTTCTTCTCTCTCTCTCTCCAGTATTGTTGTTTTTGTTCAAGACTTTATCAGGATAAGAGTTTTAGGTTCTCACAAATTGCCTGTAATGTAACCTTCAGGCCTGAAGAATGCTTTCAAGCAAGAAACAAGCATCATTTGGTCTTGGCTGCAGTGTCCACTTTTATATTTACAAATGCTCTATCCCTGATATTAAGCACTTTTACACATAGATGTACCATAATTTCAAACACACACACACACGTATTATTATTTCCAAGAGTATTTGTGCATAAGTGACTGCAAGGAATTCAACTGGAATTTGAACTCAGCATCCCGATATGGCATTTTTGGTAACATGATGTCAGACTCTTACAGACAGAAAAAGTAGCTGCTAGCAAATATGAATAATTTAGAAAATTGTAATATATTTTGTTTAATCAAAAAGATGCTTAAATACTATGATAAAATGTATTTTGCTGTAAATCTATTTTCAGTACTTTTTTTTTTTTTTGTCCCTTGCAAACTAGTTCAATTTTGTTAATGCTTCCTGTTCTCTTTTGTACTTTGAGAGTATCTATCTTTTTATATATTCTGATCATGCTTGTTTTTATAAAAAAAAAAATATTCATTTTCTTTTATTGTTAGTTTTCATTTGTTTACTTTTTACAGCTCTACATACCTTAGTGGTTATTGTACAGTTACCTTTGTGTTTGCTTGATCAACTTTCCTTATAGTTATATGTTTCTAAAGTTATTTCTATGTTTGTCATCATGGAATTTCTTTTCTACTTTACGATTCATTCTAATGACATCTGTTGTTTGCAAGTATGGAATTCTCTTAAATTGTGATTGGATTTGATTGACAGACCAAATATGAAACTAGAATTTGAACCTTATTGTTTTTCTTTCTAATTTTTGTTGCAAAGCATTAAATCTTGAAACTGCTGAAACACCACTTCAAAAGTGTTCTTTTTCATTTCATACTTTTCTGTCACTATATCACTCTTCTTCCTTCTCTCATAACCTCTCTTAATTATAATACCATTGCATTTAAATATACATTTCCAAATTATTATTTGGCATTTTTATTTAGTAAATATCTGGTCTGATGTTTCTGCTATGTATTTAGAGATTCTTAGTAAAATACAAAGAATCTGCAGTTATTGATCCTCACCTGGCCTCTTAGCTTTGACTGATTTCCCACCACCATAATGTAGCTTCCCTGTGCCTTTTTTTTTTTTTTTTTTGTGAATATTTTCATGATAGCTGATTAGCTTTCTTTTTGGTACATAGATTTCATGAATCTAAGCGTACTACTAGATTAGCGAGAAGGTCTCATCATTTTACAGTTGAAATGGCTAAAGTTTGATGCTAATGATTTCTTTTCTCATTCTTCTCACTTGTGAAACTCTCTTCCAGCTTTTTGTTTTCTAATCAACTTTGATCTTCAAAAATTTAAATACAATGTCAGTCTTTATCTTCTGTTTTTTTCTTAATTCCTGTTCTTTACTTGTTCTCTCTCTTTAATAATGTTTTGTTTTTATAATATTCTCTCACACTTAATAACCCTTACATCTTAATAGCTCTATTGTCTTGCATGGGGTTAAATGGTTAAAAAATAAAATACATTAATGTGTCTAAGATTTCAATGAATAAGTTATTTTAATGTTTATTTTCTTTTTCTCTTTCCATAGTTTGTGAAAAGGCCAAAGTCTGCAGCAGAACATCTTCTAGATATTGAACTAGTTAAAGGAAACAAAGGTAAGTTGTTTTCAGACTTGCTTTTTTTGCGTAAGGTAAAAATAAGAGTTGAAAAATAATTAACAAATGCTGTAAATAGAACTGTTTTCCACTGTAAACTCTTTTTACATTTTGTGTTTAGGTGCATTTTAACAAACTCTCAACAGACTATTAATATAATGCCTTTTTTCTACATTTACATTTTGTTGCAAAAAAAGAAGTGTTATTCACACTACAGTTAAGAAATTTTTGTTAGTTAACTCTGTTACTGTTAAGTACACCTATCCATCTTAATAATACAGATTGTGGTGCCTATTATTATATATAATTAGATTGATAATTTTTCAGTATTTCTGTGCTTACAAATCAGATTATAAACTGCAATATAAGTTAATAAGAAATATTTAATTTTGAAATTTTTATTTATGTGATTATATTAATCTGTTAACAATAAACAGATTGTATTACTTTTCATACTATTTGCTGTTTGTTTTTTTGTTTTTTTTATTTGTTTGGTTATTTTTATTTTTTTTGTTTTTGTTTTTTCAGTTTTATTCCTTATTAGCACATTATAATTTTACTCCAGGTTACCTTGAATAAGCTCGATTAGATACCAACTTCTAAAACTCTTCAGTCAACAAAAGAATGATACCAAATTCCCTTAAAAATATTCGAGAATATAGCTTTTATTGCTTTTTCTTTCATAAAAATTTACAAATAAAAATTTTTACATTCCCTTTTCAGAGTGAAGAATCCTTTTTTTTTCTTTTTTTTTTTTTTTCAATAACCAACCAAATTAAAAGATATTTTTGCTGCTGAAGAAGCTGCTTCAATCGCAACTAATGCAAAGACATAAATTTCATTCTTGACTTGTTAAATAATGTTTAACCTGTGGAGAGAAACTCTAGGAGGTGTTTTAGTGAACAGCAAAAGAAGCGGCAACTGCTGTTGATAATCATACCTAGTAGTTGTATTAAATGCTGCACAGTGTGAATTCATTTAAAGATATCTTGTTTTTGATGCTCTGTGATTGCCAAATCAAAATAAGAAAACAGAAAAATTAGCACTGAAAACTATTTTGAAAAAACATATCCAACAGTAATTATATTGAAAAAATAACTAAGAATATGTTATCTCAGGCTGAACATTTTACACACAAACCTTTTTTTTTTTCTTATATAAATATACATACCCAAATTAGTGTTTTTGTACCAAAATTATTTATGCTGATGTTTGCTTTTAAATAACCCACAAAAGGATAATCCATTTAAAAAAAAAACACAGCAAATCATTCTAGAGATGATTTTAGAAATGGTACTGACACAAGATTGGTAACTTGCTATATTAATATAATTTCTGCTTTCCCATAAATCACTGATTAAATTCATATAAAGTAAAGAAACCATGGAAATGTAAAGCTGTTAATGTGAGTTGATATTTCTTTTTTATTGGGCTGCGATTGTTCTTATTAATCTCTTTAATTTATTTGATAGATCTCATATCTAGAATTCTTACAAATTATTCAGTAAAGTTAAATCCATACATTTAACAATGCTGGAGAAGAGAGGTGAAGTAGAGACTTTAAAATAAAGCATTTAACATTTGCCTATATTGTTGATACACAGAAGTGTTCGGGATTTTAGCACAGATTGGGAGAATATTGAGTTTTATCTAAAAAGCATTCGTGAACAGTAATTGTGATTGATTTTAATATTATTCTCTACATGTCTGCTGATATTGTAAGAATTTTTTAAATGTGTTTTATTAATTTTTTTTTCTTTGAAACATTGACATAAAAAGCACCATTTTTATGGTACAGTTTCTCAAACTACATTTATTCATTGACTCAGTATGATTCAAGGGAGATAATCATTAAACAAATCCTTGTGTTCATTATTAATTTTAGTACAATATTTAGATATCTATCTATAAATGTAAATTTCTTTTATAATTAAAGGTTGCTGATTAGAAGTCTCAAAATTTTTGTATAAAACTTTTCTCAAACATCATTTCTTGGTAATTTCTGAGACATTATAGTGTTGTTGTATTTGTGCATGGGTATTACAGGTTTAGGCTTTAGTATTGCTGGTGGCATTGGCAATGAACACATTCCTAGTGACCATGGTATTTTTGTGACTAAAATAATTGATGGAGGAGCTGCTGAACAAGATGGTCGTCTACAAGTTGGTGATCGACTTTTGGCGGTAAGTACACTGCTTTCTTCTCATGTCATTTCTTCTCCTCTGACCCACCTCACAAAATGCATGTTTGTGATAAATTTCCTTCATGTTGATAATTTTATCAAGATTATTTATAATTCTTTAGATGTTATGTGTTTTGTTACTTTATTTAAAAAAAAGAAAACTGTAAAGGCTTAACATAATGTTGATACATTATTTACAAAGATAGACTTTCTTAAAAATCTTCTTGTTAAACATTTCACAGAGCTTTACATATCAAATAATGATGCCAGGTTTATCATTGATACTAACAGAGATATTTTTGTCTGGCATGAATGGAAAAGAAATCAAAACAATTTCAAATCTGCACATTTAAGACTGACATGAAATTCCTTTCTTGAAAAAAATGAATTTGAGTATAAGAATAATTTTGCATGTTATATTTAGTTATTTTAAAATAATGAATAATTTCTCCAGCATGAGACAGGCAGTGTATTATTTTCCAAATAAGTCAAATTCAATAAATAAATATAATATCAATTTGTGCATATAACAGGTTAAGTCTATATAACTAAAAATAATGCTAGAGAATACTTTATTTTGCAAGGGTGTGCTGAAGAATTTTTAACCTGAGACTCTTCCAAAAATAACCCTACTGATTTTGGGAAGTGGTTTGGGTTAGCACCCTCTTCATTAAACTACAATGGGGTGCTGTAAATTTATTGGTCTAATGAAGAAAGAATTAAATTTAATGTTTGCACTGATTTTTGAGAAGTGGGTTGGGCCAATAACTTTTCAGCACCCAATATATTCATACATCAGTGAGTAATTTTATTTTAATTTGAAATCCCAAAAATAAATCCAGATTTCTAAACTCTTTATTTACTTACTTTTTTTTTTTTTTTTTTTTCAAAAGGTCAATGATGTAGATTTGGAAAATGTGACCCATGGGGAGGCTGTCGCTGCACTGAAGGCTACGTCTGAGGTTGTGACATTGACTGTAGCCAAATCTTCCTACATTCATGATGCAGTACAACCAGATGCATCATCACCATGTCAAGGTGTGTCTTTTATAATATCTGATTTGTCATCACTTTTTTTTCTTGTTTCTTTTGTCCTTTTGTCACTAATTCACAGTTCTGTATATTCTTTAGAAACAGGAGCAATAGGTTCAAATTTATTTCACAGGAGTAGCAAACTTAACCTCACACTCTTTAGCTAATAAGAATGCAAAAATTCAGTGAAGTTTCTGCAGCAAAATAAGCCAAATACAGCAATCCATCACTGAAATTGTTGATGTCAATTAGTCATGTGGTTTATTTTTATATACACTCATATCAACATAATGGAGCCTGGTTATTAAAATAATGAGTATCCTTCATGCAAGAAACCAATCACTCACCTGCAGGAGTAATAACTTTAATTTCCTTCTGTTTCCATCAACAACCTCATCATGACCAAGACTATTACCTGAATCAGTCAGGTTATGAGGAGTGAGGATCAAGTCCTGAATTTCAGACAGTCTATTTCATAAATGATCTATCAGGGTTAAATCTCAAAGATACACTGTTGTCTCTCTGCTCATTTACAAAGAGCAATATGGATATAATGAGCATTTGTCTGAAGAAGAACTGCTTTTTCAACAAGAGAGTTGCACTTTGATTGTTTGGCAATGTGCCTCAACAAAAAACAACTCTAGATGAGGACAACAATATTGGAATAGAACATTCACTAGTCAATCAGTATTGAAAATTAAGGATTCAAATGAGTAGTAATAATAGCTGTCAGTAGTAAAGTGCATATTGAATACAATCCCCCAATGAGTGATGAGCAAGTATTGTGATTTAAGTGCAGGAGTTACTGCCTGGCATATAATTCATATTTTCACACTGCCCGTTGACTTGAGATTTATAAGGGATGGTCTTGCTATTGAAAATGCAGAAACTTTATTCTATCTGATGACATGAATTAAGTCCCTCTGTCCAGAGGCGTGAATGTGGGCATGGCAAAGATAGCAAATAATTGTCTAAAACACTGGATCACCAAGACTCTGAATGAACAAAAAAGACAGAAAACCTGTCTATTCTAGTAAGTATTTGTTAGTTGAAATTGATAAAGGATATTTAAAATGAACACTGAGTTTCTTAAATGGTGCTTTGATCAAATGTAATATGCCTGGTCAATGATATTGTGGTTTGCACTTGGTGCAAATGAAGCACAAGGTCAAATCATTTTACACTATCAATAGAGAATGGTAAATTTCTCATTCTAACAAAGTATAGCATTCATGTAAAGCAAAAAAATGTACAATTTAGCTAACACATTGGAACCAATAACAAAAAACCATACCTTAGACAAAACATTTGCAATAATGTTATCCTTTCTAGGGTGATATTTTGTCAAAACTGTAGTAAACAAGTCCTCTATTGATTTTATCATTCTAAGTCTGCTTAGAATCAAACTTTGAATGCCACTGATTTTTAATTTAATAGTGTCATCCTTTTTCAATTGTTTCTATTATAGCAAATTCCTTGAAAAAGAAAGTTCCTGGTTTACCAGTTTGATTTTAAGATGGCAGCAATAGCATAATTATATGCCACCATCTCTAAAAATAAGGATAATTGTTTAGTTAGTAGAATGCATCACAACATTCTACTATCTCAGCTTTCAGTCATTCAGATGCCTTTTCAAACATTTTGGGTAGCTGAAATGTCTTCACTTGTACAATTGGAGCAATCTTTTCAAAGTAATTGACAATCCAATGAGAATAATACAAAAAAATATAGAACAATGTGTATGTTTGTTTTATAAATGCATGTGTAGGTAGTGTAACGATTATCAGTATAGAAAGTGTAATTGGGAAACCCTGTTCAAATTATCGGCTAGTCTGTTGCATCCACTTTCACACTAATACCTCTGGGAAAGGCATGAACCCATTCTTTTTCCTCCAGCTGTGGTGCAGAAAATAATATTAGAGAGCCAAGTTCAAATTTCTGGTAGTTATTCTTTTGCATTCACTTTTATGCTAATGTCCTTGGGAAAGGCATGAATTCATATCCTGATGCAATTTACCTTCACTAATAGTATAACTTAGATCTAGAAAAATTTGAAGAGAATAAGCACTTATAATAATTGCAGGTCAGCCTCACAACAGCCTCACTAAATCTCCTGAAGTTAATATTCTTTCTTTTTTACCTTTTACCTTTTTTACCATTTGAGAGTAATTGGCTATCATCCTTTACTTGAATTACTCATTAGTAGTCACTGTAACTTGAATAATACCTCCACTTCAGTTGCAATAACATTTTTATCTGGAAAACTATATTTTCTTGAATTAGGAACTATTTGTCCCCAATTTGTTTTAGCAAGAAGTTGAGAAGAGCAAATAAAGAATAGAGCTGATCCGCATGGTTTTAATGGAAGTTTCACCCCTACTAAAATTTACAGAGATTCTCTGTTATTGTTTCTTAGTTTTGTCCAATTTCTAACATCAACACATAAAGCAGGAAAAAAAAAAAACTTTGTCTCACATTTTGATATTGTTATCTTCCCACCTCTATATTCATTAAACAGTAGCTAGAAATCTCATAGTCCAAATTGCTGCTGGAGATAGCTACAATATTAGAACCTGGATGTGTGCAAATGTAACTTCCAAGCAAAGGAGTTGCTATAAAAAGCTTTCACTATTATTTAACTTTTCTAGCAGTTATAGATAAAAATTCTGAGGTAGCTGACATCATAGTAAGTGTAGAAAAATTAAATGCAGGAGATGATCAAATAATTGTAGAATGACAGCTCTGATGAAGGTATTTATTTTCCCCCACAAGAAATATCTCTGTCCCTCTGAGACATCAGCTGATGTTTGGTTTCTAAACAATCTGTCAATATTTGTAACTATATCTGCACTAGCAGTATAGCCCGGCGTTGCTCGGGTGTAATGAAAGCTTTAAAACTAATCCATGGTCCTGGAGCTCAACTCTTTGGACGTTGGCACGAAAGACTAAAAAGCAATAGTTGTTTCCAGTTAAAGCGAAGCCATAGGCTGAAAGAAAAATGAATGGATGTAAGTCAAATTTTGATTTCCTGGTATCGATATCAAATAAGTTTTTTTTTTGTCATAAACTGAATTTTGAAGGCTAAATAAGTCCTCTGAGTAAATGGCTGAGACTAAGAACTACAATTATACCTACTTAGAGCCAAACCTGAAGCAAAAACTAAAATAAAAGGGCTGAAAAACATACAGACATACAGGCAGATAAATAGAGACACACACACACACACACACACACACACACACAAGCATCTTGCTTTTTATATATATATATATATATATATATATATATATATATATATATATATTATCGATTTTCTGCACTATTGTAAGAACTGCAACCTTGAAACTTCTGAATATCGTTTCTTATGTCTTTGTCTATGAGTGTATCAAATTTGATTAAAATCAGACCACTCCTTCTATAACCCGATTTTTCGATTATCGATTTTCGATATTTATCAGGGGTACCTCAACACAAAACCTAGCTAAGAACACTCGCAGATGCTTATAGTACAACTGTGTAAATTTTCAAGAAAGTTGGTTCAGCCATTTCGGAGTCTATAGGTAACAGACACACATACACACAGACACAAAGTTCCATTTATAAATAAGTTTAGATTTAGATTATCAGTGGCGGGAGCTATTACTATTGCATTAATGGTTGTCAATAATGAAGAATATGATTCTGAAATCTTTTGAGACTGTTTCACAACTCTTGCTTGATCAATGACAGTTGCAAGTATTTTGTTCTCAAGTGGTCACTAATGGATTATATTAGTTATCATAATAGTTATTAGTTATATTTTAATAGTATTTATTTTATAAGTTATATTATAATCATTATTAATTAGTTATTATAATAGTTATTGAACTGAACTGCTACTAAAAAGCATTATGCATAATCTCTTTACACTTTTCAGTTCTGACTGCCATGTAATTGCAGTTTACATTCAAATGTTTTAGCACTTGCAAATATTTATATAATCTCTCCCAACTTTTGCTGACTGGCATCTAATAAATGCCATTCCTCATTTGTTGATATCACGTCCAAATTCTCCAAAATGCATACCAAATTATGATGAGTTTCACAATCAGAAATATACTAACCAGCAATATTAACAGTCTTGATCTGGCATCTCATATTTAGTCATTTTTTCACCATCATAATGTGGCTTTCCTGTGTTGTTTTTTTTTTTCTATAAATAGTTTCATGGTAATTGTTTGGTTGATCTCTCCACTACGGTAGCTAGTCTTTATGAATTTAACTACAGTACTAGATTAGGATGTGCGTTATGGCTCAGTGGATATCGGCTCGGAATGAGAACTCGGGGAACCGAGTTCAAATTCCATTTGAATTCCTTGCATTCACTTACGCACAAATACCCTTGTGAAAGGTATTAATCCGTCTCTTCCCTCCAGTTATGGGTTAAATAATAGGACAGATTGGGTTCTATAGCCTTGATCCACAACCAGTCTACTGCAGAAAGCAATGGCAACCTGCTACGGGATAATATTCTGCCCAGCCAGTCATGTTTCTTTCGAGACATGATCGCCCAAAGCGTGTATCGCACATGGCACTTAACTGACTGACTAGATTAGCAACAAGATCTCATTAATTCAGAATTGTATTGGCTAGATGTAACTGTAAGTTACAGTTCTTGCACATCTTGTTTGTGGAACTCTCTTCCAGCTTCATACTTTCCAGCCAACTATGATCTTTTAAAGATTTAAATGCAATGTCAATTGTTATCTACTCTCTTCTTGATTACTTTTCTATTATTCTCACTCCTTAATAATGTTTCTCTTTTTGTTTTTCATTCTTTCACACTCACCAGATGTGCGTTGTGGTGCAATGGATATCAACTCAGAATGACAAATTGGGGAGCTGAGTTCGAATTCCTGTTGAATTCCTTGCATTCACTTACACACAAATACCCTTGGGAAAGGTATTAATCCGTCTCTTCCCTCCAGTTATACATTAAATAATAGGACTGATTGGGTTCTATCGCCTTGGCTGGCAACCAGTCTACCACAGAAAGCAATGATAACCTACTGTAGGATAATCTTCTGCTCAGTCAGTCATGTTTTTTCAAGACATGATTGCCCAAAGCGTAATATCACATATGGCACTTAACTAGCTGACTAACTTTCACACTCAGTAATCCCCCATCTCTTGCATTTGAGTGACATTACTGTCTTACATGGGTGGAAATGATTTGAAAAAAAAAAAAAATTACAAGAGCAATGGTTCTCAGAAAGAAGCTTAAGTAGAATTTACATCTCACCACAGTCCTGGGTATGATGGTAAACTGCAACCGGCAGCAAGACCTCTGATTGGGAGGTTGTGAGGAGCATGGAATCACCTCTTAATTGCTGTTGTTCCCAGGTCTACTCTAACCCGGAGTGGTAGCACCGGTTAGGGTCCTAGCTATAGCAAATATTTAACCCCCAAAGTGGGGTCAAAACACTATGAAAGTATAAGAATAGACTTTTGTAGAAATATATACCTTTTTGAAAGAAAAATATTACCAATAATACATTTTTGAAGAAAAAAAATAATTACGACCATAACACATTTTTGAAGGAAAAAAAAATTCTTGACAGAACATTTTTGAATACGAAACTAGAAGACATTTTTAATTTTATAAAATAAAAAAAGAATAAAAACAAAAAAATTTCATTAAAATCTGACTAAATCAACCTTTCCACTATAATCAAACATTATAAAATAAAAATACCTTAAAACCCCATCTTTTTAGCATTAAATAACCCACAGAGGTTGATATGCCATTAAACAAAACTCAAACCAAACCAAACATCTCACTAATGGAATACGAGAAGAATGTGGGTGGTTTTGCTACAATGTGAGTGGTATGGTGGGTTCTAGCTGAGACAGTTTAGAACTAATGGAACCAAGAAATGTTGTTCATCTGAGCACTTTCCATGGAAGTAGTGATAGAGAAAAGGAGATGTTCGCAACATCTTGCCTGTGAGAGAGGTTGGCGCATGAAAAATAATTTGTTACCCAAAAGGGCTTTTGAGATGCGGCTTTTGAACTCTGTCAAAACTGAAGAGTAAGGACTGGGCAGCTTCTATTCAAATATGACAAATGTACTTCATTTTCGACCTCTTAGTATTTATATTACGGCTGACAAAACTGTATACTTTGCCAGTTTCTAATTTCTCTTTGTTATTCAATGCATTCATATGAAGAGTGCATAATAAATTTAAAAAATTACCACACAATTTATTCTGTTAAATCTTTTTAAAAAGTATGTTATAGCATTATTGTTACTATTTTATAAAATCAGATTTGACAGATTTACAAATATCTACTGATAATTAAAATGTTGTTTCATATTTTGTTTAATTCTCATGTACTTAGTCAAGTGTTTCATAAATTCAGATAATCTAAGATATATGTTTGCCATTTTTATTTTTTTATTGTTTACTTAAAATGTCATGACACTTAGGAAAATATTTATAATGTTACAACTTTTTTTTTTTTTTAATAATCATGTCTCCCCAAGCAAGGCATTTTACTGCCACTGTTGAGCAGGAGTTACATAAAAGGAAAGTTATGAGAAAGAGTGACAGGTTACAGGGGGTGTCAGGAAGAGGGTAAAAGAAGGATGAAAATACTGATGAGAGTGGAGTGGACAAACAAAGGAGCATGAGAGAGAGGATGCAAGTTAGTGAGATAGGAGATGACTATTGTCTTTACATTTGAATTCTTGAAGATTGTAGCTGTCGGGAAAGTAAATAAACGGAAGGGAATTCCACAGGCAGGAAGTGTGAGAAAGGAAGCTGCTGAAGCAGAATTTGCATTTACAATTTATTGGTTTCACAGTAAAAGGGTGGTACCTTGTTGCTAATCTTGTGGCTCAAGTAAATTCATATATAGGGGGTACCAGTGAGCTAAGTTCATCTGAGCAGAAGCCGTGAAAGTCTTTGTAGAAGAGACAGAGAAGCCACATTGCGCCAGTGAGAAAGTGACTGTATCTGAGCTGCCAAGTCGGGATCACATGACAGATTCTCTGTTGGATTTTGTCAAGGACCCCTAGGTGGATAGCAGGAGCACCTGACCAGATATGGTAGCAGTATTCAATGCAACTTAATTGAAGAAGTAGACATGTTTCAATTGCAACCGCATAATTTTCCACTTTACTATACTTTGAGTGAATATATAGCTGGTATTGCTTGAATAATTTATCCTCCCTTTTGTATACTCAGATTCTTCTCAAATTATAGATAATTAGTTTAACTAAATTTATGAGGTGGTGACGAAATATTATCAGCCCAAGAAGGGAGAAAAATATAAATAGCAAGCATTTCAGTTCGTGCCTCTGTAATACAGATGATTTTAATTTTAGTTTATGTAAATTTTAGACATACTTATCAGGAAGAAACATTTGATGTTTCTAGGACATGTAATGATTAAGGAGCACTTGGAGAATCTGATACTCACAGGGCAGATAAAGGGAAAGAGAAACAGGAGAAAATAGTATGTGACATACTTGATGGGCTTTAAACAAATAGCAGAACAGGGTTTTGGAGAAATAACAGGATAAAGTATTAAGAGCAACAAGAAGACGTGGAGGGCCATGATTGCCCACGTCCTGAAGAGACATTGCACATAAAAGAAGATCAACCAGATCTTTTAACCTACTAATTTGGTCAGCTCTATTAGTTTCTGGTTGTCTTTATTCCTTTTTTTCCAGTCATAAACTTGTAAAATTATCTCAATATGTGTTCATTCTGTCTGTTTACTTAAATTTTACTTTGCTAGTTTTACTGTATTTAGGACTATTTTCATAACTCCAGTTAAATGTATAAAATTGTGATGAAAAGTTCTTGCCTCATCCCATTTTTCAAAATATGACTAAATAAAATCCCTCATCTCCTTGTGTTTGATAAAAAGTACATCACAAAGAACTGTTGGAACTGCTAGGTAAACTTGATTTATTTGAGAAGGATATGAGAATAATCTTGAACCTATACTGGGAGAGAACCATCTGCATATGGATAGAAAATGAATTCAGTAAATACACAAAAATAGAAAGGGGCATAAGACAAGCAGATTTATTCAACCTTTACAGTGAGGTGATTCTGAGACAATTAGAAGTCCTAGCAGGACTCATTATTGCTGGTCACAATCTTAAAATATGCAGATGACACATTTTTGATGGCAGACATAGAAAAGAAACTATAGGGACATCTTCAGAAGGTAGTAAAGGAAAGTAAGAAAAAAGGACTAAATATCAATTGTAAGAAGACAAGATATGGTTGTTAGCAAAGGGAATAGACCCATATGTTAATTACAAATTGGAGGAACCAAAATTAAGCAAGTGCAAAAATTCAAGTATCGAGGAAATGTTTTAAAAAAAGGAAAACGTGGTACCAAAATCCAGACTTTTTTTTTTTTTAATCATATCACCCCAAGCAAGGCACTAACACCACTGATGTGCAGGGGGCTACGTAAGAGTGAAAAGATTGGAAAAGAGAGAAAGTCGGAAACCACATTTTAAAAAGGGAACAAGGGATGAGCTTCTTCACCTGTTCAATAGACGTGGGTGGAGTGTGAACTAGACGATAGTTTAGTCTATCTACTCCAATTGAAAAAAAAGAAAAAAAGAAAAGAGTGAAAAGATTGGAAAAGAGAAAGTCGGAAACCACATCCTAAACAGGAAACAAGGGATGAGCCTCTTCACCTGTTCAATAGACGACATATTGGAATAATGAAAACAAAGTATTAGGAAACAGGAAAATTTTCTTTAAAACAAAGGAAAGTGCTGAAATGCTATGTAATATGAATTCTCATATATGACAGTGAATGCTGGACCATCTCCACATAGATGAAGAGACTTTAGGCAACAGAGATGTAGTTCTACTAAAAGTTGCTCAGAATAATATAGATGAAAAATGTGAGCAATGTTGAAGATTTAAAGAAAATAGAAATAAAAAGAACAGTTATACTTAAAATTAACAGAGAATGGACACTGTAATCTAAAGATGTATTGAGATGGCCAAAGATGCATCCCAAAAGCTAAGCAGAGTATTAAAAGACAGAAAAACATCATCTGTAAGAAGACAATACATGGTTGTTCGCAAAAGTATGATTCCAAAATACAAAATGCAAATCTGAAATACTAGAATTAAACAAGTACAGAAATTTAAATATCTGAAAAGTGTTTTAACTGAAAACAGAAATTGTGACACCAAAGGCAGCTGAAGATGCATTCTTCTTCTTTTTCTTCTTCTTCTTCTTCTTCTTCTATGTGCCCTGTCCCTTCTGGTGGCTCTGAGCATGCCCTCTCCTGTTACACCATGCAATCCTCGTTCTGTCATCCACCTGATTAGGTCCTTCAAATATGTTATCCGTTGTTTTCCCCTGTCTCTTTTTCCTCTCTATCTGGCCTGTTAGTATCAGATTCTCCAAGCCCTCCTTCCTCATTGTGTGTCCCAGGAACTTCAGCTGTCTCTTCCTGATTCTCAGTATTAATTTCCTTTTTGTTTCCATCATTTCTAAGACCTCATCATTGCTCACATGCTCGATCCATGATATTCACAGCATCCTTCTGTAGAACCACATTTCAGTTGCTTCAAGTTTTTCCTTCATCTTTGATGGTATTGTCCAGCATTCACTGCCATATTGAAGGACGGACAGCATATAGCAATCCAGTACTCTTTTCCTAGTTTCTAGCGAAATTGTCCTATGCATTCCAAAAGCTAAACAGCATATTAAGAGACAGAAAATCTTTGTTAGAAACAAAAGAAAATAATAATAAACTATTACATGATAACTGTCCTCTTATATGGCAGTGAATGGTGAGCAATCTCTTCAAAGACAAAGAGGCTTTAGACAACAGAAATGTGATACTACAGAAGGATGCTGAAACTATCATAGACTGAACATGGCATAGTTTTCGAATAAAAAAGGTACTTATACTTAGCATCAGACATTTGAAATTTCTAGGGCATATAATGAGGAAAGAAGGCTTAGAAAATTTGACACTCCCTGGACATATTGAACGCAAGGCTATATGGACATAAAAATGGCACATGACTTACATAATGAGCTTGTGTAAAGGGTTGGCAGAACAGGGTTTAGGAGAGATATCAAAACAACAAACTTTAGTAAGAGTTACAAAGAACAGAAAATTGTGAAGAGATATAATCACCAATGTCCTACAGCCCTTATAAAGAAAGCCTTCTTTGTCAAGCCAAGCGCTTTCCAGCCTCCTTTCGTGTCTTATATATACACACATTTTTGGTATGCACCAAATCAGTATCTTGATATGTCAGCATAAATATAATAAAATGCCCACAAAAAGCTATAGTTTTATCCTAAAGAAATTTGCATCATGAAAAATCAGTCATTTAAGTGACATATGAGATACATGATCATGTATCAAGAGACATGACTGACTAAGCAAAAGATTTTCACACAGCAGGTTACCATTACTTTCTGTGGTAGATTGGTTGCCAACTAAGGCTAGAGAACCCAATCTGTCCTGCTATTTAACCCATGGCTGGAGAGATAAGCAACGGATTAATACCTTTTCTAAGGTTATTTGCAGCTAAGTGAACGCAACAAATTCAACTCTCTGATTTCTCATTCCTAGACTATACTACAACGCATATCTTAAACATGAAAAATACTCTGTATATTAACTTTTCAGACATTTTAATATATTTCCATAATGATATCTATTAATTATTGTCTTTATATCAATTGTAACTGATGGTTATTACTGGAAACCAAGTGACAGCAAGTCAGAGGATGATTTTGATTTGTCACCTTCATTATCCACTTCTTTAGCAAGTTTTGTGTATATTTCTATCTTTTCTCTTTCAATTTTAATATAAGCTGTGTATATATATATATGTATATATATATATATATATATATATATATATATGCTGTTAAATATAAGAGACAATGAATGTCTATTATGTTTAATCATGAGCCGTTCTAAATGTCATATTTTTGCTTTAATTTCAGTTGAAAATAAAGACAAAAATTCTCCAACATTTGCATAATTATTTATTGATTTTCTTCTAAGCTTTCGGCTCACATGAGCCATCTTCAGAGAGGTTGTTAAGACTGAAAAATTATAACATCCACCATCACTGATGATTTTATTTTGTGTTGACATAAAACTCTGCTTGGCAACGGCAATAGTTACCAAAAATAATAATAAACGCAGTTCTTAAATTTGTGATGCGGTTTTATGACGTCACACCGCGTGATAGCACGAAATGACAACAAAAACATGTAGTCAAATGCAATGTAATATGTTATGTCTGGATTTAAAGTTGATTTTATTGCGTGTTGGTTGTTTAGATTAGATGTACATGGCCTCCAATATCTGCAGGTTCCTCTTACTGTGTGTATGAGTAAGGATCACCGTATTGTTGACCAAAATCTGTCTGATATTACCTACATGTTTGTGTTTTTCAGAGAAATGTTGTTTAATAGTACTCTGATCAGTAAGAGGAACCTGCAGATATTGGAGGCCATTTACATCAAATCTGTCATAAAACCGCATCGCAAACTTAAGAACTGCGTTTATTATTATTTTTGGTAACTATTGCCATTGCCAAGCGGAGTTTTATGTCAACACAAAATAAAATTATCGGTGATGGTGGATGTTATAATTTTTCAGTCTTAACAACCTCTCTGAAGATGGCTCATGTGAGCCAAAAGCTTAGAAAAAAATCAATAAATAATTATGCAAATGTTGGAGAATTTTTGTCTTTATTTTCAACTGAAATTAAAGCAAAAATACGACGTTTAGAATGGCTCATGATTAAACATAATAGACATTCATTGTCTCTTATATTTAACAGCATATGTTTAGAAAATTACTTGCTGCCTTGATATACTATATATATATATATATATATATATATATAGGTATAGCCACATTCACTTTGTTTACAATGCTTTTAGCTTAGATTTGGTTATCTGTTTGAATACAAGGCTAAAAAAGTATTTTACAAATTTTGTTTTTTCTCTGACAGATTCTGGTTTGTGTGCAATCTCATTGGTTTTCATAGTCAAATGCTAGTTGGCTACATCACACTCCCCATGAATTAACATTTTTCTTTTACCTCTTGTTCTTCTCCTGTACTGAGTTAACATATTTACTTATTATATAAGTACCTCCACTTTTTCTCCAAAATAAAAGCATAGCGTGATGAAAAATGCTCTAAACTTAATAAAAATCAAATCAAAATGTTCATCATTATTATTATTAAGAGGGAAAACCAAAGTATTTTTAATTATTTTGTAATATTTTTTAATCCTTGCTAGAATAATCAAAATTTTGTTTAAAATATTTTGTGTGTGCATAGATGGGACCATAGCTGACTATGAGAATTTTATTGCCTTTGTTTCCAGAGAAAAACACATTAATTTGGAAATTCTTGAAAAAAACAAATAATTGACGGATTTTAATGAAACTTTCAGGACTTGTTCACAAACGAATATTTGCCACTTTTCTGAAAATCTGCGCTGAATAGTAAAATAAAAATTGCAATAAAACTGATATTATTTAATTAGATGAGTTTTTAATTGATTTTATAAAAAATATATTTTAAGAACATTATTGTCTGAATAAGAAAAATATTTGTGATGAATAAGGAATTTTTACAAGAAATATTTTCATTTTTTTTTAAATTATGATAATTTATAGTTTCGGAAATATTTTTAAAATTCTTCCAAAATTTGTCTATATTAGGTTAAGTTATGAAGTGAAGACTATATTTACTATATAAACATTGAAGAGCTTAATACAAATCATCACACTCTAATATTTTTAAAGCAATTTTTTAAATTTTTTTCATGTTTGTAAAACACCCATTTTGAAATTATGACTGACCATACACAACATTATCAAAAAATAAGATTGATGACTACAGTAAATTTAAAGTCAACATTCCTAAAATTAGATTATGGAGAATATTTCTAATGCTTGTAAGATTACAAATTAAAGTGTTCACCCATCACTTTTTAAATTGTGTTTTAATAGATAAAGTTTCCATGGACAGCAATAAGCATGTAAATAGCTTATCAGTGCTGGACAAGTGCATGTTGGGTGTTGAAAGATACTTGCATCACTACTACTGTTCGTTTTAAAATCTGTTTTTCCATATTTTTTTTTTAACTTAAATAATACTTGTTTCAAATCAGATTAATTATACTTTAAATCAGCTAATATTCCTCAGAATTTCAGAAAAGTATATTTTATTTTTGGAAGATTTTTTTATAAAGAAAACTACATTGCAGTTAAAAATGGCTAAAAAAGGTGCTAATTAGCTATTTTAGAAAAAAATCGATTCCAATCATAATTTGCATAATCTTCTAATTTTCAATTAAAGCTAAAATGAAAGTTTTAAAATACTTTTTCATTTATCAAAATTCATTTGTAAAACTTAGGTATTGTGAATTATGATGAAAAAGTGGAGATACATATTATTTGATCAGCTGTCATCACACATTTAATATTTTGTTGTCCTCTCTATCTTGACCTTAGTAGAATTGGGTCTTTCTGAAGTGTTTTGAGTAATTATAACTAGAAAATGTTTCGTTTCTGATGTTTTTATCCTCAGTTGTAATTTATTCTATTTGTTTGTTGATTGCTTTTGGAACTGTACCTGTCAACATTAATCATTTGCAAAACAGAAAACTTACCTTATCATGGGAGGTGACTCTTCATGGCTTTTTTAAAGAATTACTTCCCTTGAAATTTTCCTTTTTAAGCAATTCAATAATTCAAGTAGAAACATTTTTAAAAAGTATATTTTTTAAATGTTAGAAACACATGCAGCATTTGTTTAATTTAATCTTCAATGTTTTATTCTTGAGTCTCGTTTTCTTTATTTAGCTTTTCATGAGGGTAACACATTATTTTTTTCTTTTTCTTTTTAATCATTTTAAAATGTTCCACTTGAACTATTTTTTATTTTGTAAAGCTTAACAATTACTTTTCTGTTTCCAGCCAGGGCAGATGATGTTCTTCCTGAGGCTCCACCAGTCACACCAGTAGCCCCTGCAACAACAGTAACCCACAATACCTCAACATTCCAACGACCCACCACACCCCGACCACTTACTGATCCAGATTCACCGTAAGTATAAGTATATTTAAAATTCGAACTTAAAAGAACTATTTTTGTATTTATAATGAATTAAGAGAAAAGGAAGAAGAAAAAAATGAATCAAATGACTGTTTATTTTTAGCTTAAAATATTTAGTATTTAAAGCATAGGATTTCCTTTGTATTTTTGGTGACTGATGACTACTTCTTTTCCATTCATATTTTTAAACTGTGGTTTTACATATTAATTATTCTATGAACTGAATAATAATAATAATAATAATAATAATAATGATGAATTTAAAGAATAATATCATATTTCCAAAAACATTACTACTCTAATAAAATCTATTTTATTCTTTACTCATACGTTTTGGAGATGTAATTTTGTTTTTAAACTCACTTGTAATAGTTATTTCCCCTTAGATTTATCAATCGAAAATTTAAGACAGTGATAGCCTGTAAAACATTTTTAAATCTTTTATATAAACCATTTCTTTAGTTTATTTTGTCTTTTTTCGTTTTCTCTTTTTGTTTTCGTTTTCTTTTTTTCTTCTTCATTATACAATAAACAAATCGGTATGATAGATAATTTAATGCTTATAACTAATTTTATAATTTAATTTTATTCAATTAAAAAGTATACTGTTGATGCCTTTTGTTATTTTAATTTAAAAATACTGACAGGTTTTGCTTTTGAGATTCAGTCTTTTATCAGTTTACTTTCATCTATATTTGAACCTTGTTATTTTGATTAGATCCTATTGTTCTTCATATACCGTAGATGATTTTACTTTTATATATCTCAGTATTTCCATTAATTATATACGTAATACAAATTTTAAAATTACATATTTGTTAAATAAATGATGTTGCAGACATTAATGCTGTTAAACAATTTTCATCTGTTAATTTCTTTTTTCAGCAGATTTTTACCCTTTCATGTTTTTCATTCCTTATTTAAATTGTAAAAAATAAAAAAAATTATCTTTTTAATAAGGAAAATTTTGAAAAATGCTTATTTTCTATCATCATATAATTTTAATGATATTGTCTTTTTAGGCCAGCAGATTTTCTCATTTAGGCTATTCTTTTCAAGATCAGTGTCCAGTCTAAGATAATTTTAGATGTATTTTGTTTTTGCTTTTATATAGCATTTTAAATATTTTGAAGAAATGTTCAAATTTTCTACTTTAGTGTCATTCACAAAATTTAATTCCTATTTGGTGACTAAATTTTCTTCATCATCCTTTTTTTTTTCCTTTTTTTTTTTTTTTTTTTATGAAAATTATTTTTCCACTTTTGCCATGAAATTTTTCTCTGTATATTTTTCTAACCCATTTGTATTTGAGGAGAGTATGAGAAGGTGCTGAAAAGTTCTTGCCTAAATCAAGAATTTTTTTTTTTTCTCAGGCATTTAGTTATTTTTGCAAGTAGGTTGTGCTAATGATTTAATTTCCAAGTACCCACTCATACATCTATTTGATTTTTCTCATTGCTGTATACTGTTTGCTTACTGATCACCAACTACTAAAATCTAATTTTGCAGCTATATAGCATCCACCCCATGAATTTAACAATATAGTGAACTTCATAGACTTGTATGTATTGTAGTTGGTGTGATTCTGTGAAATATTTACATCAGTGTTAGTTGTAAAAAAATAATCTTATTCTCTTTTATTTTATCTAAAGAAATTCAAACAATTTTTGCATGAATTTGACAATGATGTTATTGTGTGAGCATCGATTGTTACTTTCTTCTTATTGAAACCAGCTTTTCTTCTATATTAAGAGCCTATTTGTTTTCTACTGAAAGAGCTTCCACATTACCCTGTTTCTTTTCTTTCTGACACAATTTTTTCTTTTCCTTTTTTTAACACAGATTTTATATATATATATATATAATATATATATATGTACATGCTCATGCACAATAGAAATTCCTTTTCATTATATAAATAACAATGCCTTTTCTCTGCAAACAATTTGATTTTTTATTTTCCACATGGAACAACATTTTTTCTTTCTTTTTTTTTCTTGTAGAAAGTATTTTGAGAACAACTAGAAAAATTAAATGTTCACTGATATAAAAATGCCAAAATAAAAAGTTCTATCACTTGTATTTATTTCTGTTTAAATAAGTTGTGTGTGGTAATAGCTTAATTTTGCTCTAACTTCTGATTTCTCTTATCTGCTAAATTTCTGTGCTTTTATCCTTACTAAATTCTATTTCTTTATGGTGAAAAGGGCATTTTGAAAATAGGTAATTCAAACATTTTACCAATTCAGTTGGTCACAAGTACAGTTATGAGGATTAGACTTGCTAATCATCAATTTACAACAAGCATTTCTTAGTATATATTTTAAACATCTAATTTTAAAAAATGAATAACATAGATAAATCTATATTATATTTTTATTTGTTTAATAAATAAAATAGTATTGTTTTGGTGTTAATATGTAAAAATACTTAAAAAGACTACATGCATGTTTTAAAGCATAATAGTTCATACTATAATTTTATATTGTTTTTTTTGGGGGGGGGGGTTGTAATTATTGCTTTTTTTCCCTTTTTTATATTTTGGTCTTCAACACTGTTGCAGAGCTAAAACTGTTAGTATCTTATTTAGTGGAAGTCAGAGCGCATACATATATGACTTTGTATTCACAATAACATAAATAAAAATTACTTATATACAATCAAATAGATAACAATTTTTGTAGATTTTTTAGATTCAAACTATTTACATCTTTCTAAAATTTAAAACCAGACATTGCTTTAATTTTATAATCTGGATATTTTTTTCTTTTTGACTTATATAGATTTTGCGTTCATAACTGCCCTTGTTCTCTCAAATTTGTTTAAATTTTTAATATAAAACGTGCTTGCATAATGTACTTTTGTCAGGCACTAATTTCTAAGTTCTCTTTGTGCATTGAAACATTTGACTATTTGGCCATTAAAAATTGGTCATTAAAAATCTTTCTGAAAATCCTAATCCTAATGTTAATTTCTTGACAAGGTTAGTTTTATAATGTGAACCTTTGCGCACAGCCCAAACTAATCTGTTAATAATATGCATCCTTCAAACTAAGAATTTAAATAGATCTGAAGACATGATACTGGGTTTATTAGATTTTATTCTTTACCCAGCAGAATAAAATCTGCAGTTCTCTTTTGCTGTCCATATAAATAAATACAAGAATGCACATTTATTTTTCTTCAGAAATTAAGTTTTCTTGTTCATAAATTATTGTTTCTAAGAATGGGTTTATGGTTGCTATTATGGCAGGGTTAGTTTTTATTCATATTTTTAACTAAGTCTGTATGCAAGTTCAAAATTAATAATACAAGCATTCATTCATGTCCAAGGGTGACCAATTTGATAATTTTTTTTTTTTTTTTTTTTTTTTTTTTAATGAAAATGCAACCAAAATTATAACCTACAATTTACTATCAAGAAAACATGCCTGTAAATATTAAAAAAGAAATGACAATCAGTGCATAATTTTATTCCAGGAAGCAGAATTACTTTAAATATCTAGAAAAAATATTTCAGATTTTTTAAAGACTACATTATTTACACCATTCAGACTGTTGTCCTCATTTTTATTGCTATGATTACGACATTTTGGCTGTTGTACACTCTGTCCTTTTTCAGATGCTAATAGTTTTGAACTGAACCCTTTATTTCAATCACTAAGGTATATCCTTCTCATTCCATGCTCAATGCCACTTCCAGATGCCATTTAGGTATTGAATTCACAACGTTGTAAACATGACAGTAAAGATGACAACAGTCGGAACAGTGTAAATAATATCTCATCTCAGGTGTATAAAAATTTTTAAAGATTATTTTAAAGAATAAATAAAAATAGCCTTTCCCTTATCTTTAAACAAAGACAAGTATTCAGGTTTCAACACAATAATTGAATTTTCACAAATTTAATCATTTTACAAACTATTGTCAGATTTTTATATGAGAATCAGTTTTTGTTTTGAGATGAATATAGAAACATTTTTGAGTTAATGAAAACATTATCATCTACACAATCAAATACTGTATATACTAGTGTATAAGCTGACGTCATGTATAGTGTGATCCCTAATTTTTTTGCCTGAATTCTGACCTCTCCAGAAAAAAAAAAATTACCTTTTGTATAGTATAACAAGTCACCAAAAATGCATGATTTTTAAACTTTTCAAAACATTATCCATATATAGCATGATTCCCTATTATTTGCATTAAAAAACTGATCATAAAACCTCCCATTAAAGTAGATATACTTAGGAACTTTATTGTTGTTTCAAGGTTATAAAACAACTGTGTTGCAAACCATTATTTGTAATAAATATTTTGAAATCTGTTTAAGTTTTATATTTTTCTATTAAATATGTTTTTCTTATTTTCACCTCCTTCAAATTATAAATGCTGAACATTTTCTGTATGACAAAACAACATTACCTGATTGAAGTAATTGTAAATTGTTTTAGGTTAGAATTTTTTAAGAATAATTGACAAAGTATTTTATTGGTCTTTCTATTTTTCTTTTTAGAAACTAATGTTATTTGTCTCTTTAACTTTCACTGAAATGTCAGAAACACTTCAGTACTTTATAGATCTAATTGGAGTAGATAGATCTATCTATCGCCTGGTTCACACTCCACCCATGTCTATTGAACAGGTTAAGAGGCTCATCCCTTGTTCCCTGTTTAGGATGTAGTTTCCGGCTTTCTCTTTTCCAATCTTCTCACTTTTTTTTTTTTTTCAATTGGAGTAGATAGATCTATCGCCCTGTTCACACTCCACCCACGTCTATTGAACAGGTTAAGAGGCTCATCACTTGTTCCCTGTTTAGGATGTGGTTTCCGACTTTCTCTTTTTCAATTTTTTCACTATTACGTAGCCCCCTGCACATCAGTGCCGTTACCGCCTTGCTCGGAGTGATACGATTAAAAAAAAAGAATATTATTGATCAGCATAACAAGTATTTCTGAAAATTCCAAAGTAGTTACAAGAAAAAATAAATTGAAACAATCTAATTTTTTAATCTTTTTCAATAAGTGTAGATAGGTTCACCTGTTGCCTGGTTCACACTCTTCCCTGTTTTTTTTAACAAAAGTAGAGGTTTATAGGATGTGCGTTGTGGTCCGGTGGATATCGACTCAGAACGAGAAATCGGTGAGCCGAGTTCGAATTTCAGTTGAATTCGTTGCAATCATATACATGCAAATACCCTTGGGAAAGGTATTAATCCGTCTCTTCCTTTCAGTTATGGGTCAAATAATAGGACAGATTGGGTTCTATAGCCTTGGTTGGCAACCAGCCTACTGCAGAAAGCAATGGCAACCTACTGCGGGATAATCTTCTGCCCAGTCAGTCATGTCTCTTTCGAGACATGATCATCCAAGCGTGTATCACGTATGGCACTTAACTGACTGAGAGGTTTATCCCTAGTTTCCTGTTCAGGGTTGAGTTTTTAGTTTTTTCTAAAGTTTTATTTTTCTTTTATTCCCAGTAGTTCCTTGCATCTTGGTGGCATTATTACCTTGCTTCGGATGAAACAATTAAAAATAAAAAAAGTTAGTATAGGCCTGTACAGTGGGAAGGTTTACTGCTAATTGATAATGCCTACTCATTCATAATTTGTACCAAATAGATCACAAGGAGATAAAAAACAATAATAAATCTTTTTTTTTTTTCCCAATGTGTAGGTATTTAAAACTTCCCTTTCAGTCTCAGATATATGAAGTAGCAGGTAAAAGCTACATAAACAATACATTTACATCCTGGATGTTGGGTGGCTTGCTGCTTTAGATATTTAAACTGATAAAAATAGAACAGGAAAACCAGTTGTTTATCAGCTGAAAATAGGCAAATATCTCTTTAGAAAATGCTTATGCATTGTTTGTCAGAAAAAAAAATTTAAAAAATACTCTGGAACCAAGTGAAACGTATCATTTAATCCAGAGAAACCATTGTTTTCATTTTAGAGTCTGAAGCTGAAACATTAAAGTAACAAACAATTTGACAATAGTGAATTAGTAACAGTCTTATATAGACATTTGACATCATATTGGTAAAAGTAAACTGTAAACATAGATTTACAAAACTTATATGTATAACCACTTTATCTTCTTTAGAAACAATATCACATTTTCTTAGCTTTCAAATATCTTTATTTCAATCTGAGCAGAAACTGCTTGAAAATTTGTTTATTAATTAAATCATCTAAATTGCTTATTATAAATAGTGAAAAAAAAATGATTTAATCTTGAAGGTTTTATTGGATAGTTTTAGTAGATTTCACTCTGAACTTGTATTCATGACAGATTAATGACATCCGTTTAGATCAGGGCTTCTCAAACTGAGGTCTACAGACTGCTTTCAGGGTGTGTATGAGATTCAAATAAAAATTAACATTTATATTTGCTATACAGCCCTTGTTTCCATCAATGGTTTCCCATTGAAAGAAATAAAAGAAAACGCACACAGCCTCTACTGAAATGTCCAACATTAGTCATCTGTTGGGTCCATGTTTGCCATTTAAACGTGTGTCACCATTCTCTGTATGACCAGCATCTTTTGCTACTTAATAAGAGCAAGTGATAATTCTCATTTTTACACGGTTTATCACAGCTTGATTATATTCACTTATGGGGGTGGAGATTAATTGACCTTAATTTCTTTCAAGCATAGCTGGCTGAAAAATGACGTGTGCGCAGTGTACATTAGGGTGTGTGTTGTGGTGCAGTGGATATTAGCTTAGAACAAGAAATCGGGGAGCCGAGTTTGAATTCCAGTTGAATTCATTGCATCCACTTACGCGCAAATACCCTTAGGAAAGGTATTAATCTGTCTCTTCCTTCCAGTTATGAGTTAAATAACAGGACAGATTGGGTTCTATAGCCTTGGCTGGCAACCAGTCTACCGTAGAAAGCAATGGCAACCTACTACGGGAAAATCTTCTGCCCAGTCAGTCATGTCTCTTTCGAGACATGATCGCCCAAGCATGTTTCGCGTATGACACTTGACTGACTGATGGAGAAATGCATGTAAAAGTGTTGTGAAAAACCAATCAGGTTGTGAGTCTCTGCTCTCTGTCTATGAAGGGCTAGTTCTTATAAGAGTCGGTGACTGGAAAAAGGTTAAGTAACTGGTTTAGATGATGAGCATGGTCATTACAAAATCAGAATTGGAGGTTAACCAAAAAGCTGCTGTTAGAAACCCAAAGTCTCATGAATTTTATGTTCAAAATTATCCTTGGAATTTGTAAATGATGCTGCTGATATGTAAATCTTCTAGTCTGCTTATGATAATGTCTTTTATTTATTATCTAATTATATGCATGGAAATGTTACTTAACAATTTTTTATGCTTTCATTAAATATAATTATTAAAATATTTGTTCTTGTTAACTCCAAAAGTTTTGACTGGAGTGGTAATGAGATATTTTCATCTAAATTTGTCTATAAAGACTTTTTTAATGTAATTTTTTAATGTAATTTTCTATGATGATTGCTAAATGCCTTCAGTTTGTTAATGAACAGTGATTTGTAAGCGTATTTTAGGTGCAGGGCACTTGAAAGCATAGGTTTTGTTGAGTCATCTCTACTTAGCCATTAACTGTGAATACATATTGATTGTATCCAGCAGCAACTTGCTGGATGATTGGTTTTGATGGATTTTATACATGATGGTAACGTTCACTCATTATCAAAAGTGATCTATACAAGTGGATGGGTTAGCTAGCCAATGTTCAATTTTTTAGACCGGTTTGACTTTCAGAATGTGTGTTGTGGTGCAGTGAATATTAGCTTGGAATGAGAAATCAGAGAGCCGAGTTAAAATTCCAATTAAATATGTTGCATTCACTTATGCACAAATACCTTTGGGAAAGGTATTAATCTGTAGCTTCTTCCTCCAGCTATGGATTAAATAGTAGGACAGATTGAGTTTTATAGCCTTGGTTGGCAACCAATCTACCACAGAAAGTAATGGCAAACTACAGCAGGAAAAATCTTCTGCCCAGTTACTCATGTCTCTTTCAAGACATGATCACATAAGCGTGTATCCTGTATGAAATTTAACTTTCTGAAGAGTTTTAGAATTGTTTTTCCAGTTCTTGAATTTTGTATAAATGAACTATGAACACATCAGTTTTTTTATCTTTTTTTACAGGTCTCTTTTCCATGAAAGATTGACATTTTATTAGCATATCTTCTACAATTTTTTTTTATTTTTTGTGTTTTTGGATAAGATAAGATAGTGAATAAGGTCTAAATGATTGTGGGTATAATTTTTAATTCATGAATTACTGAAGAATTTTATTACTAACAACATAGCTTTTTAATTAAATTAATGAAGCATTTTGAGATTGTTAAGTTGAAACATTTCTTACATTGTGTCTATAAGCAAATTCAGAATTATTCTATTGTTTTTGTGCAAAAAGAATCTCCCTGTAATCTTTTGCAAAATATTTTAAAGAGGATAATTTTGTTATGTGTCATGTCCATTCGGGACATAGGCGATCATGGTTCTCCACATCTTCCTGTTGTTTTGAATAAGTTCCGCCTTTTTGTTATTTCTCTCAAAACTTGTTCTGCCATCCATCTACTCATGCCCATCAAGTCACGCTGAATTTCTCTGTCTCTCTTTCTTTCAATTTGTCCTGTGAGCATCAGATTTTCCAACCCTGCTTTTCTCATTAAATACCCTAGAGATTTCAATTGCCTCTTCCTGATCTCAAGTATAATTTACATTAAATTTATTAACATAAAACTTCTATCATTTGAAATATTAAAGAAAAAAATTCTTATATAATTTTTTTATAAGTGATTTCAGCAGATACAAGTAGGTGCTGAAAGGTTCTTGGCCTAACCAAGAGATTCCAAAAAGGAAATAATTTGGTCAGATATTAGGAAGTAAGTTAGACTGAGAAATTTCCAGCACTTCTTATATGTAAAAGGCTGCATTACCTACACCAGAATGGTTTTGGCTGTTATATGACTGTTCATTTGGTAATTCTGTTTTGAGAAAGACATTATTCTGCTGATAGTAAATCATTAACCTTTAGCACTCTGCAATATTTATAAGCAATTCATTCATTGGATATAAGTGGTCAGACAACTGCAGAAGCAGCATCTTTGATTTTCAGCTAGTCTTTTTTTTTTCCTGTTGCCATAGTAGGATATAACAACACTAGCTTAAAATTCAGCCACACTATTGTCTGATGATCAGAGTTGCATGCAGTGCTATACAAACATTTTTGTTTAAAAATTAACTTACCTGCATACAGAATGCTTTAATAAAAGCTTATTTTGCTTGAAATATAATTTAGATGTGATTGGATTCCAAATTTTATTCAACTCATTCCAACTGTAGTATGCAGATTAACATCTGTTTATTTTATACAACTTTAATGGAATGAAAAAACGAACTATAAATATTAAAAGATTAAATAAATCCCACTTAAATTAAAGGTCAAAGTAAATTCATAACAATATTACAGTATTTATTTCTACCTTTCTGTAAATGAAAGAATAACTTGGAAGAAGTACTATAATTTTTGAGTAGGACATTTTCAACTCTGTATCTATTAAAGACATTGGTTATTATATGAAAGATTTGTCTGCTTCAAGAGATTGTAGCATCTTATAAAGTGAGTCATCCTTTTGACACCAGCAGCATGAATAAGATCTCTGAAGTTCTTTTTAGTATATTTCCTTTGAAACTAAACCACAAACACATTGATAGTATTATTCTTTTTACCTGGGCGATAAGTAATATCATAATATCAATAAGTCATATATTATGATATGACTTATTGATATTGATAAGTAATATCATAACTAAAGCAAGATTGCTTATAATACATCACCATATTTTTGCTTTTCCTCCATTCTTTGTTGTCTAAATAGAACTGATTGCTAATCAATGATCAATTTGAAATGATGACCAATCAGAAAATGATGTCATTTACAGAGGGCCTTTACAATAGTACAGTTCTTTTTTCTTCCTATTACCCAGTGCTATTGTTCACTGTTAGACTAAGGAAAAAATACTGCCATTTTACAAATTTGGTTCAATGTCACACCAACATAATGTTCGGAGGCATCAATATCTACAACAAATGGCACTTGATTATCAATGGCTTTTATAACTGAGTCTGCAAACTCCTTTTTCAAAAAAAAAATTGTAAGCTTGTATAACTTCAAGAGAAAGAAGGAATAGCTTTAACTCAATTAATGGTTTATTCTTCTTACTGCAGCATCTTATCCAGATAGTGTAATGTGCAAGTATACTCATGACCTTTTATACAATGTGATATCTCTTCAGGCGAAAAGTATTCCATGAGTGTATACACAACAGATCTGCTTTAATAAAACCATGACTGATGAGATAGCCAAGGGATGTCATATCAGCCAACAAACATTTGTTTTCATTAAATATTAAATTTATTTCTTATTTCTTTACTCTTTTAAGGAATTCCTTCCAGTTTTTATTTTATCATTCACTCCAAGCAAGGTGATAAAGCCACTAATATGCAAAAAGCTACTGTGAGTGAGTGAAAATAAGAATTTAGAAGAAACTGGAACACCAATCCTAAATGGAAACCAGGGATAAATCTCTACTCCTGTTCGAATGAGAGGGAAGAAGTGTGAACTGGGTGATAAGTGAATTGATCTACTGTTATTTTTACCCAATATGGTGACCTTATCTATGTAAGTGAAAGTGATCTCTACCCTTTCAAAATTTTCAACAGTAATCTTCAGGAAGCTGGCCATTCCATTTCTAACTCTAAATCAGTGGTTCCCAAACTTTTTTCTGTCATTTCCCCCTACACCAGAGTTCAACCACCCAGATTTCACCCTTCATGTGTATGAGAGAAAGAGCAGTTAAAACACACTGAGACTATTTACTAATTTATTTGTGAAATGTACAATATACTGATAAACTTATAGTTACAGATTAAAGTGGATAGAGAGCAGTTAGTAATGACTAAGCATAGCCATAGAGAGTGGTTAGTAACAAATAAAAGGACTTTTGTTTGTTCTTCTACTTGAGAATTAGTGAGAAGGGTGATGCTGCTTCTTGTGTACCAGTGTAACAATATCAGGGTTAGTTTTGGTAGTGTAATTATTTCCCCCCTGGTAGCTTCAAATTTCCTCCAGTTTGGGAATCGCTGCTCTAAAGTCTATACAACAGATCCAAGGTGGATTTAGTACTATTTAGTACTAAGTATTTCTCAAGTTGAGTACACTAAAGTTGCAGTGCTTAGCAATCTTATTTACCATATCATTAATTTGAGAGCGTGGGTAGGAATCTGGTTTCCCCCAGAAGTGATAAGAACTTGTGCCATCTTAGGAGTAATTATGGGTTCAGATATTCCCTCCTTCATCAACTTTTGTGCTTAAGATGTAAGAGAAATATTATCTGCTTCTGAGAAGCATGAAGATTTTACAGCTTTTAAAGATTTTTTTAAAGATTTTTGGTTTTAAAATCTAAAGTAAAATGAGTAAACAAGGAAGGAAATGGAATGGTGACAAATGATTATCTCCAGTATACATCTTCCAAAGGATATTGATACTCAAAATCATTGCTTGAGGAAATTTGGGTCTTAACAGTTTCATATTAATGCTGTTGCAACGGAGATAACTGTTGAAATAGTAAACTTCATTGAGTCAAGTCATGTTCTTAAATAGCCTTGTTAGATAAAGATTTTCATATATATGTTATGCTTGGTGACGAACCCTTTCAGAAATATCTAAACCATCAGATGTATACAACTGCTCACTCAGACTAATAGTGAAAAAGGACTTTGAGCAACTAAAGCTTGAGGGTCTTAGCAAAGATCATCCTTCTTTGAACATTATGGACTGGCACTACAGAACTGTATCAAGTAATGGAAACCACATCACTTGAGGAATACCAACTAAAATGGATAACACATGTAACTCAGAAAATAAAGATGTTAACATTCCACACTTCTTCAAATAAGATTAGGAAAGAACCCCACTTCCCCCCTCTAGTCAATAGTGGAAAGAACAATAACAGCTAATGGACTTTAAAAGATTTTATGAATTTAAGTTGAATGCAGTACTGGCTGCTCGGTCAATGAATATCAAATATTTCCTTGTAGGGAAAAGGCTAATAATCACCATTATTATCCTGTACAGATTTTCCCACCCATAATCAATTCTTCAGATCAGACACCATGAATTCAAGATGAGGAGGACTCACCAACAAAACCAGAAGCCCAAGTTACATGTAATCTATACTCTTTCATAGTTTTGTTGCTGATAAAACTTTTGTGTTTTCCAGTATTGATTAAAGCCTTTACAGAAAATCTCTTGAATGCTGTATCTATGATAACCCATGACATACAACCAGGGGTGACTGCACAACAGTGATGGCTAAGTCTGGAAGCGCGACGCTTATTAGCTGGACCTACATATTTTAGCTCAGTGGCCTTTTATTTATTCTTCCCATTATTTATTGCAACAGAAATATTTTACAGTACATGTTATTCTTGGGTAGCTATTGCAGCCATAGAATGACGACTAAATTCAAAAATTTAGGGTTGACTTCAAAAAGGGTAACTTCAGTTCAACTATTGCAGTATTAATACATTTAACTTTAGCACATGATTGGGACTGCTTTGTGGCATTTTAAATTCTATAGCCTGATCACAGGCTGAATTTAGATTGGGTATCTAACAAACATACATATTTGAGTAAAATGCAATCCATTTATGGAAGAATTGCATTTATATTCATTTAGGCTTTCTTCAGTAATAAAGGATCTAAAGTTGCAGATTTGAAACTCTCAAAGTTGTTTCCACCTCGCTAATATATAATGAACAAAGACTTCATTTTTTAGGTTCCATGTGTAAATTTTCAAGAATAAAATTAGTACTGTCATAACTTGTGCATAGAGAAATGTACTTGTATAATGTTACCTATTTAGTATACAAGCAATAGGTAACATTTTTTTTTTTTAATCATATCACCCCAAGCAAGGCGATAACGCCACTGATGCGCAGGGGGGCTACGTAAGGGTAAAAAGAATGGAAAAGAGAAAGCCGGAAACCACATCCTAAACAGGGAACAAGGGATAAGCCTCTTCACCTGTTCAATAGACGTGGGTGGAGTGTGAACCGGGCGATATAATTGATCAACAATTTAAATTTAATGAAAGAAAGGAGTTGGTGAATGCTTGCTTTCAATGTGGCTATTGCTTGGCAGAATTTTTAAGATCAGCAGAGAATTGACTGGGTCTAAGGAATCATTCCATATAAATAAAAATGACTTTAATAAATTGTGATAAAATTCAAAGACAAGAGTGAATTGCAGGATTTAATCAACTCCTTTCAAGTACAAGATTCAGCATAATGCTTTTCTGATGTAATTCTTTAGGAAATTAAAATTAAAATTTTGTCCGTGAAAGACAAAAGAAATACCAGTCATTTTTTTAAAAGTCAAGCCAAAGTAAATTCACAACATTATTACATCATATAATTTAACAGTATTTTAATTTTTCTCCTCAAGATACTATCCTCTCTGTTATAATAAAGACTGTTGTGTATTATTTGTATATATATGTATGTATGTATGTATGTGTGTGTATATATATATATATATATATATATATATATATATATATATAGTTACCCTCTTTGTGAAAGAGACAATAGCAAGGCAGCACCGGCTCAGTTCATTCTCTTTACTACCAGTTATGAAAGCTCTTGCCACATGTTTGCTCTTTAACAGTGCCTGCCTTATTTTATTTTTTACAATAATTATGTCATCGAGTTGTGAAGAAATATATATTTGTGTGTGTGTGTGTGTGTGTGTATATATATATATATATATACATATATACTCTCCATAATAGTAAAGACCATTGTGTATTTGTATAAATTTTGCAATCATTTTTGATGGCAGGAGTACACTCATTATCAAATAATTGAAGACATTTAATCATATAAGGAGACAATCTCTGCAGTGTATGAATAGAGAGATATGACTTGACTGTAATAATTATTGCATTAGTCAGTTTAATTAAGAGGTGTAATTATTTAGAAGTTTCTTTTTGTTAGTTTTTTGTTTTGTAAATACCAATATTTTTTACAATGAAAGAATATCATTCTCTTGCATTGATTTAATTAACTGCTGTTATAATTGAGATAAAAACAAAGTGAACAAATGTTGATTACTGTTTTGTAGTTGATCCTAAAATAATCTATGAACATATCAGAAATGAGAAATGAAGCATAAAACTAATTTCCAATAAGGCTGTATAATATCTATTTTATTTTTTTTTACTGTGATCTCTGTAGTTTAGGATTGTTTTGAAAGTTGAAAAAGGCTCATTTTTACTTTAAACAAATATGTACAATTTCACAAAGGTTTACTTAAATTCTTTTACTACAAATTAGCAAAGAGATTAAAAAGTCTTCTTTTTTTTTTTTGCATTTTCCACATAAATATGTTTGATAATTTTATTAATTTTTGAATTGAATTTAAACAAAAAAAAAAAAAAGGAACATGTAAATTTGTTTTGATAAAATTGATGATTAAAAAATGCTTTTTAATTATCTTTGGAGGATTGATTTTGTCACAATCCAGTTTTTATACAAATTCAAAAAATAATGCAATGGGCCAGAGTTAATATTTTCTAATTTTTTTCTATTTTTCTTGCATTATTTTGATTATGGTCTAGTTTAGCACAATGCTTACTTTGCAGTAGCATATGATGATCACAATATAATGGGGGTTATATTCTAATTATGTCAAAGTTACTAAAATGTTTTGTTTTATAACTTTGAAATGACCAATTGTGATAGTCTATATGTGATTTTATAAAACTCTGCTCCTTAAAAGCATGTTGCATTTCAAATTTGTTCTCTTGTACAAAAGATTTCTTCCCTGGCAAAGAATAATGATTTTAACCAATGTCTCGTGTTAGTGGTATAATGATATCTGCAAAAAATAAAAATTATTAATTGATAGATTAAGTTTAAATCTTTTAGAAGAGTCTGATTTCAACCAATGTTTTGCATTAGTTGTGTAATGATATTTACAAAAACTAACTTCACATCAATAAGAAAAAAAATCATTTTTAGAACCTTATAATTTTCATTACTTGCGCACACACACACAAACAAAAAGAGTCTGTCACTTTAACTGATCAAGTTCATGCCAACTTCAAAGTTTTGTATGGACACCATTATGATGTTTTTACTTGTTGTGAGAACAACATGACAGTATCCTCACAAAACTTTAAAGTCAGCATGAATCTGCTCAGTTAAAGTGACAAACTCTTTGTACTTATCACTGCTCTATCTCCACCCTGATATCGATCAACTTATGATAAAAAAAAAAATCCTACTTGCCAAAATACATTTTGGCAGTAAAACCACTGAAAAAACAACCTTGGCACTAAACATTATCACAATTAAGCACCACACACACATTATAAAAAGTAAAATAACAGATAGATTCACACTTAAAAAAAATTAAAATTTAAATGCAATATCAATCGCTCTCTGCTGTCCTCCTGATTACTCTTCTTTTTTTCTACTCCAAGGAATGTTTCTATTTTTTAAATTTTTCCACACCCAGTAACCCCTTGTGGCTTGCTTGCGGGTGAACTCACTTAATAAAAAACAATAAATATAAATTACACACACACCTCAGAGCCGAAAGAGGGGAAAGAATAGTGAAAAAGTATGAGAAGGCAAAAATTAAGAACAGAAAAACATCCACAGCATTTGGCATATGTGCATACACACACAGAAAAAGATCAAACTTACACTAATGAAATCCACAGAAATTATATTTTTTACATAAAAATTACTGAAAATGAGAAAATCACTGATACCTCCTGACAAGTGGACCAGAACATCACAAAAAAGTTCATCTATGAAACTCTGAAGTCAATCAGCTAATTGATAAATTTTATATTTGTATTAATCATATATATTTAGGAAACGGATTAAATCCGACACATTTCTAATGTACTTGAATAATCGTTAGTTTTTAACGAATATTAATATTTGAGTAGACTCTGTTTTTATTATATTATAATATCATCTGTATATTTATTTATTTACATCTGCCAATCTGAATATTTGAGAAATCTTGTTAGAAAAATATGCATTCTCCAGCAGGATTCAAACTTGTATCCCCTAAGGAGAACTCTCATTAGATTTTTATGCTCCTTGACTGCTTGGCCATGTACAACTTCTTAATTAATCAAAGGCCGAATAGTGCTTTTAAACACACAATTCTCCTGATTCTTGAAATATACATAACTGCTCTGTTTTGTATCCTTAAAAAAATCGTCTTTGTTTCCTTTTGGTCGCCCAAGTTTAAATCCTGCTGGAGGACGCATATTTTTCTAAAAAGATGTTAGAAAATTCAAACATTCAGTTGTTCTTGTCCTTAAGGACACATGGCCCAGTGAATATAGACATTGGTTAGTTCCTGACTTGACTCTTAGAATTGTGAGTTCTATACCAGGCTACAGCAGTGGTGAACAAGTAACTTGCAGGGTTATAGGGAGATAACTCATGACTTCCAATCAAGGCTTCCCACAAGTAATGGAGTTCATATACCCTAGTGATTGTAATAAAGGGTTCAGTTTGAAATTTCTAGCACCTAAAGAAGGCCGGGGTGTACAACAGCCGAAACGTTGTCCAAATGGCAACAAAGATGAGGACAATAGTTCGAATAATGTAAATACTGTAAGATGTTTTTGAATATTCATGCCTATAGATAAATCTAAATAAATACTGTTTAATAATAAAAACAAAGCATCTACTCAAATATGAGTATCTATTAAAAATGTTTAAGCAAGTAAATTGTGTCATATATATATATATATATATATATATATATATATAATCTAAACTTATTTATAAATGGAACTTTGTCTATGTGTGTGTCTGTTGCCTATAGACTCCGAAACGACTGAACCGATTTTTTTGAAAATTTACACAGTTGTACTGTAAGTGTCTGCGAGTGTTCTTAGCTAGGTTTTGTGTCAAGGTATTCCCTGATAAATATTGAAAATTGATAATCGAAAAAATCAGATTATAGAAGAAGTGGTCTGATGTGAATCAAATTTGCTACACTCATAGACAAATACATAAGAAACGATATTCAAAAGTTTCAAGGTTGCAGTTCTTACAATAGTGCAGAAAATTGATAATATATATATATATATATATATATATATATATATATATAAAAGGCAAGATGTTTGTGCGTGTGTCTGTTTATCTGCCTGTATGTCTGTATTTTTTCAGCCCTTTTATTTTAGTTTTTGCTTCGGGTTTGGCTCTAAGTAGTTATAATTGTAGTTCTTAGTCTCAGCTATGATACCATTTACTCAGAGGACTTAGTTAGCCTTCAAAATTCAGTTTATGACGAAAAAAACTTATCTGATATCGATACCAGGAAATCAAAATTTGACTTACATTCATTCATTTTTCTTTCAGTCTACGGTTTCGCTTTAACTGGAAACAACTTTTGCTTTTTAGGCTTTCGTGCCAACATCCAAAGAGTCTGAGCTCCAGGACCATGGATTAGTTTTAAAGCTTTCATTACACCCGAGCAACGCCGGGTTATACTGCTAGTATATATATATATATATATATATATATATATATATATATATATATATATATTCATACCGTCTGATATACTTGATGGTGATGTCGTTAAAAGACAACAAAAAATCACAGTATTTGTTGAATTTTTTATCGGGTCTAAGCTTTCGGCTCACATAAGCCATTATCAAAGAGTAACTATTAACACACAGTAAACATAGAACATTTAAGCTATTAACAATAAAGATAATTGAATTGAAAATATAAGTCCATCCCTACACATCAGCCTAAGGTGGCAACCAGTCTAAGAGAAAGAATACTTTGTATTCAAATCTATTTTACATAGACATGCTTCAAATTTCCTTTGAATCCTGATGGAGATGTTGAGAGGATGGATCTAAAACTCTGCAATCTCTTAACTAAAAATAAATCTATATGTAATCTCTTGTAAAGGGATATCCTTTTCCCTTGAGATATGGAGAGCAAGATATTTGGAACCTGTTGATTAAAAAAGTGTATCATAAAAGATTGTTGTCAAACCTTGATCATTATAAACAAGAAAAATTTATAAAACCTGTTTTGTTTCTCTATTTGCTAATTATCATGTAACATTTGCTGTTCACAAACTGTTTAAACATATTCAGTTAGGTACAGTTTTACTAAATACTTTTGTTTATAAGTTGATTCAACTCCTGTTTTTATATATATATATATATATATATATATAGGAGCTGAATCAACTTATAAACAGAAGTATTATATATTATATACACACACACACACACACACACACAAAGTGTGATGGATAAATCATTGTCGTAATTACACAAAAATGAAAATAACACAAACATATATATTTACCAAAATTATACTAAAACATTGTGAAATATCAAAGTAAATTTATTCAATAAAATCACCATTGGGTTCAACCACAGTCTCCAGACAACTTCAAAATTTCCTGCAACTCTTCTAGACAGTTTCCTTGTTTAATGCTGCCATAATCCTTTGGTTTGTCCTTGGGGTTACAATGAGTTTGTTGGTCTCTTTCAACTGTGCCCCACATAATAACAAGGGGGTTGCAGGTGGCTAGATGTAAGAAGTAATGTTGTAGCAGAAATTATCTGACTGCCATGACTGGGTTTTCTTGCTTGTGTGACATGGTGCAGAGTCCTGTTGCCAGACCTAGGGTCTTCCAGCAGCCACCCTCTTGACCCAGAACAGCATTATCTCTTCAATGCAGTTGATGTAGGCCTCTATATTGAATCTAAGGCCCTGTGGGAAGATGAATAGAGGGATAACATCACCATCACTAGTGATTACTACAAACCTTTGTAATCACCATTGGTTTTCTTTGAAATTTTTATTATGTATGTTAGTCTGTTTTAGTATAATTTCCATAAGTAAAAGTGAGATTGGGAAAAATCCGGGGCGCAAATTGATGCCCTGGCAGCACTGGATGGCGGCGCTCTCAAGAACTTTTCTTCTGAATATATTGTTTACTCTTTTTATTAGTGTGGCATTTTTAAAATTGAAATTGTGGTTGAATTTATTTCTGTGAATCACTAATGCATTTGTTATATATATATATACACACATACACATGTGTATATTTGTTATAAGGATAATATCTGTTGTATTTAAATTTGTGTCTTTGTAGCCAATAACTGGGGAAATACATTATTAATTTGGTTAACTTCTGCTCTTAAAATTGTCAAATAAAACCTCTTCTAATGCACTTTACAGTTAATGATTTCTGTGCTGATCTCTTTTCTCTGTGTATGCTCAAATTGATTTCCTTTTTGTCAGATATTGACTGTCATTTTACCCATTCATAAGGTTATATAATCCTTGGTGTGGAATGTCACTTTTTGAATTTGCAGAGAATTTGTGCTTGCCTGTTTATGAACTTGAAACATAACTATGAAGGTCAGCACCAATTTTCTTCTTTGTTTCATTCTCCACTCATGCATTTGAAAGATAATGATACTGAGAATAAACACAAGATTATTTTTCTTCTTTTTTTTTAAACTATTCTGATAATGTATTTCTATCAATCCATGTTAGTATAAAGAGAATTTAGATGAAAGCATACAAAATAGAAAAATGATGCTGGAAATCTTAAGGAGGATCTAAAATTACCATTCTTAAAACCTATTGAAATTTGAGGTTCTAAGATTCTCTTTATTAGTCTTCTGCTGATACAAATTATCAATATTTATTAACCAATTAGCACAAAGGTGACCTGATGGAAGATTATAAGTTGTTATTTGTCTGATAAATTGCCACAAGGCTTACAGTTATATCACATTGAAATTCCAGTTCCCATACAGTCACTGAAGTTAAGCAATGCTAAGCCTGGTTAGTATTTGAATTGACTACTGGAGAATACCAGGTGCTGTAAGCTTGGATGTACGGGCAGTGTAATGGATCATGGTTCAGAATCGTTAATTAGAGAACTGAGTTCTAATTCCAGTTGGGTATATTATATTTAAGTGCAAACACCTTTAGGAATGATATGAATCCACCACTTTCCCCCCACCAGTTAATTTGTAAAACTTTTTCATTATTATCTAAAAAAAAAAAATTACAATTTAAGAATATTTTATGGCTTTAAAGGTTTAAGTTGTAGAAATATTGGAGTAGATAGACTAAACTATCGCCCGGTTCACACTCCACCTACGTCTATTGAACAGGTGTAGAGGCTCATCCCTTGTTCCCTGTTTAGGATGTGGTTTCTGGTTTTCTCTTTTCCAATCTTTTCACTTTTCTTTTTCTTTTTCTTTTTTTTTTTTTCTTTTTCAATTGGAGAAGATAGACTAAACTATCGCCCGGTTCACACTCCACCCACGTCTATTGAACAGGTGAAGAGGCTCATCCCTTGTTCCCTGTTTAGGATGTGGTTTCCGGCTTTCTCTTTTCCAATCTTTTCACTTTTCTTTTTCTTTTTTTTTTTCTTTTTCAATTGGAGAAGATAGACTAAACTATCGCCCGGTTCACACTCCACCCACGTCTATTGAACAGGTGAAGAGGCTCATCCCTTGTTCCCTGTTTAGGATGTGGTTTCCGGCTTTCTCTTTTCCAATCTTTTCACTTTTCTTTTTCTTTTTTTTTTTCTTTTTCAATTGGAGAAGATAGACTAAACTATCGCCCGGTTCACACTCCACCCACGTCTATTGAACAGGTGTAGAGGCTCATCCCTTGTTCCCTGTTTAGGATGTGGTTTCCGGCTTTCTCTTTTCTAATACTTTCACTCTTACATAGCCCCCCTGCACATGACTGGCATTACTGCCTTGCTCAGGATGATATGATTAATCAATCAATAAAGAAAAACAATTCATAACTTTAAAAACAAAGAAAAAAAGAAGAAGAAATATGAATGGAAGAAACAGTAAAGTTTTAGGCTATTAACTGATTGTTTATTCTTTTAAGTTCTTTTAATGATAATGCTATTTTTACAACGGGAGGTGGGGGAGATTTTTTTTGTGTTGGAAGTGTGCATGCATAACTGTTGATATTTCTTTGTATGCAGATAAATTAAGATTTGTGTACAAGGAATTGCAACAAGTGATATTCTATTTTATCTTCAAATTATTTTTTACAATCATTTGTATCCAATAATTTTTCATTTCACAACCCAAGTAAGGCGATAATGCCACTAGGATGCAAGGGGTTACTAGGAGTAAAAGAAAATGAAAAGACTTTAGTGAGGAGAAAGGACAATAAAAGAACAGGGTTCAGGAAAACAAAAGATGGTAACTGGCATTGCATTTAAATTTTTGAAGATTGTTGGTGACAGCGAAGCAAGAAATTTGAACAGAGTTATTTAGGCTAGAAGTTAAAGTAAAAAAAAATTATTAAAATAGAACATATAGTTGTATCTAGCTATTTCAACAATAAAACTGTGAGACCCAGTTGCCACTCTGGTCAGTTAAGTGCCATACGTGTTACATGATTTGGGTGATCATATCTCGAAAGAGACATGACTGACTGGGCAGAAGATTATCCCACAGTAGGTTGTCATTGCTTTCTGTGGTAGACTGGTTGCTAGCCAAGGCTATAGAACCCAATCTGTCCTATTATTTAACCCATAACTGGAGGGAAGAGACGGACTAATACCTTTCCCAAGGGTATTTGTGCTTAAGTGAATGCAATGAATACAACTGGATTTCAAACTTGGCTCCCCCAATTTCTCATTCTGAGCCAATATCCACTGCATCCAGCACACATCTTGCCACTCTGGTACTGCACTTAAATTTATACAGTTGAGGCACAAAGCACATCAAACTAATTGCCATGAAAATATAAGTTCTTTACACTTTTTTTATAGCAAAGTTTTTAAAAATGTTTGATTTAACCAGTCACAACCTTAGATGGATCATGTCTACTATCTTCACAGCAAAATTTCTTAAAAAAGAAAAGCAAAAAGATTTTATTGCAAAGGAAACTGAATTTAAGGTACCATCAATGAATACATTTTTCTCTTGAAATAGGTTCATTGTTAATGATAGAAAGAAAAATTCTTATTCTCAATGGAAAGAAACAGTTACTATCAATTTTAAGGTCATTTGTTTTTTCTGTTAATGACATTATTTTGGCATTTAATAAAATTAATGCATTAATGTCTTCTGTTTTTCAGCTTAAACTTTGGCAGCTAATCAGTTTAGTTCGTTATTTTTATTAGCCAATTCTATTTGAAAATTAAGCATAGCGGCCATATCTCTAATTACACTGTTCTGAAGAATAGTATTATTTTTCATCTCGGCTCTTTCTCAATGCATCTATGCAATCCAGTTGATATGCATTGAAGTAGCTGTTGACCTTCTAGAAACATTTCAATCAGTTAACAAGGGTTATTAAAGAAATTATTAAAAATTTTATTTTATTCTCTCAAAGTAAAAGTTGGTAGATTTTAATACTCAAACAATCCTATTAAAAAAAAAGTGATTTTTTTAAAGACTTTCAAACACGGTTAAGCTAGAAATAAAGCATTACACATACACACATTCAGTTAATTGCCATACGTGATACATGCTTTTTTTGTGCGACCAGGTCTCAAAGAGACATAATTGACTGACTGAACAGAAGATTATCCTGCAGTAAGTTGTCATTGCTCTCTGCAGTAGACTGGTTGCCAGCCAAGGCTATAGAACTCAATCTGACCTATTATTTAACACATAACTGGAGGGAAGAGACAGATTAATACCTTTCCCAAGGGTATTTGTGCGAAAGTGAATGCAAGGAATTCAACGGGATTTCGAACTCTCCGATTTCTCGTTCTGAGCCGAAATCCACTGCACCACAACGCAACAAATTAGGCACATGTACACACACAATTTGCTTTATTTTTTATTCATTGTAATGATGTACTTTGAATAAATATTTTGTGAAGACCCAATGAATCATTTCCATTTGTTTTTTTAGTTACAATTTAAAAAAAAAAAGAAAAAAGGAAGTGCCTGATTCTAAACTGGAGTATCAACTTCTTACAATGTTGTACACGTAATGCCAAAAAACGGACCCTGATTTTATCATCAAATTGATAATGTAAAATTTAAACTTGTAAACAGGACAATTATTTTGTATGCAAATTACTGAGCTGATAACTAAAGATTAGAGAAGTTTGTTTTTTTCTAATACGACAAATTAACTTTCTCATCACATAAGAAAAAAAAATTGCCACTCCCTCCGCACAAACACACACCTTTAAAATTTAGAAGACATTTTTAAAATTATTTAAGGAATCCGTGGCGGTACCCACTTTGACCGTACTACCAAAATAGGTTTGTCCCAAATGAAAGCAAGAGAAAATGCAACCATTATTTTTTTTAAAATTTACCCCAAAATCAGGCAATTAAATTATTTTCGGCAGTTGTCCATTAAATTAATTGTATATTGAATACATTATTTTATTAGAAAACTTTATCATTATTAGCTTTCCGCTATTTCAATACATTGTAAAAAAATACTTTTAAAACCGGAGGTGATGACAGTTTTTTTTTTTTTTTGTACAGTTTTAAAAAGAAATCAAATCTCTGAAGATATTTCAGGAAGAAAAAAATAAAATAAAAAGCTTTTGCAATATCAAATGTGAACATTCTGAAAATTTCTCCTGAATTCTTATAAAAATTATTTTTATTGAGAGTTGATACTTGCATCATTCAACAAAAAAACACATTTTACAGGTAAAAAAATTTACAATGAATATTTTTTTAATTTACTTGTAATTTTTCAGTGATATTCTCAAATTCTTTTTTTTAATGTAATTTGGGGAATAGACAAATGTAGAGATCAATGCTATTAAAGATTTTTATTTCCAACTGTAATTTTATTAATTATTTTTTAAAACTTTGGTGGTACTCAACTTTCTTTTTTTTTTTCTTTTTTTCAAAAGTAGCCCATTTTTAGAAAATCTGCTCCGAATTGCGAGAAAAAAAAAACGCAATAAAACTGTGCCATTTTTTTAATTTTATTTAGATAAGCTTTTAATTGCTTTAAGCAATATAAATTTTTAATTAGGGATATCATAGTTTAAAAAGAAAAAATCAATGAATAATGATTTTTTTACAAGAATTGTTTTCGATTTTTTGAATGACACTTTGTAAAGCATTTTAAAAAACATTGGCCTGTTCACTTGTCGCCACTTTATCATAACAACCATTAAACGAAAAAGGTATTTTATTAAAAAAGATTTTTATTTAAAAAGATCTCTAAAAAATCCAAAATTTGTTCTTGATATATTCAAAGTTATTACTAAATTTAAATTAACTGGATTTTGTAAACATAATGCTTACTTTTTTTTGCTTAAAACAATGAAAATAGTGCTTATGTACTGTAGTGTAAGTAGTCTGTGAGATCAAATGTCAACACCTATAAAAAAAAATATATATATATAAATTTTATTGCAAACCTAAAATGCGCGCGATTTTTTTATTATTTAAAAATACGGAACACCAGCAGTGCAATAATCAAGTTATGTTTTAAAACTTATATAACCCTTAATAGTTTAAGAATACGAGTTTAAAAAAAACTCATAAAAGTTTAAATGATTATTCTTGAAGTTTAAAAGTTTATTAGTAAGAATGAATGATAATTCTTACATTATTTTTTTTAAATGATATATTTTTAGAATTTGACTTTTGATTGTTTTATTATTTTTTATAAATTTTCTTACCTGTTAGTTGTCATCAAATTTTTAATTGCTTCCAATTTTGGCCATTTTTAAATATTTTGAATTTAAGAATAGTTATTGAATTATCGATCTTTTAAACATTGATAAAAAATTTAAAAAAATAGCAACGGTTACAAAATGAAAAAAAAAAATTCTTTTTAAAAATGTTCACACTCAAAAATGGCATTTTGTCCCTCGATTCTTCAAACATGTCTTTTTTTTAATTAACACTAGCTCTTGTTACGAACTGCAACAAGATGTATTTCCAAATTTCACAAAATAAATTAAAAGTTGTTTTTTTATAAAATAAGTAAATTTTTTCTACTCAATCAAGAAAATAAAAATGCATTTCTATTGCGAGCACCAACTCTCACAAAAAAATTATTTTCAGTAAGGTTCTGCTGGCTGAATAAATTTTCCGTTCATACTTGATATTGCATTTACATTTTTACTGAAATATCTTTTTAGGGATTTTTTTTTTAACTGTAAAAAGAAAAATGACGAATATCCCACACTTAAAATTTAAAAAGTACACACAAATTATCGAAAAGCGGGGTGAAACAGACCCACAAAAAAATTTTTTTTAAATAAAATACAATTCATTCATTAAATAAGTAGTGAAAATTTCGTTTGATTTTTGAATTGATAATTTTAAAAATTTTATTTTGATTTTTGTTAATCTTTTTAAAACGGGGTGAAGACATAAAAAAAATTTCTTGCTTTCATTTCGGAAAATAACAACGCTTCATTTTGGTTTGTACCCAACACAAAAAAGTTCTTTTTTTAAGTTTTTTACTTAGGTTACAAAAAAACACAAACATGATTTTTTTTAACATAAAAAAATCTAAAAAAAAGAGAATCTAAAGTTTTTAAATAAAATTAAAATGTTTCTGCTATTTTGTTTTTTAAAGTTCATTAAAGAGTCAACCAAAATTGCTACAGTTTATTTATTCAGTTGTTAATTATGAAATCTTCATAAAAAAAAAAAGTGGTATACTCCAGCCAAATTTTCTTGTTCCCAACCTTCCCCTTGGTCGATGGGTACATATTTGTTTTTATTTTTCCGCTGCTGCTGTTTATGAACAGACACAACATAAACCGCGTACATGGTTACAGCGAATTGCATGATGATGATGATGATGACTACTACTACTACTACTGTTCTTCCCACCTCTTCCTTGATGATTAGTATTATTGGCCCATTGGGTCATACCAGACTTTTTAGATGTGCGCTGGGATCACCAATGTTGTTTGGATTGGCTGACGTGAGAATTCCGTAGACTTCCTAAATCACATTTTCTGTCCTCATAAGATTGACTCATGGTTACGCTTAAAAAAAAAAAAAAACAACGTTTTCATTTTATTTTTCTTCAATAACTACTACACAACTATGATGCATGGTATCGTTTGTTGTACCATGCAGCAGTAGTAGTGGCATTTTTTTTTTAGTTATTTGCGGAAGAGTGAAGTCTTAATTTCACTCAGTGCGTACACTGTCAATTTGAATTTCTCTTTGAGGCGTCCTGTCCAAGGCTGAAATAAAGTTGTTTTTTATTTAAGGGTATTATTGTCAAGTAACGTTTGCGTTGAATTAAGGGGTGCTTGCTTGAAACATTTTTTATTTTGATATTTTCCCTAAAAATCACAAATACTTTCTCAAGTTTTAAAAGTATGAAAATAATTTTTAGTGGTTTCTTTGTGTCTAACTGGTTGCTTTTAGGTATTTTAATTTTATCTACAAAAAATGTTTGAAAAACGATTTGTTTTTATTATTATTATTATTTTAGAAATGGTTAGAACTGTTGGGGTGGGGTAAGTGCAGCTTTAACAATAACATGATTAAATCCAGGCTACCTCCCCTCCCTCTCCACAAAAAAAAATGGAAATGTTTGAGAAAGAATAAATAATCCTGCTTGGGTTGCATCCATCCACTCACTACACTACTACAGTAATGTGCTTTTTATGCTGTCTAGGAGATGGCAATCCGATTTTAGTTCAAGCAATAATAGTAATACTTATTTAGAGGCTTTCTTTTCTTGTAAAACTCGTGTTTCTATCACTGTCATTATTCGCTGTATCTCTCCAAGAAAAATTGATTTGCTGTTTTTAGTAATTTTCTTTCGTTTACATTTTGTGTTTTGTTTAATCATTATTTTATCTTGGCAAGAAAATGTTGAATAAAAAAGAAATTGTTAATGCTTGAGTTCTTTAACTATAATTTTTTTACAAGAACAATCGTACTAACTCAAGTCTAAGTCTACATAGAACCTTAAAACACTTGAGGCGAATCAGCAGCAGCAGTGGCGGCGGCGGTGGTGGCTTCCCCGCCATTTCTCATCTCAAGAATTTTACCTCTCCCAACTAAAGAGTGATATCGAGCCATGCCTTTAGTTTCCCAGATGTCATTTACCGCTTGGATTTCCGTATTTGCCAGTACTGTTTTAACAGGCATATGTAAAATGCTTACTTGAGGTCGCCTACTTTTAGCTGACACAACCATAAAGGGGAGTAAAAACAGCTAGAATTTTCTCCCCGCCCCTAATGTACCCGGCTTGTATTTTCTCCTGTTGTAACTCAGAACCTGTGGACACAAATCCCTGTGGGTGGTGTTTCCTTAATTTGACAGTGTCGTCTTTATTTCAGAAATCATCATTTAAATCGTATTAACATCCTTTACTGTTTTGTCAAGGAAGAAGTATTCTTTCTACCATTTACCTTTTTTGGATAAAATTGATCATTGAAGTTGAAAAGTACAAAGCTTCGATTTTTGTTTGTGCTTGCTATGCATGCTGTAGCAGGGCGACAATGCATAAAACGGGCAAAAATAAGAAAAACGAGCCTTACTTTTACGATTCTCGGATTTCTAGGTAAGAAAACGTGATTCTGTTTTTTCAAAAGAACATAAAATGTTAAGTTTGTCGTAGGAATTGTTTGGTCTTTTAAATATTTTTTTTTTGTTTATGATTTTATTCGATGAATAATTGTGTTTTAATTGTTGAGTTTCACCGGCACCCGACGGTCTGTGTTGTGGTATGTTCGGCTATCGTAACTTTCACATTGTCTTCAATGATCGACCTTAAGATTAAAAAAAAGATACCAGCATCAGTAACAATCAGTGCTTCTTATATCCTTTTTTTTTTTTTTTTTCTTCGTGGATTTTCTTTCGTTAACTTTTCGTTTTCGTATTATTACTCCGTAAGTGTACATCTGCAACACATAACCAATGTAATGCACATTCCACAGGCGACCCAGATTACATGTTGAATTAAAAATTCTGGTCCACGTTTTTAGCTTTGCCTACCTCTCTCTCTCTTGGGACTAGCTGTTTTTTTTTTTTTTTATTATGAAACTTTTGATTTCTAATATTAAGTTTAATAATTAAATTTCTGTAATTATGACCATGACATGTTTTTTCGTGCCTTTTTTTTTTAAACTGTTTACCTTGAATAAATAAATCTTTAAAAAATTTCCTGGGTTCTCAACAAAAAAAAATGCCATTTTCTTTTGAAGTAAATTTTTGGAGTAACAAAAAAATGTTATTGTGAATGTGATACTTGAAATCAGCTTTTTCAATTTTCTGAATAATCCCTTTCAGAATTAATTATTGGAGTTATGGGTAAAAATTATGCATAGGTTTCATTTTGTTGTAGTTGTCTACAACAAGGTTACCTGTAAGAATGGAATTGATGAGTGAGTCTTATCGCCAGGCCGCCCCTCAACCTAAATATTAGGAAACTCTTAAGTGTAAATATTACGAAAAAGTATTTTGTTACTTTTAAATCATTTTCTCCATATTAGGGTACATTGGGGTTGGGCCACCCGCCACATTAACTTTGTATTTTAATTTTTTAAATTTTCTTATATTCTTTTTTTTATGCAAATTAAAAAGGTCCAGCAGATTTATGGTTCGTCAGTTACAGCATTTGCATTTTTATTTTGTTTTTCACAAATTCATCTCATCAGAATATTTAAATTTTAATGTTATTGTTATTTATTACTTTACTTTCTTTTATTTTAATTTGGTAAACTAAATAACACTTTTCTTTTTTTACGTATTGCATTGTAGCGTTTTTAGTAGCTTTTAAAGTCAATGAGCTTTTGAAACAAATGATTTAATTTAAATCATTTTAAATGCAGTATATGTTCAAGAACACTTTTTTTTTTAGAAAATAGATCACTGGGATTTTGAGACTAGTGTAAAGAAGTGTAATCGTAAAATAACATTAAGAATGTTGGGGTTTTTTTTGGTGGGGGTTGCATTAAGGAAAAAAAATGAACTTTTACGTTCGTTCAATTTATCAGATGTAGTCTTAGAAAAATTGGAAAATGTCATTTTTAGAGAGGCACTAATTAACTGTATCTAAAGAAAGCTGAAAATAAAAAATTACATTTTATTTTATTTTTAATTTAGAGGGTAATTTCTGTAATGATTTCTGAAAAATTAACACATTTCATCATTTAGTGCTTTTGGGGGGCTGAAAAGTGAAAAGGAAAAACATTCCTTCAGCAGATTCTGAGTAATGAAAAAGGAAATTAAAAAATTCTTATTTGTTTTTTTCTTTTATTGTCTTTTTTTATTTTTATCTAAATTATTGTTCATAAGAAAATTAAATTTTACTAATTTTTATACGGAGTAGCTTATTTTGTAAAAAATGCTTTTAACCAAAAAAGTCAACTCGAAAAAGTGTAAAATAGTTGGGTTGAAGATCTATTTCTCGATGACTTGTTGAAAAATCTAAGTACAAATAAGGAAACATTTTTCTCAGTGATATTTTAGAAATGCAGAGTCGGCAGCTGACAGCTGTTGGGTGCTACTAAAAGCTCTTTCGGATTGTCCTGGGATGAAAATATGGTAAATTCCGAGGAAGCTAAAATTTAGCGACCAACCATATGTTTTTTTTATTTGACTACGTACGAAAAAAAAAAAAAGAAAATGGATTTTTTTCTACGTATATGTCAGCTTTTCTTAGTTGATATTCATTATTCTTCCTTTTTATTTTGGCCATAAACTGCTATCTATTATTGACATGATTCTCTATTTCTAATTGTTCAAATTCTTCGCTCAACAATTGCAGAGGTTTCTTTTTTTTTCTTTTTTTAGACCTGTTGATTTTCTTTAATTTCCTTCGTGTGTATTCTTCTTTCCTTCCACTTCATCCTTTTTATGACACTGCTCAGTGCTGTATCTCACCTACTGTGAGTGTGAACATTATTTTGATATTTTTGTGGAGTGAAATGTATTTTTAAAAGAGACCTTTTTTTCTGACGTGTCGCCAAAAAAAAAACTGAATTCCCAGCATTTCAGGCTCTCATCTTTTTTGTATCTTCAATGTTTTTTTTTTTTAAACTAGCCACTGGGTAGTTAAAACAAAAAAATAAATAAAAAAAATAAAATTATTTATTTTTTAAATTATTTAAATTTCTACTGTGATAATTTAAATATTTTTTTGAAGTTTTAATTTTTAAGATCTTAATTTGATTAGGAATTTCTAAAAATAAATAAAATTTCTTACAAATGAGACAAGAAGTTGATGACAATTTTTTTGTTATGCGTGGAGGAAAAAAACATTTTCGTGATCAAATGCAAAAAAAAAAAAATGAAGCATTTATTTACCTGATGGAATGTTAAAATTAAGTTTTTTTTAAACATCTTTCCACTGTTGTTAGTTTCTTTAGCGCCCGTAAAAAAAAACTCCTACTGACTGTACCGTTAATCCAGTAGGATAATAAATAAATTGTTACTTATTTTTGTAATTGTTAATTAAATTAATAAAATTTCTTGAAATGTTTATTTTTTGTTTGTGTGTGAGATGTGATAAAAAAAATCTTAAAACACGAGTAGCAATTTCCCCCCTGCCCTATGTAAAACAAGCTTTAAGTGAGGAAACTAAAAAAAAAAAATTCATTAGAAAGTGTTTTTAAAGATCTTTAAAAAAAAAGTTCCATGAGGGAGAAAGAAGGTACTTTTTCCGACCCCGCCTAAATATTTTCACTTTAACGCATTATTACGATTGGAACAGGAAGAATAATAGCTGATGACTTGTTTCGTTTTTACTGTAAAAGAGAATGATGATCTAATACTCTGCTATTATTGCGTTTTTAATTGTTTACACATGTTTTTAAAAATGTATCAATAGAAAATGTTTTCGTTTGGTACTTTTTTTTTTCACAACAAAAACCTTAATTTTTTTTTTTTCCCCCAAATTGGTGTGAGTTGTATATATTATCTGTTTAAATTATAGGATTTTACAGTCTTCTTGACCTTTTATACATCCAGGTATAATTTTATTTCAAACATTTTTAGTAAATGATGAAGAACGATCCATAAACCTGAATCCTACTTCCCGGCCGGTGTCCATTGTTTTCTCCTCCCAAAATCGAAACACGCATGCGTGCTCTTGTGTGAACATGGCCGATTTAGGAGGAAAAATATAAGAACTCTTTTTTTCCCCTGCTATTATTTTTATTTAATTTTTTGCACACAAACATACACTGAAAGATTGTCTTTTCAAAAGAGATACACTAGAGCATCAGCTTTATAAAGATTATAGAACACTTTATAACTCGTACTATCTAAGTATAAATTTGCCGGTTACGAAAACTAGTTGGTGAGATTTTTAGAAAACTCACCTGCATGTTTCTGTTTAGTGTTTTACTGTTTTTACTATTTATTGACTCGGTTCTTTTTTCTTTTTTTATTTATTTATAAAAAGAAAATGAATCTATACTTCTTTTGCTTGGAGTTGTGCGAATTTAAAATTGTTTATTAATACTAACTAATGGTATGTGTATTCATGAAAATTAACTTTTCTAGTATTTTTTTGTTTTGTTTTTAAGTTTAAATTTTAAAACCACTTTCTCTGATACACTTTTTACAAGCAAGTTTTTAATGTACTCCTTGATTAACACACGTCAGAGCATATGAGTGAGTGCTTAGCTAAAAAAAAAAAAATGCTGGAAAAATGCAAATGGACAAGTATCTGAACACATTCCACTTTCACAGAAATGTTTTCTTTTTAAATTTTTGTGCCAGTATGTTTGGTGATACGTTTCCCCTGTATACCCATCCACTAATCCCTGTTGTAGACTCATGCTCAGACACATTTACTTTCCTCTTCATCGCCCTCGGAACCAACCCGGCTATTACAAGCTGAAATATCCATGATTTATTTTTGTCTTTTTTATTTCATTGAATTATGGAATCAACAAGACATCAAATCCAAAATGGCATAAATGGGTAAAAAAGTTTAGAAATTTCTTCACTTACTTAAACAAATGTTTGTTCGTTTTCCCGTTTGAAACTTAACATTTAGTTTTAATTTTTGTTATTTTTAAATTAATTTAATTTCTTTATTATTGAGGAATTGAGAAAAAAATATAAATGTATTGATTTGAATTATATTTTGTTTTCAATAAATAAGTAACAACAATGACAAAAAACATGTATATGCTTAGCTTAGGAGTAAATATTAAAGATTATAGAGAAAGATGACTTTTAGATTAATTCATGATGAAATCTTTTTCAAGTTTATTTTGTTATTGTCGGTATTTCAAGATTCACAGACTTTTTTTTCTATAAAGTGATAATATTAGTCTAATATTAATTCTAATATTTTAAGAATGTTTAAATTATTTAAACTTTAAATAATTTATTTTCCTTTTTAAAGCCCAAAAGTAAAACGGCATTTTTTTTTGTTATTATATATCTAGTAGTAATTGATTTTTATTTTTTTTTTAACCTATATTGTTTTATAGTATTGAAGGCTGTTTTTCAAGTCTAGCATATGAAATTTAAACTATATAATCCAAATTGCGTACACCCTCCTACAGGTTCCTTCTACTTCTCTCATGTCTTAGTGAGCAAGTCAGCCATAAGTACTCATTTTTTAAAAATAAATACTTGTGCGTTTTGTTGGTTTTTTTTTTTTTTTTTTTTTTTAAGGTGTTTTAACATTTCTAAGCTTTCGAGACTGTAGTGTGGGGTGTGTGCCATGTATAGAATGATTTCAAGTTTTAAGAATTGATTTCTGTGCAAGAGAGAATAATCATATTCACAAATAATGAACTTTAAATTATTGTAGTTAGTGATTAATAAAGTGAATTGTTTACATATTTTTGGTATAACAAACTAAAAAACTAAAAAACATGACATTGTTTATGTTAGAATTTTTTTTAGATATTTCTATTGGTAAATATTGATCTTCTTTCAAATAAGATTTAGTATTTTCTGCAAAAATACTTAAAATAACTTGTAATTATTTTTTTTTTATTTACTGCCAGTGAATTTCCATATACAACGTGCGATGAGTAAATTGTCGCAATTTCATAAATTTAATTTTACACATGCATTGGTTGTTTTGGATTTTGTCAACAATACAGTCAGTTGAGCACCGTCTGTCAAAAAAAAAAAAAAAAAATCGCCATGATGCAATTTGCTTTGCCAAAAATTGGAAACAGCATGTTGTATGGCTCAACAACAGTTGACATTCACGCTAAAAGCTCAATGCAAACATTTCAGAATGTTTTGGTGTCAATCCGAGGACTATGTAGAAAATTTAAAAAGAGTTGAATGATATATCCAGTTAGCATTTACAGTAGTCACGAATGATGGTGACATCATGCCACCATTCATCTTTCCACATGGCCTCAGACTCAGCACGGAAGCCTAAATTAAGTACCTTAAGGAGGTAGTGATGCCCAGGATCAAGAGTGGCTGCTGGCAGACACTGTCTTGCAACAAAACTCTGCACCATGTCACACAAGCAGACAATTTCAGCCACCAAATAACCCTTTACATCTGACCACCTAACTCTCCCGACTGCAACCTGCTTGATTATTATGTGTGAGTGTAGTTGAGTGAAAGACCAACAAAACTTGTAAAACCAAAGATAAACTGAAGACAAGGATTATGAAAAAATTCTCCAACTTAAACAAGGAGACTGTCCAAATTATGAAGTTGTCTGGAGGCCGTGGTTGAAGCCAATGGTGATTTTATTAAATAAATATACTTTAAAAGATTTTTTGCTAAATATGTTAAAATTAGATATTGGTGTCATTTTCATTTTTGTGTAATTTATCCATCACGCCCAGTATTCAGAATTTTCTCAATTAGATGTTAATTTTAATGCTATTCTTATTAACCTTGAGTGACTGACATAATATATTACCAAATATTAATTAGTTAAATTTGTTCATAAACAAATAAATTATAATCTGTAAATGCTTTCATGACAATTGTTCTGATGAACTTTCCTCTATTATATCTAGATTTAATTAATTTACAAAAGTACTAGATTGGTGGCAAGGTTTCTTCAATTTATGATTGAATTGGTTAGAAGTAACTATAAGTTCTTTTCTTAACAGTTTTCTTGCTTGAAGAACCTTCTTTCGACTACTTGCTTTCCAGTCAAGTTTGATGTTAAAAAATTTAAGTGCCATGTCAATCTTTATCTTCCATCTTAATTTCTATTTTGTTGTTCTTGCTCCTTAATACTTTTCTTTTTTGTATATTCTTTCCCAGTCAGTATCCTCCTGTATCTTAGTGGCTTTTTTGCCTTGCTTGATATTAAATGATTAAAAAAAAATGGTATGCTGTATTTCAATAATGAAATGTAAAGAAGTTATTCCTCATTATTTCTTGAGGTTAGCTATTTTTGGTATCAAAATTATCTTTAAGATTAACATCCTTTGTTTTATGAATTTAAATGAACCATAAGCTGTCTTATGAAAAGTAGTACCCAATACTTTGTACTTGTTTGTCAGTCTAATTTTTGCTACTGCCATAGTAATAATTTGTTACTAATAGTGTTTATTTTATTTGTTAAAATAATTGTCAGCAAGATGTGAACTATGAATTGGATCTGCTAAAAATCAAATTAGTACAGAAATTTAAATATCCGGCAAGTGTTTTATCAAAGGATGAAAAATGGCACACCAAAATCCAAACGCACATTAGATTAACAAAAAAATGGATTCCAAAAGCTAAACAAATTCCTTAAGGACCAGGAAAATTTCATTGCAGAATGCCTAGGCAACAGAAGCATGGTTCTACAGAAGGATACTGGGAATCCAATAAAGCAAGCAAGGAAGTTTTTAAAATGGCCAAAAAAAAAAAAAAAAAAAAATTGGAAACAGAAGTTGTCTCTGAAATGCATAATGAGGAAGGTTGGCTTGTTGAGATAAGACGGGAGAAGACAAGAGGTCACCTCATGAGCTTGTGTGAATGGATGGTGAAATGGTGTCGCAAAGAGAAAAACACTAAGCACCACAAGAGATAAGTTATAGAAAGGCATGTTTTCGCACATTTTGAAGGGACACAGTATATAGAAGATTAGGGTAAAGAAATAATACTTACCAAATTTACTTTTACTATTGTCATTTTGTATATCAGGTATTTAAAATATACAGTCTGTATGGTTCTTATCAAGGTCATTTCCTATGAATTTTAGAATTGGAAGCTGCTACTTGTAAAACAATTGGCCAAGGAAAAATCACAAGGATTATTTCAATTACAGATATAGATTTTGTAGATATATATCATTATCAAATGTTACAATACATTTTCTTTGTTATACACTTAAAGTCTTTTTTACAATAACAGGTCTTTGTTTCATATTGTTTTAAAGGTTTTTATTTGATTCATTTTCTAGTTTATCAACCCTTTGTAGGATATTTAAAGCCAGGAAATATTTTTAGATTGTAAGTTTTTTTTTAATATAATAATGATTGTCATGAGACTTAATAATTAACCCATAGCTGATGGGGAGAAGATGTCAATTCACACATTTCTGATGGGTATTTGCAAATAAGTGAATATAATAAACACAACTAGAATTGGAACTCGGTTTTGCGATTAACAATTCAGAGCCATTATTATTACACCACCCGCACATCCAAACTTACCGCACCTTTTATTCCCATCTAGGTACTGACCAGGCTCAATATTGCTCAACTTTAGTGATCATACAGGAACTGGTGTTTCAATGTGTTGTGGCCATAAGCTGTTTTAAATGTTATTCTTTTAACATGTACACTTGCAATAGTCAGAAAACATTTTAGGTTAAAGTTTAATATACAAAAATTAATTCTTTATTAGTTTTGCAATTAGTAATGTAACTAAATAAACATAGTTTTCAGATTGCTCCAAGATTTTAAAACTTTTTTGACAGCTGTAAAGATTACTTTTTTTTATTTCTAACAACCCATGTGAATTTAAGCTGTTACTACATCTAGGTCCCGCCTTTTTACCGTTAAAATATTTAAATGTAACTTCCACTTCTACTCCAACAGTTTCTTTTCTTGAATTTGCCGCCTGTGGAACTCCTTTTTATTTACTTGTTACCCTAATAGCTACAATCTGCAAAGATTTAAATGCAAAATCAGTTGCCATCTATCTTGAATCCTATTCAACTTTTATCCTTTTTTTCAATACCCAATCTTTTCTCTCACTGCACACTAGTGGTAGTCCTGCCTTGCTTGGGGTGTAATGATGAAAAAAATATAAATAAAAATCCAAAATTTTGATATACATTCTAAGAATTAGTGTTGGTAATTGTTGTTTTTTTTTTTTTAATTCCAGGTTTAAGTAATATAATCTAGTGTTTTTATTTAATTTATTTGAACTGTAATTATGGTGCACTTGACATATATCAACAAGCCTTAACAGATGTGATCTAGATTTCTTTGTCAATGTTCCATGCAGTTGCCAAATATTCCATTAATTTTATTTTTAAAAAAATATTAAAATGTAATTTTATTTTTTTTTTATTTACTTTTTGTTTTTAATCTAAAACTTGGAAATCAACTTTTAATGGTATTGACTATAAATTAGGATTAATGATTAAATGCTAAACCCAGCCTTTTTATTAACAAGTGTGGATTGTTCGTTTTCATCTTAGTATAGTTATATGCTATTTTTCTATTAACATCTTAGATCATTTGCCTTCTCTCTGACTTTCTCAGTGTTTTTCCACCCCCATCTCCCTTAAGGAAAAAATAATTATAAAACACTTAAGCAGCAATATAATCTTCTAATGTCCATGTTAATGATTTTGTCTACACTTATAACCAAATTCTTGAATCATTGACTTTTCCAAACATTTTTGTTTAATACATCATAAAGAACTTAATCGTGAATATTACGTCTTCAACTACTTAATCAGAATATCAAAGGATAATTATTTTAGTGTCAGTATTTTTTCATATTTGTCTATATTTCTGAGATAAGTTATTGTAATTATTTACATATTTTGGTCTCTTGTACTCATCTTTGTTGCCATATAGATGATGTTTCAGCCATTGTATACTCCAACACAGGAGGCCCAGTGGATAAAAGAGTTGGTGACTTGACCCAAAGTGTTGAGTTCAATACCTGTCTACAGCAGTGATGAACAAAAACTTAGTTGAGTTAAATGAAGATAAGACATCTGGAAGTGGCATGACTCATGGAACTAAAACAATCTGCCCAAGTGATCAATATAAAGGGTTCAGTTCAACATTCTGATCACCTGAAGGTCAGTGAAACATGAATATGGCAACAAAGATTAGAACAATAGTCTGAAAAATGTAAACTGTATTTTTTAATTGCAGCTTTTTGGCTCTGTCAAATACTTTTTGTCTTTATATCAAAACACTCTACTAATATAATCTTGACTATTTGTGCTACTTATATAACAATGGCTTTAACAGTGATTAGAGAAATTCTTTGTAAGTTTTAAAAATGTCATTGTAAACTGAAATATCAAAATATATTAGATGCAGCAGTACAATTGGTTGTTTCACTTTCACCCACTTAAAGAAATGGACTCAGCTGGATGTTTGACATAATAGGTAAAGAGATTGTGTAGCTGTGGCAGCCATGAAATAGAATATTTAATACTTGGCATCTGATCAGGTATCCTCTGGATAGCAAGCATCTACCTGGATTATGTGGACACTGCAGGTGATGCAAAAATGGGACTGCCAGTGACTTAAAAGTTCTATTATTGACACTATAACATCGGTTATCATTGAGTGAGATAAGGTTATTAGGTTGTGAAAGACTGTCAAGTTTGTCTATAGAATAAAACCACATGAAGCTGATGGTAGATTTGTAATGGTGTGGGGTATTCTCTATTGAAATTTGTAGGAACCCTTAGTGAAATGGTACTGTCTTGACATTGTTTTAAAAAGAAAGAAAAAAATGATGTTCATCTTGCACAAGTTCCAAGAGCCACCTTAGGTCGAGTCTTACAGAATGAGAGGTGCTACCTCTAAGTAAGATGATAATGCCACAAAGATGCAAGTGGCCACCAGAAGTGAAAGAAAGGAATTAGAAACCCATTCCTAAACGGGAAACAAGTAATAAACCTCTATTCCAGACCAAAAAGTCAGTTAAGAATATGAACTGGATCAGAGGCAAACCTATTTACTCCTATTGAGGAAAAAATAGTAAATAAAATTTCAGTTTTTAGCAAAGAGGTTAGAAGTATGGAGTTCAAAAAGATTTTAGCAGGAACTGGAAACCTAATCCTAACCAAGGAGGAGTGTGAACTGGGCAATAGGTGAAGTGATATATTCAGATTTCACTACTGATCGTTTGTATCTTTTTTATGCCTTTCGTTGGTTTGTTTCCCCACTAGTGACTGTGACATGAAACTATTTCCATGAACACTCAACTGTTATCTCACTAACCAGTGGCCTTTGCATTTGCCAGTTTTAAGTTTCATTGAGGATGTATAGAACATGCTGCAGGGATCCCTAAATTCCCTGCTCCCTTACTCTGAAATGTGAAAATAGGCCTGGTTAGACATCCAATGACTAAGGAGTTGATACCATTCAAAGTTTTTCAGTCTGTTCTGCATCTTATCTCTCAGAATTTTTATGCTGGAAATTGGCATACCACTTCATTGTTGAGTATAATGAGCACTTGTCTCTCACATCATACCCCCATGAATTTTCCTTTGATTTTTTTTTTCTTCTGCCGGAACAGAAACTTGATGAGTACCCAGAGTTCAACAATTTCACATTTTCTATTGATTAATAATTCAATGATCTGAAACAAATTGAAAATCAGCTAAGAGTCCTGCAAATTGGCACTTTACAATATGAAAAAAATCTTTTCCAGTTATGAAGACAAAATAGCATGCAGATTTTGTAAAGTGAGTCAGAATGATAACTTTTTCAGTAAAATAACCTCTTTCGTTGTTATTGTGCATCCATTATTTTGCTTCACTCTAAGTTCCACTTGTGTTAGCTACGTTGCATAACAATGCCAAGTGAACAAATCGTTTGCCGTTTTACAGATATGATTGGATTGAAGTTTTGAGTAAAACATGTTTCCAATTTGTTTTTATTGAAATTTATCAAGAAGATTGTTCCTTTGCTAAAGCATTTAGTAATTAATAAATCTTGTCTCTATGGAATTTTTTTTTTTTATATATATTTGTATTGATATTTAGGATTCAGCTGGTATATTCTTGGTCAATCAAACTCTTAATCTCATCAAAGAACATCTTAGAGATTTACAAATTATATTTATATTGGAGTCATGTTTTGTAATCCATACTTTCCTTTGATGTTTTTATCTGTATATAAAATTCTGTGACTTGCATGAGAAGGTGTGACTGACTAAAATAGCCAGATATTGACATTGAAATCAATTTTTGGGTGAAGTATACATTCATTTACACACAAATACCCTTGGGAAAAATTGTTAATCTCTCTCTTCTCCCTGTAGGTATGGATTAAATAACAGGACAGATTGGGTTTTATAGCCTTTGTTGGCAACCAGTCTACTGCAGAAAGTAATGGAAACCTACTGCAAGGAAAACTTCTGCTTAGTCAGTCATGTTTCTCATGGGACATGATCACCTAAGCAGTATCATGTACGGCACTTAACTGACAGTGGTTTTTAATAGGGTGCCTAAAAAACATGAAGTAAGGTTTTTGTCAAAGTATTTTTCTGAACAAATCAGCTTATTCAAATTTCATCAATTGGTTTGTGAAATTGAACAGAGATAGTTGACAAAAATGTTAGTGATAACTTCATCAATGCTAAATACTGCAAGGATTTCAACATGCTAATACTTGTTACAAATGAATTTTAGTGTTAAAAACTTCCTTTCTTTTAGTAATAACCATTAAAATAATTGGCCAGTCACTCTTGGTTCAAATGTAGTAGTTTGAGCCACACCCTTTGAATCAAGACATGTCCTTGCAGGTGTTAGCATTAATCCTGAATAGAAGAATTAGTTCATCACAACATGGCCTTCATTGTTTCATCAATGACAGGGATTTAGTCAGCATCAGTGTTCATACTTCTGTAGGATCTGCACAGAACCTGTCATTCCTGCTGTTCACCATTTGATCCTGCTTTGAGACTCAACAAAATATTCGAGCTTGTTCAGCAAGTGCTTTGCTCCAATTACACAGTTTTCCTTGGTCTTCTTGAGCATGACCTGCCTTCTCTTTATCACATATGATTTGTAGCTAATCGTCTACTATATGTCTGATAGTAAACTCTACCACCTTGAGCTACTTAGCAGAGACCCTCATTTAAATGCTGAGTTTGTTGCTGTCTTTAATGTCTAACTGCTTAGAGAGCTTTTTTCTCTTGGCCACAGATGACACATATCTAATGTTGTGTGCAAAGGATCTGGCCACTTTCGAGTTAGTGCCAAAGCATGGTCTGCCTTTTCATTTTCTTTGGACTTGAAACTGCCATGTTAATACTCTTTGGTCCTTGGTATGACGATAAACTGCATCCGGCAGCAAGGCCTCTGATTGGGAGGTTGTAAGGAGAATAGAACCACTTCTTAATTGTTGTTGTTCTCAGGTCCACTCTGACCCGGAGTAGTAGCACCTGCTATGGTCCCAGCTATGGGCAAATAGTTAATCCCCCAAATTGGAGTCAAAACACTATGAAAGTATAAAAATAGACTTTTATAGAAATATATACAGAAAAATAGACTTTATAGAAAAATATACATTTTTGAGTACAAAACTAGAAAATATCTTCAGTTTTTTTTTTTTTTTTAGAATAAAAAAACCTTTTCATCAAAATCCGACTAAATCAACTTTCTCACATTAAAAAAAATACCTTAAAACCCCACCTTTTTGGCATTAATAACCCACAGAGGCTGATATGCCATAAAAACAAACTAAACTTAATACTCTTGATACATTTGAAAGAGAAATGAGAATGTTACATTTTTTACCATGTAACATTCCATTCAATTGTTGTTCTTTATTGACAGCCTGCTACAGATGATTCTGTAAATGCCTTTCTTATTGGTTTACTCTAAAACAATTTTTGTTTTAATTGTGTAAATTCCATTAATCTTTAACACTGTGCATTATTCACAGCATTGTTTTTTAAGTCTTCTCTACTTAATTTCAATCATGATCATTTTCTGTTGCTATAGCAGGATATGACAACAGAACTGCAAAATTCAAACACGCTATCATTAATTCATTTTAGTCACTTGCAGTCGCAGGATAAAATGTTTGTTTTGCGAACAAACTCTCCTCCAGAATGTTAAAGGTTAAATATCAAAATAAAGATCAAAATTTCAAATCTACACTACTATACAGTTTTGGTATTATGACTATTTTATATATATATATATATATATGACAGAGAAACTCTCACAAATAATTATATACCTTGTTGTTTAGACCAGTAGGCTTATTTTAGTTGTTATACTCACATTGTTTCAGATGTGTCCTCTAGTCATCTTCATATGTCTGTTATACTTGCTAACCTTCTCAGAATTTTGAACCATACTCTTTATTCAATTCACAATTGTAAATTGTTTTAGTTCTGCTTTCTATATTCAAGAGATATTTCATGCCAGTTAATTCTTTCTACTCTATTTGTCCTTATATTACTTGTCTGTTTCTTCCACTGATCCAAAATATGACTCTCCAGTGCTACCTGACACTAATGACAACCAGGAAATCAGATATACATTTACCAATGTTTTAATCTACTAGACCAGTGATTCCCAAACTTTTTTTTCTTTAGGCTGCATTTTCAGCAAATTTTCTCACACCCCATCAGCCTTCGTGATAATAAGTACATTTGAAAATAAAAAAAAAGTTAAAGAGATAACCTTGAATTCGAAGTTAGAACATTATCGTTGATAACTCACTCCTCCAATTTGTGGATTCAAAAATATCACAATCATGAAATCGATCAATAACTATACCGGGAATTCATGCATGCAATTACAAGTAATCCATGATAATATTTTAGATTTTTGGCATATGAGTTTTTTAAAATTCTTTTTAGATCTTAGATTGTCTTTGAACCATTTCACCCCTCACTTGCTATCCTCATTTGTCACACCTATGAAGCATGCCATGTCATTTGAGAACTGCTCTACTGGGCTGTGTCTCTTGGACAATCCAATTGTGTAGTTCTGGAGTCTTAAATTTAATGACTATTCAGGTGATAGAAACTTTAAACATTTCTTACTTTAGAGCATTCCAGATGACAGTCTTAATAGATGTTTTATCCCAAAACCATACAGGAAATATGAAGATTGTGCAGGCACCTTTTCCCTATGTCTATGACTGATTTTTCTTATTACATCCTTTAACTGAGTGTTCCCTGTTGCCATGAATTCAGATTATGTCAACTGCACCTTTATGGGGAAACAAACTGGTAATGAAGTCGTCACTTTATGTAATTAGAAATAATATGTTACTGATAGAAATCATAGAAAAACAAGACACTGAAACTCTAATAAGGATGACCAAATTTCATGATATACAGGTAAGGGTCTACCCATACCAATTTTTAAATTCCTCCAAGGGCATGGATATCAATATTATATATGAACCAGAAGCAACACAGAAAATAAAAATTGGCTATACAGTTTCCAAAGTAGAAACATGTTGCAAACCCATTTAGATGCTTTAACTGCTGAAGATATGGTCACCGTAAAAAAAATAAATGTACAAGGAAGTCGGTATGGAGAAAATAATCCTAACTACACAGATCTCATGCCCTAATTGTAAAAAAAAAAAAAAAAATTTAGGGCAACTTCCAGGGACTGTGAAACCTGAAAAAAATAATGTATTCAACATTAATCAAAACAAAATCCAATACACCATATGCAAAAATTACCAAAGCAATATCAAACCATACCTATCAAACAAATTCCATGAAAAACAAGAATATTTTTAATTCAAGAATTAAAAAAAATGTATTGAAAACATTAAAACCAATTATAAATTTAGAAATGACCAAAACTATGTGAATCCAACACAAAATTTGCTGACAACCTCAACGACAAAACACCCAAAATTTGTCAAATGAAAGATTTTACAAACAAAACTTAAACTAATCAAACTTCAATCCAAGAAACAGAATTAAAAGCAAATAGGATGACAGTCTACATGAAGATCATGCTGAAGATATTCTACTTCTACTCCAACAGTTTCTTTCCTCGCACTTCCCGACTGTGGAATTCTCTTCCAAACGATTGCTTCCCCGATGGCTACAATCTCCAGGAGTTTAAATGTAAGGTCAATAGACACCTCCTAACACACTAACCTGCTCCCATTCTATCAAACATTCTTCCCATCTGCCCGACACTCATCCTTGCTATCCTTACTCATATATCCCCTTTCTCCTGACATTCCCTATGTCTATCCACTCCTTCTCTTTACCTTCCCCTATGTAGCCCCATGCGCAATAGTAGCAGTGGAATGCCTTGCTTGGGGTGAGATGATTAAAAAAAAAAAAAAAAAAATTCTTGCACAAGTCAACTACAATCAACCTCCAGCATAAGTATGCTGTACAATTAAAAAAAATCTAAAAATGAATGTTAGCAATACTCCAATAAAATCTTAAATAAATAAAGCACATAATGTGATCGTTTTTTTTTTAAACTTTGTTTAAAAAATATATGTTCATATTATATGCCTAATTATTTGGGCCGATAATTATTTCATTAGATAAGCTTTTAACTGATTTTAAATTATATATATATATATATATATTAACATTTATAGTCTGAAGAAAAAAAAACTTGAATAATTTTGACAAGAATTTTGCTCTTTTTTTAATTGTAATAATTCATAAAATTTCAAAAATATTTGTAAAATTCTTCAAAACCTTGTTACGATTAATATTTAAATTATTAAGTGAAGTAAAGACTATATTTACTAATCTAGAATTTAAAAGTTTAATACAATTCTTCGAGATACAAGATTTTTTAAATAGTTTTTCATTTTTTTTGGTGTATGTGAATTTTTGGTGTCGGGATTAAAATCAAAAGACAAAATAAAATAAAATCAAAAGACAAGAATAATAATCATCTAGGGGGCCACTTAGAGGAAAGATCATCCATGCATGTGAGTGAAAAAGGGGGCTTCTTGAAGCTAAATAGAAACCAAGGAATCTCAGTCCTTTTCACTGGAACTCTCAACAGGACAAGACATGACTATTTTTTCGTGGTGTGGGGGGGGGGGTCTCACAAGATCATTCCCTTGTACAAAGCAACCTATTCAATATTTATCGTTAGGTGTTTCAGGTCTTACAAGATCATTCCCTTGTCCATACCAAGCCCAGTTGATATTGATCATTAAGTGTTTCATATCTTACAAGATTATCACCTTGTCCATTGCAACCCAGCCAATATTGATCATTACTTTGATTTTTTTTTTTTTTTTCAATTGGAGTAGATAGATCTATCTATCGCTCGGTTCACACTCCACCCACATCTATTGAACAGGTTAAGAGGCTCATCCCTTGTTCCCTGTTTAGGATGTGGTTTCCGGCTTTCTCTTTTTTTCAATCTTTTCACTATTACGTAGCCCCCTGCACATCAGTGGCGTTACCGCCTTGCTCGGGGTGATACGATTAAAAAAAATAAATAAATAACATGGGAAATTAATGCAAGAACATCACAAACAATCCACTTAACCAAAACAGATGGAGATAAATGCACTGGAAATAGAAATAGCTAACCTAATAGCAACAGAATTTCAAAAGAAATGCAACAAATAACTTCACTCCCAAATTTAAAAAACATGTGACAAGAAAAACTTACATTCTCTTTAAACAATAAAGAAGAATACAATATTCTATTTACTATGACAGAACTAAAAGACTCCATTAACAAAAGTAAAAACTCTACAACCAGTCCAGATGAAAGTCATTATCAATTTCTAAAACAACCTGTCAGTAAAGTCTCTTTTAATACTTCTCCAGATCTTCAATATTCAAATTTCCAATATTTTGGCTTGAATCTGTCAACATTCCAATTCCTAAACCCAACAAAGTCCATTCTAACCCAACAAACTACCGACCTATTGCACTAACATGTTGCATTTGCAAGACAATAGAGAGAATGGTAAATGCTTGACTAATTTGGAGAGAAAACAATATTTTATTTAGCTACCAAAGCTGATTCTGGAAAAAAAAACATGGAACCAATGATCAATTTGTACAGGTAGAATCCTTTGTGATGGCTTTGTTCGAGGTCATCATCTTTGATCTTGAAAAAGCCTATAACACTACATGGAAGTATGGTATCCTAGAAGGCATGCACAAGATCGAAAGAAAAATGGCTATATTCGCCCAAAACTTGCTTTCAAACCGAACATTCAAAGTATGAAATGAAAACAATATCAGACACACGAGCAGAATGCAGAAGTACCTCAAGGTAGCATTTTATCAATGATGGTATTTATTCTCAAAATAGTGTTATTAAAACCATTAACATAGGGATTCTTTAATTCCTGCATTTGGATGATCTGTCAATATCATTCTCATCACCAAACATGACTTTCCTTGAAAAATATGTACATGATAGAAAAATGGGACATGAAAATGAATTTCATTTGTTCCAAACTAAAAATTGTTTGTATACATTTCTTCAAGAAACGAGCTTACCACCTCAATTCAGAATTAAGATTAAATGGGCACTTAATTCCCATAATCCAACAAATGAAACATCTAGGAATGCAAAGTTCAAGGCGCACATTGATTACCTTAAACAAAAATGCCAAAAGGCTTTGAAGCTTCTAAAAGTAATATCAAAACTGAATTAGTTTGCCAACCAAAAAAGTAATGCTCAGAATATATAGGTCACATAATCAGATCAAAATTATACTATGGGTACATGATTTACAGTTCAACATATAAATCCCATCTTGTGAAAACTACAAACCTTACAAAATCAAAGACTAAGTCCTGAGCTTTCCAGACCTCACCCATGCAAAGCCAATGGGGAAACATTATCCCTCTAATATACATTAAAACTACAATCCAACCCAAATAACTTATCATACTAAAAAATATATGAACCTCAATATATCTAGTTCTAGAGAAATAAACCAACAGCCATCTCTTCAGTTAGACTTCAAATTAACAAAGCAATATAACAGATGGACAAGTTTGCTCTACAATCTCCAAACTCTACATAGACCTAACATTTTTTTTTTTTTTTTGTGTGTGTCAATCAACAAAATTATGTACTGAGAATGAAGAGACAGATATTGTGACTGTAAGCCATTTTACACAGATGGATAAAAAATCCGAGATAAAATAGGCATAACAGCTACAGACAAATCAGGCTACCAAATAATGTATTCATCTATACAACTGAACTACAAGGCATTAAGATGACACTTAAAATGGTAGAAAATTCAAAAGATAGTTTGAGAATATATTATTTCCAAGACACTAACTAAAGAAGCAATGATAAAGAACATAACCAAAACCAAACTTCTATATACAGATTATAAAAATGAAATTACACAACACATAAAAAAAGGAGGGGCAGCAATTTTGGATATGCTCCCAAACAATAAACTATGAACATCAGCTGACAATGAGAAAGAATATAGAGCCATTGGCTAACCATAAACAAGACATAGTACTCAATACAATAAGAATTTAACCTGCTCACCTGACACACATGCTCAAGGCAGAAACTACACAGTATACCCACTGCAACCAATTTCTCACTGTCAAGCATATCTTGTTAGAATGCAAAAAGAACCAAAAATGCATAGCAACTATTACCAAGCACAAAATCTTAACATACGCTCCAAAAATATAACTACTGCCCAAATAGGCTATTTTAAGAAAACGAAATACTTCCAACTTCTATAGAAAAGATAGGTTAGACTAAACAGACATCTTTTGAAAGGAAAAATAATACCAGCAATATATTTTTGAAAAATACATATCAGCAGTACATTTGACTCTCGACAAAACTCTCTTTACAAAAGTATGACAATGAAAACTGATATACAAACTGATTTCTTATGAAGAATACATATTCTATTTATATGAATTTATCATAAAAAAATTCTTGTCAGCATTAAATAATCCATTGAGGTTGAAATACCATAAACCGAATCTTCAATTGAGGGAATTACTGTTCTATTTATCATTTTGCTTGGAGAAATGTACTCATTATAGACGACACCTGTAGGAAATATATCAACAAGACCATGACATTGCTATAACTCTGTCATGCCACCTTTTGAAGATTCTGGTGAAATTTGGTGAGGAGGGGGATTTTGTTCTTGTTTCAGGGTCATAACTGTGGACACCTCACTCATCTGATGTTATGACCAGGAAACGTGGATGTTAGTTAGCAAGTCCTGTTCAATTTGAGCGTGAAATTATTTCTGCACTTGTGACAGGAATTGTCAAACAAATTTTGCTGCCAACTATTTCATACCAAGCCCCTTGTATCAAAACTTTTGAAACAGTTGTCTGCAGAATCTCTTATAAATCTTGCATTGTCAATCACTGATTTCCTTCATGTATTCGACATTTCATGGCAGTCTGTTTGTTGAAGGCTTTCCAGAATATGGATATTTTTCCATGGAATCCTGGTCAAATTTTATGATGTCTTTGTTCACCACTTAATCATCCCTGAAAGCCACCTTATTTTGAATATTTTGTTTTTCTTTTTTTTTTTACTGATGAATGTCAGAGATACAAGCAAAGTTTGTTACATATTCACTGATCTACTTATTCATGTGACACTCACAATGTATAAACTCATTCAGCAATGATTCCTCTCTCTCTCTTCCCCCCCACTGACTAATCCCATGGGAATGTGTCTGATTACACTTTGTCAAGGAATGTGAAGTTTCTTTAGATTTCTCTAGCAAAATATTATAAAAGTAAAGATAACTTTAAAAAAGTTTCCAAATGATAATAATAATGGCTTACAGTAATTTATGAGCCACAAATCAGGAAAGTTTTCAGCTTTTAGTATAGGTTTAGACTCTTATCTAAAATCTAGTTTTCATAATCAGACACTTAAGCTTCAGACATGCAATATATGAATACTGATAGCTTATATCTCATGACACAGGGGCAGGCCTGGCTAAACCAGGATATATGATAAAAATATATATGCTTTTAATAATCAGTTAGTAATAGTTAACAAATCTTCAGATATCTTTTATTTTCTAGAATGTTCCTGGAGTATCCAAAGAAAGATTAAATGAATTGGAAATTATATAAGTTTGTGAATGAAAAAATATTGATTTAAATCTGTCTATATTTCTGAGATGAGATAGTATTTACATTATTCGGACTATTGCCCTCATCTTTGTTGCCATTTTTACACTGTTTCGGCCGTTGTACACTCCGGCCTTCCTCAGGTGTTAGGAATTTCAAACTCCTCACCACAATCACTAGGGCATATCATTCTCATGCCCTGCACAGTAATACCTCGATTTGAAGTCACAAGCTATCCCCCTCCAACCCTGCAAGCCACCCACTCACCACTGCTGCAGCCTGGCATTGAACTCATAACTCCCCGAGCCAAGCCACAGGAACCAGCCAACATCTATATCCACTTGGCCTTGTGTCCTTAAGGAACAAAAATGAGGACAATAATCCAAATAATGTAAATACCAATTTAAATCTTAATGTTTTTATTGTTCAACTAACATTTGATTTCATTTCTTTTGAAATGCATCTTTACAAGTTAATTCATCCTAATAATTGTAATTTTTCAGTGTAATCATAATGTTTGTTTGTTTGTTTGTTTTTGAGGCTTAATGACCTATCAATCCTTATGGGATCATTGGGTAAGGTTATTTTATTTTTACAACATTTTTCTTTTCACGATTCATTGGGATTTGTTTTTAAGAGCAGGGTCCCCAAGTCCTACCCTTGTTATTTAACCCATAACTGGAGGGAATGGACGGATTAATACCTTTCCCAAGGGTACTAGTGCTTAAGTGAATGCAGGGTATTCAACTGGAATTCAAACTCGGCTCACCGATTTCTCTTTCTGAGCCGATATCCACTGCACCACAACGTACATCCGTCACTATACGCTTACAGCACCTGGTATTCCCAAGCGGTCACCCATCTAAGTACTGACCAGGCTCAACGTTGCTTAACTTCGGTGATCAAGCGAGAACCGGTGTATTCAATGTGATAGGCCGTAAGCCGTAATCATAATGATTATACCACTTATACAATAGTACTGTAAGTTAAAGTATGGAGTTAATCTATTTGTGTGATAATCTATCATATGTGAGAGTTGGAAGCAAACATTTTTGTCTGAACAGATAAATACTTTTTATTTTTTTTCCCCCCCAATTTGAGATTATGAACTTGCATTTATAAAACTTAATTTCTTCCTGGTTCTGCACATTCTGAGTTTAACACTTATACCTGCAACAACAAAATGGTGCTTCAAAAGGATTGTTCTTCTGTTGACGCTATTACTTTATATTACCGAGACTCTCAGTGACGTTTATTTACTGGATTATGAAAATGTGTACTATATACAATGCGATATTTATTATTTACCATAAATTTGAAATAAAATCTTTGTTAAAGAAGTTATAAAATTTTCAAAATATATGAACAAATAATGCAATATTTATTTATAATCTTATAAATAGATAACTTTGAAAACAAGTTTTTATTCATAATTTTATCAAAAATATGTATGACCAAGAAAATTTAAAACATTTTTCCAGATTTAGATTTTTTTCTCAAATTATTTTATGTCTCAGTTATATTTTATTTTCCTCAAATCGAATGACTACATCAAATCTATGGCTGCATCTACTGCTAGGAAGGTTGGGTCACTGTGTCAGACCAGGAAGTTTTTCTTGTCAGAATCCATTTTGCACATTTATATATGTACCATTCATCCATGCATTGAATACTGTTGCCATATCTGGTCAGGTGCTCCTGCCATTTATCTCAAGGTTCTTGACAAAATCCAAATAAGCATCTGCAATATAATCGATCCTGACTTGGTAACCTGCTTTCAGTCACTTTCTCACTGACATAATGTGGCTTCCCTCTGTCTTTTCTACAAGTATTTTCATGGCAACTGCTCTGACAAGCTTTTTTCCTTGGTTGGTGCTCTGATTACATTATTAATGCATGCTACTAGATTGGCATCAATCTTTTACCGTCAAAATAGTTAAATGTAACCACCTCTTCTACACTAATAGTTTCTTTTCTTGCACTTCCAGTTTGTTGAACTCCCTTTTATTTGCTTGCTTTCCTAATAGCTATAACCTCCAAAAGTTTAAGTGCAGTGTCAATTACCATCTTCTACCTCCTTGAATCCCACCTCTCATATCCTTTCTTCAACAACTCCTGTACCTTGATTCTTCTTTTACTGTTACCCCCTGTCCACCAGTGGTGGTCCTGCCTTGCTTGGGGTAAAATAATTAGAATTAAAAAAAAATTACCATTATGATCTAGAAAGCCAAGGTCTGAAACTCCAGTAATTAGGTTACTCCTCCATCTTCCTAAATCTTTTTTGAAAAAAAAAAAAATTTGAAAACGAAATATTTAGTTGTTGCTAATTTTTCTAAAAATGCTTAGAAAATCTAAGATTATTTCTTGTCATCTAAGTGCTGACTGATGAAGAAATCTTAGAGTAGACACTAAGCACCTTGACTAAAGCAATTGGTAAAGCTGGCAAATTGCATTCTTTGAAATGGTTGGCAAAACATCAGTTAATTGCTGATCAATTCAAACTTTACAAAATTATGAAATTTCATTATAGTTTGTTCACATATTTTTATAATTTACTAAATTTTTATAAATTGGTAAATGATGAACATTGTATTGTTTTGCATTTTTAGAATGTTGTAAATATAAAAATATTCCTGTAAATAAACAATTTGATATTTTTGTTGTAAATTCCCAACAACAAAGAAAATGTGTAATCTCACTTTTGTATGTTTTTAGTCAAACAAGTCTGAAATTTATTTGGACATTTGCTAATGAATTCACATGATTTATCTAACCCTGAAAGTGGTGTATCTGCTAAACTTGAAGTTGGTCCTAAGATAAGTCTTTAATTTTTCTTTATCTCGGCTGCTATCGCTCTATTTTTTTATACTGAGCACTGTTTGCAAGACCTGCTTGCCTTTATATGCATTAAATTTTAGTAATTTACATGTTTTGGTTAGGCGTAATAAATTTATATCATTATTATCTTCTACTTAATGGCACATTGTGATGAGAGTTGCAGGCTGTTATCTTCGATCATCTCTTGCTATTTTCAAATCATATATCAGTTCATTTTAATAATGATTGCAATCATTTCTCTTATTCAAACAATATGTAACAGACTGAAATGTCTTATGCCTTCTATACCAGCAGCAAATCTCTTGGTATATATCCTGCATTTAAGACTAACTAGCAGTATAGCCCGGCGTTGCTCAGGTGTAATGAAAGCTTTAAAACTAATCCATGGTCCTGGAGCTCAGACTCAGCCTAAAGAATATTTGTGTAAAGTTAGGTGAGTCTCGGATAAAAAATTGTGGATTTGTATAAAACACATACAGACAGATACCCACACACAAACATCTTGCCTTTTATATATATATATATATATATATATATATATATATATATATATAATCGACTTTCTGCACTATTGTAAGAACTGCAATCTTGAAACTTCTGAATATCGTTTATGTCTTTGTCTATGAATGTATCAAATTTGATTAAAATCAGACCACTCCTTCTATAACCTGATTTTTTCGATTTATTGGGGGTACCTCGACACAAAACCTATCTAAGAACAATTGCAGATGCTTATAGTACAACTGTGTAAATTTTCAAGAAAATCAGTTCAGCCGTTTCGGAGTCTATAGGTAACGGAGACACACACACAAAGTTCCATTTATAAATAAGTTTAGATTTAGATATTGCATTTGATAGATAGCAGGTTTAAAGATATTACTTTGGATCTATTAAGAATTCTCTCTTAAATCTACCATCTTATTTGTTGTCATGGATTTTAAAGTTGTTATCCCCACCTCTGCAAAAAAAAAAGAAAAAAAACAACACTACAATTCATGTATTAGTAAAATCTCTTGACATCTTAACAAACCTTGTTGATACTTACCTGTATGAAGATAAGGTAATGTATTTATAATTATATCTACTTTTTACTGTCCACATGAAACATTAGATACTTTCATCTCTTCTACCTAATTTTCTTACTGGAACATTTACAAACACCAACTATTCAAGGCTGACCTATTTTTTGTAACACTCTTAACCTATATGCCACCCTGCTATGTTACATTGGTATTAACTCGAGACCCTGTTTAACACACCCTCTCGTATTCTAGACAACTTGCACCTGTAACGTGTTCATTTTAGATTCTGTAATACAAATAAAGAAGAAATTATAATGCATTTTGTGTTTGCTAACCTGTTTAGATTTTTTTTTCTCCACTAATTAAAAAAAAGGATTTGCTACTTTATTTGTTTCTGTTAGTCTTTTCAAATTTGAGATACCCACAAAGATTTTATTCCACTATAGTAAAAAAACAAAAATGTATATAAGGAGCTGGTTGAATTCATTTCTTTTTAAATTACCTTGTATGCTGAAAACTCTCTTTTTTTTTTCTTTTTTTTTTTTATGTCCATTAATGACAAGGTTTTCATATTAAACTTTAAAAATCTGTCACTGATGAAATTTAAAATTTTTGTTGCAGTAAAATAACTGTCAATTACTGTTTAATCAAAATTTAAACATTTACAAATTCTTTTCTTTTTTTTTCTTTTGCATCTTTTCAAAATATAAAATTTGATTCAAATAATATCCTAATTCACCTTGCATTTTTTGTGTATCTTGTAAAAATATCTTTATGTTCATTTAAAAAAAAAAAAAAGTCTATATCCAAGTGTATTTCCTTGGTAACCAAACTAAAAAAAATTAATCATTTATTCAAAATCAGCATTGCTTAGAAGTTCTTCGAACATTTTATGAAGTTTTTCAAGATTATATTACAATTATTAGGAGGTGCTTAATAGTTTATATATCTCCAACTTGGGACCATTTTTTTTTTTTTTTTTTTTTTTTTTTAAAGCATACAACCATACTAAATTGAAACCTCAATTCCCACACGATCACTGAAGTTAAGCAACATCAGGCCTGGTCAGTGACTAAATGGGTGATTGCTTGGGAATAATAGGTACTGTCAACTTGGATAGGCTGGTGACGTGATAGATAATGGCTTCAAATTAAAGTTGGGTTTGTTGTATTCACTTACGTGCAAAGGTATGAATCCACCTCTTCTCCCCCAACTGTGGATTAGTTAGTAAAACTTGTCTGAGTAAATCATCAGCCAAAAAAAGAAATGTCTATCTAAAAATATTTTCTGGCAATAAATAAACAACAAAAATTTAGGCAGTGTAAAACAAATCTATCAATTCAATTCTTTTTTTTTTTTTTTTTTTCTTAAAACTTAAAATTATACTGTTAGGAGTTCAAGAAGTCAGTCAGTTAAGTGCCATACATGATACACACTTGGGCAATCATGTCTCAAAAGAGACATGACTGACTGGGCAGAGGATTATCCCGCAGTAGGTTGCCATTGCTTTCTGCGGTAGGCTGGTCGCTGACCAAGGCTATAGAACCCTAAGGAAGAGACGGATTAATACCTTTCCCAAGGGTGTTTGCATGTAAGTGAATACAATGGATTCAACTGGAATTCGAACTTGGCTCCCCGGTTTCTCGTTCCCAGCCGATATCCACTGTACCACAACGCACGTCCAGTTCAAGAAGATAAGCTATATTATACCAAATAAGAGATGTTGATTATTATGTATTGTAGTATTTCTATACTATTTTATATTCAGTTGAATTGTGAAATTTAGTTTACTAGTTTTATCACAATAGTTATTGTATTAAAATTTATATTATCATAAAAAAATTTTTTTTTTTTAAGTTTTGTAAAAAAAAAAAAAAAAAAAATAGTTTTATATTTGTAATATTACAGGAATCTTTTTAGAAATTTGTTTCATTGAGTTTGCTTTATAAAATTAGCTTTATAAAAATGACCATCAGTGAACATGTTAAAGATGTGTATGTTGCTTTAATTACAATATTTTGAATCCATATTTATATGGCATCAACAGATGATTAGGCATACCACATTTATTCACTTTCCTGGCAATGAATATTGCTACAAAATATTGATATAATTGTTTTAATTAACACTTGATTATGAAAAATATGCCTACTATATTTCAAACAGACAATACTAGATTTTGTATTTATTGTTTCTTGAATTAAATTTACCAAGTTATCTGCTGAAAAAGACTTCTCTCCATATCCTTCATCTTCCATTGGTAAGGAGTAAGTTCAACACAAACAGCTTCTTTTCAAGAACTGTTTTAATGTGGATCAAGCTCTAGAGAGGATGTATCCCAGATTACTACAATCTTAACCTTTTCAAATCATTATCTATCCTATATATCCTCATAACATGCAATGCTGTCTCCCTCAGTATATACCCTTACAACCTCCTCATTCAGTAATTCTCTACCTTGAGTGGCACGTAGACTTTGTATTGAGTAAACTGTCGTAAGGAAAATAAAATTTATAGACCTTTTTTTTTTTTTTACATTGGTAACTTGATTGGTGTTACAATTTTGTATTTCCTGCATTCATTATTTTGTTAGAATTTGTATAAAGTGATCTTTGGAATTTTCATAGTATTTGAAATAGATTCTTACATATACTTGTTAGTTTACGGTCAGGTCCTTCTCTTCATAAGGCTTTACTAATTTAATTTTAAATCTTCCACATTTTTATTTACTCGATATGTAGGATAGATAATGGTTGATCTTCAACTTGAAGAGTTTAAGATTGTAGTAATAAAGGAAACATTTGCATGAAAATCCATTTCACATTGCCATGGGTCCTGGGTATGATGGTAAACTGCATCCAGCAGCAAGGCCTCTGAGAGGTTATGAGGAGCATGGAACCACTTCTTAATTGCTGTTGTTTCCAGGTCCACCCTGATCTGGAGTGGCAGCACCTGTTAGGCTTCCAGCTATGGGCAAATAATTAACCCCCAAACTGAGGTCAAAACACTATGGAGATATAAAAATAGACTTTCATAAGAAAAAATACATTTTTGAATACAAAACTAGAAGAAATCTAGTTTTCTAAAATAAAATAAAAAATTTCTCATTAAAATCTGATTAAACCTTGTCACTATAATTGAACATTAAAAAAAATACCTTTAAAACTTACCTTTTTAGCATTAAATAACCCACAGTGGTTGATATGCCGTTAAAAAAAAAAACTCACATTGAAATGGTTCTGTGGAAGAAGCAGTCTGAGTGAAACTTACTCTTTACCAATGGAATATGGAAGGTTTGAGGGTGATTCTTTTTTGGCTTTTTTACCATTTTGACTTGGTAAATTCTATTATGTGACACTTTTATCTTTACATTAACTTATGACATTTTGTTGGTCTTATATCTTAGCCCTCCCCCACACACTTTTGTAATCATTTTAAATTCCTTTCAACTGATTAGGTTTGAACATACCCTCAATAAATTCACTTGATTAATCTTAGTGCTGTTTCCTCAGTATAAAAATTATCACAAGAAAAGATTTATGAAAGTCTTGTTCTGGATTCTCTGCCTTTTGCCTTGTTTTGTTTATTGGAACTAATCATTAAATATAAGAATGAAAATATTGAAAACTACTGTCTCTTATGAAACCACGTGGGCAAATTTTTAGTATAGAGAATTTAGTGTGAGTGTATACAGTTACTTACTGCTTGTGTTGCAAGGTGTTTATTGTGCCTGCGTGGGTGGGTAGATTTTCCAAATCCATTTTCTCCCAGATAAGAATTTGCTGTTGCTATTTAAAAGGACTGCGAAAATGTATAAAATAAGTCTTTGTATGTATAGCCAGTTCTTAAATTACCTCATATTTTAAGTTATTGCAAATCATCCGTTTTAAAATATTGAAGTACAATTAGATGTAAATAAAGTGCACCCAGTGTATGTGATGTGTGTACACGTACATACCAATACTCATCATATACTCTTCTTCCTCCTACTCCATTACTGCTGCTATGTTGGGAGCTGATTTCAGGAATAAAAATGGTAGTAGCACCATTATCAGCATCATGTTATTCCTCAAGTAGTGCTATGATGAATCTGAAGAGGTACTGATTTCTTCCCTCTTTGCTGCTGTTGCCTTCTTCAGCGGACACTTAGAATTCTTATACACATAATTGATCAAGCTCCAGAGAGCCTTAGCTTGTTTATGTGCCTCCCATCAGCAAGCACCATCATCAGCAGTGGCATCATCGCCAATAGAGCACACTCACTCACATACACAAAAACAAACATATACACATTGTCTCTCTCTCTCTCTCCCTCTTGTGAGATCCTGCTGCTACCACCACTACCATCCTATTCATTTTTTTTTTTTTTTTAAAGCAGTTCCATGCACTGCCACTGCTACTGACTGACATCATATTCTGCATACGCACATCTACCTTAGCTTACCTCTACCGTTTTGATTTCACTACCGGCACTCTCCTTTTTTTTTTTCTTTTTCCTTTTTTTTTTTAATTTCCTTTTTTTCTTTCATTTTTGTTTTTTGTTGTTTTTTTTTTTTTAATTAATTCATCAAACACACTTTTAAACCATAGCTGCCTTCTTTCTTTTTTTCTCCTCTTTTTCATCCCCCCCCATTTGTGTCTCCTCACTTGTATACATCTTCAGTGACTTGTTTTTGTGGACTAAAAACGTCCGTCCATTTCACCAGTCCGTCCATGCAACCATCTATCTGTCCTTCAAGGAGGATTCACAATAATCAACAAACAAATTTAACGCTATCAGGAAGAAGAAGAGTATTATCTCTATAGTTTTTTCTATATTTTGTGTACAAATAGTCCTTTGTAAAGTCTGTGTGTCTGTAGCAGCAGTGTACCCAATCGTGTCCACTGGTTTTTCTGTGCTGAAGAGCATACCTTTCACATCGTCTTTCTTGGATGCTGCCTGTGAGGAACATAATAACAACAACAACAATGGTGTCTGCATTTTGTGTGCTGGAAAACTATCAGCCTATGCTCTTTACTTGCATTTAATAACATCACCTCCTCTTAAGGAGACAGACAGATAGACAGACAGACACATTTGCCTTGCTACTCATTATCACTGCCACCATCATCATCATCATTTGTATTAGTAACTACTCTTCTAACCATCATCACCACCACTCCTTTTACTATGAGTGACAACAAGAAGAGGTCATCATTATACTGTAATGAACCAGACTTCTGATGTCTTTCTTGTTTTGTCTCTTACATTTTCCCTCACACCATGTTGACTTGTCTGCATCAACTTCCCATCTGATAGAGGATTCTTTCTTGGATTATTATTCTACCTGCTGTTACTAATACTACTACTACTGCTGCTACAACTATTTCTTCTGCTACCACCACTACCAACTTCACTACCACCATCAACACCACCACTATTACTATTATACAGAAATCTCCAATTAGCAGATGTATCAGAGCCTTCAGAAATATATATTTGCACGCATTAAGATCTAATTTGATTGTGTTTTCATCATTCTGAGTTAAGTCTGTGACGTTCATTGGAGACGGATTTTCCAGTGTCTGCCAGGTTATGACAGTTCCTATGAAGGCCGTCACCAGGTACGTGCATTCTGTCTCCTCCTCCTCCTCCCACATGCGTGCATATGCAACATACCTATTTAATCATAAACAAATATACTTTGCTTAAATAAAGAGTGTTATATGAAAACAGTCTTTTTGTAATCATATAGACACATTCTTACATACTCCCACATTAACTGACAAAGTTAGAAACCACTTTGCAAAACTTACTTTTATTTTACATCCGAACACAACTTTTCAGTTCTGGTTGACTGGGGGAAAAAAATAACGATAAAAACTACACCCATCCATATGAAATTGATATACTTTTTTCTTTTTTGTTCTTTCAACAGGTGATTTCTATATTTTATAGAAATCTAGATATCTACTATTGACATCTATATTTTCTATGTAGTAATTTTTTACTGTTTTTTTTTATTTTTATTATTATTTATATATATATATATATATATATATATATATAACTTTTTTGAACTGGCTATATTTCATTGATTATTTATCATCTATTGTTTTAATGGGAATACTTTTAATCCTTAATTTTGTTAACAGCCTTGCAATATTAGCTCTTGAATGTTTGTTGTAATTTTCATTCTATATATGCTTAAAGATTTGCTTGAGTCATATATTCTATTGTATTGCAGTCGATCTCCTCTTCTGAATATCATTATACTATACTACTTAAGCTTTTGGTAGATATTTCTTATAAATGACACATGACTATTTGATTAAACGGTCTAATTTATATCCGTAATCTGTATACCTTTGTATGAAATAGTGCCACTCACACAGCCCCATATGAAAATAATGACATTTATTTAACCAGATAATACTGAATATATCTTTGAGACAATATTGAGCATTTCACTGTTGTTAAAAGATGTTTCTAACACTTTAATACATTTGTTATAAATCTCTTTACCTCCAAATCAAGTGTATTATGTCTAGCGCCATTTCAGAATGGTACCACACATGTATGGTACCATTACTGCTGTATATTCTAATCATATTTATGGCATTGTGACATGATTTTTGTTTACACTTGAGTTTTGACATTTGCTTTGCATCAAAAATACAGCTGACCCTTTCCTCTTGTCCGTAAGTAAAATATTTTCATTACAAAAACCTGGAATTCATTATTACCAAATTTATTTTATTTTAATTGCAGAGACATTTCATTGTGATTATCCCAAAAATGAAATCTTGAGGAAAGAACTTCTTCGGCCCATGCTAAAATATTAAATGTTTTTTTAAACTATGGACAACTTTTATGATTGATTTTTTTTTTTTTTCTTATTTAACAAATAGATTATTAGTCCTTTGTCATTTTTGATTTCTAAGTTGTTATTAGGTAATCTGTTTGAAAAAGTGAATTGCTTTTGAAAATAATCCTTTATTGCTCAGTATTTCTTATATATGCTATCTAATATTTTTCTTTAATCACTGTAATTCTTAATTATCCTTGGATATGCAGGTTAATTGTAATATGCAAAGTTTATTTTGCACCTTTTTCTTTCTTTTTCAATAAAATAATTTCATGAAAAAAAGTTTCTAAATACTTCTAGTATTTTGAACTTTCTTCTTGAAACAAAATTTTTAATTTATTTAGACTACAAACCTATTTTTCCTCTGTAACATATATATATATATATATATATATATATATATCTATGTGTGTGTGTGTAAATTATAATAATAGCAGCAATATTTTAACATTCCATAAGTGTTTTGTGAAGATAGTTTACATAGTGAGATAGTTTTGTTTTTCTTTTTGTTATCTGCATACCCAGTAATAATAATAGTACCTATAATGATAAATTTAGTCCTTTTATTGGATTTTTTATCTTGAGATATATATAATGGTAGCTTAGTATCATATAAGGTGATCTTTGGAAAGTATTTAATCTTTTCTAAATTGTTTATAAGCTTTATTACTTAAAAATGTTTTATTTCTCAGTTACACTGTTAAAACTATTCGTGCTCTATTTATTTGTATTTCAAGCTGAGAAAATCTTTTTCTCTCAAGTTCTTATAAACTAACCCACTACATTTACAATAATCCTTCAAGGTGCCTCCAACTTCTTTCATTGTTACTACTATTACTACTACTGGTGTTAGTGCTGTTATAAGTAGTATTGCAAACATTCTTGCTAGTTTCTAAGACAGCTGAAGATAGCAGACTTTTAGAATTGTATTAGATTTCAGCTATTTTGGGACATTCCCTACTGGAGCACACCCACATAACACTACTGATTCATTCTGCTTTTTAAACAAGTATTTTTGTCCATTCTATGTTTATTGGTGTGTCATTTATACTTCACTAAAAATTATGCATCATTTTTATTTTAATTTTGTTTTAGATAAAAGAATTAGACTTATGAGTAAAGATTATGAGAAACAATTTTAAGTGTATTTTGTATTTTTCTTTTTATATTGATAAATTTCTTTTAAGAGTAACCATTCATATTACACTAATTCTCCAGGGGCAATAAATGATTTTGTTAGACTAACCATTTAAGTGGATTTTGGAATTTGTTTTCAGTATGTATTTCATCTTGTGGTCACTTGTCTGCACTTGTTTTATAAAAACTAATGTTCGGTACCTAAAATGTTTGTGTTATTAACTAAAAATAAGACATTCTTTGTGTTTGCCATAAACTTTATTCAACAATATATTTACTGTTCTGTTTCACAATCTTTCAGACAATGTTGTAGATCCATTCAGCTAAAACATTTTATCTTTCTCAGCAAACATTTACAGTCTTCCAGGGAATTGGATTTTTTTTTTTTTTTTTTTTAAAGAGAATTCTGTAAAGACAGAAATAAAGAGGAAATCTGAAAGTGAAGTATCCATTGAATATGTTGAATGAGCAAAAAAAAAAATTCAATTTTTTGCCTGGTAATCAAAGGAACATGCAGTTGAGCATTTTACTGTTTGAATATTAGGCCATTTCTATTTACTAATACCAACTACTTTTCATCATTTGTTGTCTCTTCACTTGGTCTGCTGGGAGCAGTACTTGTTCGAATCAGTCGGTTAATTCTTCAGAAGGTTCTCAGAAGACTCCCTTTGTATTTCACCACATGTTTAGCATCACATTCTCTGCATGGAGAGCATGCTTAGCAGCTGTTCCTTTCCCATGCTGCATGGACTCTTGCAGTCCATATTAGCATAAAGTATCCACTTTCCATTGTCCATCTGTTAGAATTTGTTTAAGAAATGGAGCATTTTCATTGCAGTTAAGTAACTACTCATGCAAGAATTGTTACAGTTAGATTTTCATTTATTTTGTTGTTCATCATGTAGAAGCTGTACATCAAAATAATTAACTTGTACAAATAATTTACAATACTTGATTTGAATATATCAAGTATGTTGGTTACTAATTCTTTTCCTTGTATAACAGGGATCATTATCAAGTAATGTCTTGACCGCTATCAAACTCAATTGGTCTACCAGGCAATGGCCTATCGTTCAGGAAGAAATATCCACCATGAAACTTAACGCATCATTTTTTATACATTAGATCATTTATGGTATCTTCTCAATGCACCTATTTTTGCATTTCAAGTTCATTTACCTTTCTAAAAATAAACAATATACTGAAAATGGTAATTATTTCCTCTCACTTTCAGTGATAGAAGCATTAAATGACAGGTCAATTTGGATAAATTAAAAAGTAAAGCTAATTAAAAGCTATCTTTTAATTTAAATCAAACTGAATGTCTTTTTTGTTGAGAAAGGTAAAAACCTTTTTAGCAAAAGAATAGATTCACCTATTTTTCAGTTTGCATTCCTCCCAGGTTTTTTGAACAGGAATAGAGGTTTATCCATTGCTACCTGTTATTTATAAAGTCTTTTCATTCTCTTTCGCTTCCAGTAGCCCCCCCACACACACACACCTTCCCCACCATCTTAGTGACCTTGCTTATAATGAAATGATAGAAAAAGAAACTACACAATTTAAGTAACTGCTTATTAAATGAATTTCATTCTTTCTCAGTATACAGGTAATTTCAGTATGAAAAGTCCTCAAAGTAATTTGCAAATTAATATATTCCTGCTGCATTTAAAAAAAAAAAACAATTGGACGTCTTAAGATTTGTCATTAAAATATTGTCTGAAGTTTTGAAATTAGCCTTTATTTTATTTTTCATTTTTTTTTCTCCCCTCTCTCTCCCCAATGATAGTCTTTTAGATAATGCTCTGTAGATTTTCCTCAAGCTTGCAGTAATCTCCAAGAAGCGTTTGGCAGAATCTTTTCTTTCTTTCACTTTCACCACTCTAATTAGAGAATTTTATTGATTTGTATAACATAGGTTAGTTCTATACAATGAAAAATTAGGATCCTTTTTCAAATAATTTGTACAAAAGTGTTATTGGTTTGATTCTTATAAGAATATTTTAAAATTATATCTAACATAATCCTATGCAACATTTGATAATTAGACTTAATTTCAATTAATTTCCTTTATTCTTGACACATATATTAAGTGGGTAAAATTGACATTTTACTGCTTATAAACAATTTTTCATGTTCAGACTTATTCAGTACATAAGCAGAAAAATTGGTACTTCCACTATCAATTTTTCTTTCTACAGATCATGAAAATTCTTTTTTTACTACATAACTTTATATTGTTATCAGATGTTTAATAGCGAGTAAACATTTGAATTTACATATTAACGCGTAATCCTCTTGAACAGTTTAAACTGATGCCTTCTTTTTTCTATATGTAGACTATAATTTAGAAAGTAACTTTTACTGAAATATGATGGCAAATATCCAGGTATTTATCTGAAATCAAGAAAATATAAAGCAAAATAGTGATTATACAAAGGGAAGGGATCAGTTTATATTGACACCAGCAAGATATGGGGTAAACTTTGTAAATGACACCCATTTTTCCATCAATCTTATTTGAATATTTCAGAGAGAGGGTCTTAAGGGTCAGTCATTGTAGAAAAGTAACAGTTCAATAAATTCTTTTTTCTTTTTTTTTCTTTTTTTTTTTTCTCTGTCTGTAGTAGTTGTAAAGATATAATTGTTTTGTCATTATAAGCTAAGTGCATTTGCATGCATTTCATACATGATACCTACATCTGTCTGTTATAAATGTTTACAAATTGACAAAAGGGAAGAAAATTGTATTTGTAAAGCTTGAATATTTGCAATGTATAGAGAAGTATGTTTTGTCACTTCAGCTGCTGGAATATTAAGATTCAGAAACGTTATTGACCCTGACATGTAAAAGTTATATAACCTTATAACCCAATATTTCTCATGATGTCAAGGTTCATGTAGAATATGTGCTTTGTGGTGCAGTGGATATCAGCTCGGAATGAGAAATTGGGGAGCCAAGTTCAAATTCCAATTGAACTCATTGCATTCACTTTCATGCAAATACCCTTGGGAAAGGTATTAATCCGTTTCTTCCCTCCAGTTATGAGTTAAATAATAAGACAGATTGTGTTCTGTAGCCTTGGCTGGCAATCAGTCTGCCACAGAAAGCAATGGCAATCTACTGCAGGATAATTTTCAGCCCAGTCAGTCATGTCTCTTTCAAGAAATGATCGCCCAAGCGTGTTTCACGTATGACACTTAACTGAACTTGAATAAGTAAATTTATTTTTTTTTATCATGGCTTATCTAAATAATAAAATGTTATAGATGTTATCAATACTACAAAAATGAAATCAACAGACTGGATAGAAGATATGCAAACTCTTTGTTCTAGCTAAAATGTTTTCTTTGTCTTGTTTTTTTCTCGTGAATGAAAGTAAAAAAATCTTAACATACTCCATGCAAAATACGAAAAAACTAATAAATTTAGTTTGTCAACATGTCTCTACTTTTGTCAGTTGACAATAACAAAAGTTTCAGTCTTTTCATCTGGTCCATGCTCCTCTCTGAGTTTTTTGAACAGTTGTTTCAAGATTTGCTCTGTATAAGGCCCAAAAGCCACTTAAGGTAGATGGTTACAGAGTAAGAAGCACTACCTCAAGCACAGCAATAATACGACCAAAATGCAAGTGAACACTGGAAGTGAAAGAAAAGGAAAGGACTTTAGAAGGAAACGGAAACTTAATTCTAAACAAGGGATACACCTTTACTCCTGTTCAAAAGACCAGGGAAGAGTGTGAAGTGGATGATAGGTAAACTTACCTCCTTCCTATAAGAGTAGAGGTTTATCCTTTGTTTCCTGTTTAGGATTGGGTTTCTAGTTCCTTCTAAAATTTTCTCATTCTCTTTCACTCCCAGTAGGTCTATGTATCTTGTGTTTTAGTGGCATTATTGCCTTGCTTGAAGTGAATTGATTAAAAAAAAAAGTATATAATACTCTTCCTGTCAATTCTATTCATTTTATTCATCATCTATATTATATATTTAACTCTATCCATCAATGTTAATACGTTAGCTTGGGTGTTAGTTTTTATTAATACCCTATATCTATGTACTGTAGTCTTGCATAGTTGTTAATTTTAACCTGTTAGGGTGACTTTTTTGTTTTTCCTCTCCAAATTTCCTTATGAATAGTAAGATAGTGTTTATTTAAAATCAAATGCTTAAATTTAACTTTTACTGATTTTTGTATTGTGAGTGAGAAGGCTAATAAAGAAATATTTAGCAATACAAACAAATTTGCTCCATTATATTCAAAATGATATCTGCTAACATCTTTCAGAATATTTATGAAATATTCAAAACAATTTTTGATTAAAAAAAAATACTGTTAAAGCAAAGGAAATACATCTTTGAAATTTCAGTTCTGCACTGAAAGAAAACTCACACACGTGTGTGTGTGTGTGTGATAGACACACTCTTGCATATAATTTCTTCAAATTTTGGTTTACATTTCTTGTAGTTTTGCTGAAATTCTTAATAGTAATAGTTTTTTCTGCTTTAGCTGAAATTCTTTTTCTTTGCTTTATATCAATTGTTATATTTTTCTTAATCATGCATATTCAGGTGCTATCCAGTAACCAATCTGCAAAGATGCTAGATATCTTTTGCATTAAAGATTATAAGAAAACTATTGACTTGTAAGGCCATAAAGTATGATGGCCATGAAATTATAAATGCTTATCAACTAATATCTTAAGAAACTTATTTTTTCCCCTCTGCATGCAATCTGAGAAGCATTACTGAAATAGTTTAGCAAGATTACAATGGTCATTTTGTATCAGCTGTAGGGCATTTTAAATTCATGATAGTATTTTAGATTTCTTTATTTTCAATTGGAAATTTTTTTTATTACGAAAATGATCTTATTAAACAGATTTAGTTTTTAGTATAATTATAGTAGTATAAAGATTTCATAAAATAACACTGGCTGCTCGGTTAATGAATGTTAAATGTTTCCTTATAAGGAAACAGCTAATATTACCATAGTTTTTGTATATTCTTTTAAAATTGCTGTCATTTAACAATTTGAATTCTTTTTTGAGTTTCATGTTTTTCTACATATTTTAAGTTTGTAAAAGGATAAGCTCTTCATTATGGTACCTAGACTTCTTTTAATTTAAGCTCAGTGCTAGACTGGCAATGAGGTCTCATCAATTTACAGTTAAGATGGCTAGATATAACTAAATTCTATGCTAACAGTTTCTTTTCCCTCACTTCTTGCTTGTGGAAATCTTTTCTGGTTTCCAGCCAACTTTAATTTTCAAAAGCTTAAGTGCAATGTCAATCACTATCTGCTGTCCTCCTGATTACTCTGCTTTTGTTCCTGCTTTTAGGAATGTTTCTGTTTTCTAATTCTTCCACACTCGGTAACCCATTGTCTTAGTGGCTTTACTGCCTTGCTTGGAATGAACTTGAAAAAAAAGCTATTGATATTGCTAAACAAATGAAGATAGTTTTTTTTTTTTTTTTTTTTTTTTTTCCTTACTTCTGATTGGGATGTGCATTGTGGTGCAGTAGATATCAACTCGGAACGAGGAATAGAGTTCGAATTCCAGTTGAATTCTTTGCATTCACTTGCATGCAAATACCTTTGGGAAAGGTATTAATCTGTATCTTCCCTCCAGTTATGGGTTAGATAATGGGGCAGATTGGGTTCTATAGCTTTGGATGGCAACCAGTCTACTGCAGAAAGCAATGGCAACCTACTGTGGGATAATCTTCTGCCCAGTCAGTCATGTCGCTTTCGAGACATGATCGCCTGAGCGTGTATCACGTATGGCACTTAACTGACTTCTGATTGGTTGTTGCTGTCCATCTATGGTGTCAGTTAAATAGAAATAAATTTCATTTGAAATTTCTAGCATTGATTTCAGAAAAACAGATGCAAGTAATTGATTTTTTTTTGTTTTTGTTTTTGCATCCCATTTCGCTTGTTTCATTGTGACTTGATAATTTCTTAACCACGTAATTGTCTCTAATATTGTAGTATATTTGCACATGGTGTAGTAGCTTGATATCTTAATGCTTCAACAAAATGTTTCTCCTATCTTTTTTTGTTTTTACTTAGCAAGCTTGTTTGTTGTTTGATCTTTCTGATAATTGGCCTTTGTGTTTGGATTGATCAATGAACATCAAGTGCTTTTGCTAAGAAGACTACTCATGGATCATTGTCTTGTAAAAGTTAATCTACCTGTATTCATGTAACCAACAATAGTAAATGATTGAGTCAGATCATTTCATGATTGAACAATATAAACACTATAAATCTTTTATAATTAATAAGAACAAGTGTTTTTTAATTTTAGTTTTTCATTAATTTTTTATACATGTTTCTCTTTTGATAATGTCAAATGTTTGGAATTTCAACATTTCATTAAACACTACACTTGTTGTTTCTTGTAAAAATGATTCAGATATTCTTTTATTATCCCTCCCTGGTCACTATTTGACGTATCAGTCTTGAATCCCTCCCTGGTCACTATTTGACGTATCAGTCTTGAATCCCTCCCTGGTCACTATTTGACGTATCAGTCTTGAATCCCTCCCTGGTCACTATTTGACGTATCAGTCTTGAATCCCTCCCTGGTCACTATTTGACGTATCAGTCTTGAATCCCTCCCTGGTCACTATTTGACGTATCAGTCTTGAATCCCTCCCTGGTCACTATTTGACGTATCAGTCTTGAATCACTCCCTGGTCACTATTTGACGTATCAGTCTTGAATCACTCCCTGGTCACTATTTGACGTATCAGTCTTGAATCCCTCCCTGGTCACTATTTGACGTATCAGTCTTGAATCCCTCCCTGGTCACTATTTGACGTATCAGTCTTGAATCCCTCCCTGGTCACTATTTGATTATATTGCAGGATGATGATAGTTTGGTGGGCTCAAAATGTGACTGTTGAATGCTTTCTTAGTTTCAAGTCAGATCATGCTAAATTCTCTTTAATTTATTCAGAAAAATGATTTTGTGAAGTCACTAGTGCCCCCGTCACAAGAATTTACTCGTACAACCAGACTAGCAACAAGGTCCCACCCATCTGCAGTTAGACCAACCAAATGCAGCCGATAACTCTACTCCAGCAGCTTCTTTTCTGGCACTTCCCGCCTGTGGAACTCCCTTCAGTATACTTGCTTTCCTGATGGCTACAACCTCCAGGAATTTAAATGCACTGTCAAAACCCATCTGTTATCCACTTGACTCCAGTTCTTTCTACATCACCCTGTATAGCCTGTTCTTTTCCTTTTTCACACCTGTGTTGCCATCCTTCTCTTGCCCTTTCTCTGACACCCTTTGTAAATGGTCAGTCTTTCTCTTCACTTTTCTCTTGTCTAAACTTTTATGTAACCCCCTGTGCATCAGTGGTGGTACCACCTTGCTTGGGGTGAAGCGATTAAAAGAAATGATTTAAAAAGATGCATACCTATTTGTTTTTTCAAAATGCTTTCCTAATGTACTATCATTATGGTTTGATTTGGTTATATTAAAAATTTGAAATTGATGAAATAAAGATATTTTGATTAAATCACCTAAAGCAAGGTAGATAGAACTAGTGTTCATTACTAGCATTTCAAAACATTAATTACCCACAACTTGTCATTTGTTGATTGATATTTCAATATAACAAGTTAATGTAATTTGATAGAGTATTAACAGAAAATCATACCCCTAGACCAACAAGCCAGCTTTTCTAGGATGTGCGTTGTGGTGCATTGGATATCGGCTCGGAACGAGAAATCGGGGAGCCGAGTTCGAATTCCAGCCGAATTCATTGCATTTCACGTATGCGCAAATACCCTTGGGAAAGGTATTAATCCACCCATTCCTTCCAGTTATGGGTTAAATAACAGGACAGATTGGGTTCTATAGCCTTGGTCGGCAACCAGTCTACTGCAGAAAGCAATGGCAACCTACTGCAGGATAATCTTCTGCCCAGTCAGTCGTGTCTCTTTCGAGACATGATCGCCCAAGTGTGTATCACGTATGGCATTTAACTGACTGATTAACAGAAAAAAAATTTGTTGGAAATAAAAAGTACTGAACCCTTGCAGGATATCTGTCCTCCTGTATGGCAGTGAACGCTGGATGGATATTTACCCTTCTCCCCCACTGAAGAGAGATGTGACACAAGGTTGGTTTTTATCATGGGGAACCTGAGGGTGTACATGCAGGCCATTAATTAAAGATTACCCAGACCTCTCTTATGCAGTAACTGGGTACCAAACTGGTCTTATCTGGTCAAAGCTTGTCATAACTGGTCATATGCTTCCCAACTAAAAGACAGAATCTCTTCAAATATGAGGAAGAAACTTGAAACAGAAATATGATTGTACAGAAAGATGCTGAGGATACCATGGACGAAACACATAAGCAACAAGGTTTCAGAGAGAATGCAAACAAAAAGGAAACTTATACTTAACATCAGAAAGAGGCACTTGAAATTTCTGGAGCATGTAATGAGGATGGAGGGCTTAAAAAATTTGCTACTCGCAGTATAGATTAAGGGACAGGAAAGGAGCATGTAACATAATTGATAGGTTTGACAAATGGATAACAGAACAAGGTTTGATAGAAATAACAAACCCAAAACACTATTTAGTGCTACAAGGGACAGAAAGATGTGGAGGTCCATGACCGCCTATGTTTTAAAGGCACACATCATATAAAAGAATGTAATTTGTGCAAATCTCTACTGTTTAGCTTTCTTCCAAAGTTAGCATACAAGCAATTGATTACCCAAGTTTCTATTAAGTAGGTATTTTATCCACATGCCTACTTGAACTAAATGCAGCACAAGGTCAAGTTTGAAGTGGGAGGCTACACATAAATAAACAAGTGACAGAAAGTACTCAGAGTTTAAAGTATAGCTATAGTGGTCACATTTCTCTTAGATTCCTTTCTAAAAAAAAAACCTTTCCAAGAAAAATTTTGAAGAATGTTTTATGAATGCTAATAAAGTCTAAAAATATTTGCAGATGTCTACATACTTATATTAGCATATAATGCTTTCTTAAGTTGTAACTGTCTTTTGTTGAGAAATAGTGAACAGATATGTTTTGCAGATGAATTCATAAGTATAACAATATTAGTCTTGCTCTTGTAACTCTGTCATTCTAAGCTTAAAAAAATTGTTGTAAAGGCAAATGGTTAAAACAGTACATTACCTCCCCTTCCTGAAAATATTTCTGGATTTTTATACTTAGTACTGAAGAGTAATCATTGACCCCACCCACTTAGCATCTTTTCAGTCAAAACATTTCTAGAAGAGATAAAAGCATTTCTTTATAAAGTAATGACAATTTGCTTACTCTTGAAATGATTCCTGCTGTAAAAATCTTTAAAATTGTTGGTGAATTTACAGAACTGCACTAAAAATTGGACTCTTATGCATAATTCAGGCATAATTGCATTTATGGACTTGGAAAATACACAAATTCCCTGTTTTACGTTCAGAAGAATCAAATATTTATAGTTTAAAATAAAGTAGCAAAATCTTGGAATGTAACATCTTCAAATCATTCTCTCACTTGAATACAACAAATATATATATAATATTTATTTAAAATTTATAACATAAGTATGTTATAATATCACTACAAAAGTAGCTATTTTGTTTCAATACTTCTTGTGTCTTATCAAGTGATGGTACTGATTGTGAGATGAAGAGTTCTAAAAGGTTCAAAACTAGCCAAATATATTTTACTGGTAATCTTGTGTTTAGCGTTCAAGGTTTCTTTCCTCACTATGTGTTCCAAAAATTTCCAACTCTTTCTGATTCTTGGTATCCTGTTTGTTTCTATTTTCCTTAAAACATCCCTGATAATCTCAGAATTCTTCGCTAGTTCTAAATAAGAGATTTGGTTCTATCTTGTCTGGTTGTGGAATTAACAAGGATTTTTTTTTTATTACTATTTAAAGTTTTTCTTATAGATTTTTGTAGCAAATAGAATTTTAAAATTCTAAGTAATTGATTATTTCTTTTTCTTTTTTTTTTTTTTTGTCTACTTTTTATTTCTCTACTCTGCTTTTCTTGTTTACTAAAACCTAATTTCGACAAAGCATTTATTGTGCATGACCTTCCTCTACCCCACAAAAAAAGATGGTTTCACAATTTTAAATTTTACAACTGGCCTTTCCTTTATTACTTTTGTAGAGAAGTTAGGAGTTCTGCTTTTGTCTACTTTGGGTGTGATTAAAAACAATTGTTTTAACAATTTATTTAGTATTTTGCTACTATGTTGCTACTCTGATATTAAGTTTATTGTTCTTTTGTTTTTGTTTTTTTTTTCTTTTCACTTCAACCCTGCTCTCCGAACAAAATAAACAACATGGGTGGGTGAGTGGGATTTAATGTTGATCTGATAAAGAATTTTGAAAAGTTTCTCTATGAAAAGCATTCCTCAATCTCCAACAGGTTATTGGTATAAGTAGTATATAATGAACAAAAAATACTCAGCATTCTGGGAATTGTTTGGAAAATACAATTTTTTTTTTTTTTTTTTACCCACCATGACATTAAAAAAAAAAGAATCTAACATTTTTATTCGTTGTTTGGAGTCAAGACCATCTGAAATAAGACATTCCAAAATATTTATTTTTAAAAAATAAATGGCTTTTAAAATTACTTTAACCAACCATACTGTTATTGAATTATTAAATTCATTCAAATTTATGATTGAAATAGAGCTCCAGATTATTCTTTTACTTGAAACAGTTGAACATTTATTTTTGTGTTTTTAATGTTAACATATTCTGTTTGATTCATTTCAAAGACTTTTCCTAGTGGTATAAAGAAAAGAGCAAAAACTATTTCTCCAGATTGATTTCATATCAATAAATTTGCAAATAAAATAGCTTCCATAATTATAGAAAAATAAATTTATCTATTTTATTTCTAATTAGATGAATGATAGGTTTATTAGTGATATTCTTTTTCTTTTTTCTTCTAAATTCTAGTTAAACAAGAGAAGATATAATAAATATAGAACAGTGATTTTTTTTTTTTTTTTTTTTTTTTTTTTTTATATTACCGAGGTTGACTTTAAAGTATACTGTACTTAGTTTATAACAATTTTAAATAGTTTTTGTTTTTTCCATGCTGAGTGAATTTATATCAAAGGAACAAAATTTATATTTTTTCTATTCTTTATTTTTATAATTAAGAAATTTTAGTGTTTAAAAATGTCTTGATTTATAAAAGCTTATTAGAAAACAACAGTAATCTGTGTCCTTGTTCTCTTACCTTTCCAAGTCGTCTTTACTAAATAGGTGATTAGCCATAGCTACTTTAATGTGACATATCTGGGCCAAAATTTTTGGTGACAATGGACAGTTTTATGCATAAATTGTGCATATGTTGGCTCACCTGACTTTTATTAACTGACCTGTAAGCTTTATAATTAGCACCATTTGCACAGATGTACACTCTTTCCCTGGGACATTATTATAATTATGTTCTCAAAAGTAACAAATCTCTTTCAAAAGTTTACAAAGAAAGAATTTCTGATGGTAGTGAACATTCTTTTCAAATCTTTTTTTGAATACTTGTAGAACTCTTCTTAATGATCAGTTTAAATGGAAAATTAAATTATTCAAAATTATAAATGACCTATTTTTAACTTACATATACAGGGGTTCTTGACTTCAATATAATTCCATTTCTATAATGTATCAAGATTCTTTGTGCAAGTCAGAATTTACCTGTAATTTTCCATGAATAAGCACTTCTGTCATTCACTTATGCTAATGTAATAATCTAGATTGTTACAATGCATTTTAGTGACATGTTCATATAATTAGGACTATTAAAAAACATACATGGAGGATATGATATAAATAGGAAATTAAATTGTTTTAAGCTTCTTGCATATTTATTGCCACTGATGTCATAGGTTCTCAGTAGATGAGATGAAGTGTAAGATCTTGTCTCTCTTAGCTGTTGTGGCATTCACCCAGTTAGTTGAGCCAGCTCTGTCAAAAAAAAACCCACCACAACTGAATGAAAGTTGGCCAAGTGTAACAGAAGTCATATTCATTCAGATGTGCAAATTCATAGTAGGTGTTTCAGTGGGAATTTGGATTCACAAGTTGTTTTCGGCTGTACATACACATTTTTAGGATAGTGTGATCCAGTTTGAATTAAGTTTCCTTCTCCTAGACTTGTTTCTACCCAAAGTTCTAGTCTGTTCTGCTATTTTACTCATAGCTGGGGTAAGAAGAGATGGATTCATGGTTTTTCCTAAGCGTATCAGCATGTAAGTGAATATAAGGAATTCAACTGGCTCTCTAATTCCTCAATCCAAGCTGCTAACCATGCCTCCATGTCTTTATTGCAGTACTTGGAAGCAACAGGGGGAAAGGGAGGAGTGAGCTTGCTTTTCTCTCCTTATCAGGAATTCACCAACTTCTGCTCTAGTGTTTGCATCATATGTGCGAGGCAAACAGCCTAGTGGAGATGGTCATAACCACAAATCATAGGTCAGGATTGGCCTTGTGCCACACATTCTAAGCTGTGCTTAGAAAATCACCATAAGTCAGGATTGTTGTAACCCATTAATTTACTGTAGTTTTATATATATAATTATTATTATGGAACAATTCAGTTTTTATTATTGAATGAAGTTGGATTGAATTGTAATTAACATAGAATATGTATGACTTTCAGTCCAGCATGTTTTATAACATGAGGCTATTATGGCATTTACAAATGGTCTATTAGCTGCTTGGAATGATAACTTTTCTCTATTTGGAAAAATCTCTCTCTCTCTCTCTATCTTCAAGTATGTGATTTATGAAACTCATTAATCTTGTATTTAGAATGGATTCTCTTTGCTGATAGTCTTCAAATCTAACAATCCCAACTTGCAATTATTTTTTTTTCTTTTTTATTTCAAAATTGAAATTTGATTCTATCCATTTCTAGCATTGTTAATTGCAAAAATCTTCATCTTCTCCAGAAATATGTGGGTTTTTATATGTAAATATTATACTTCAATGGCAATGATTTAAAACATTTACCTTTAGGATATATGAGAAAGAGAGAAAAAGCAAGAGTGCTGAATTATTCTCAGCTTGCCCAACGTCTTTCTTTTAAAAAAAGAAAAACAAAAAGATCTTGGTATATGATCTGATTCTCGGAAATGAGTTGAATTGAGAGCTTTTAAAGCCTACTTGCATGTTCATATATACATATGAATTGGGATCAGATGCAGATGAAATATGGATTGGAATCCAAGAATGATAAGATCAAGAACAAATAGAAAATGTTCATAAATGATTCCTAGTTGTTCTTTATCCTAACATATATACGTACATCTACACAAAAAGCTGGCCACTTGTATCCAAAAATGCCTGGCTACCTGCTCAGGGGCATTTTGTGTTTGTTCAACACCCACAGAGTGCACCTGTGTTTTATACTACAACTATGCTGAGCGGACCTTATTTACAGTTTCTATGAGAGAGCACGTTATCTAGCATGATCAACAACAGCCTGAACGTGGCCAGCATGCTCAAACCTCAGGTCCACGATGACTTGTAACTTCACGCTAGCACAACCATCAACAGCTCCCAAAGAGTTTTGTCTATCCAGTTTCACTCATAAGGCACTTTCCAAAATCCTCCCCCAGACCAATAACCTCAAAAAATCACCTTCCTCACAAATTGATCACATTCACTTATGCACAAATACCCTTGGGAAAGGTAATAATCAGCCTCTTCCCTCCAGTTATGGGTTAAATAATAGGACAGATTGAGTTCTATAGCCTTGGATGGAAACCAGTCTGCTGCAGAAAGCAGTGGCAACCTACTGCAGGATAATCTTCTGCTCAGTCAGTTGTCTCTTTCGAGACATAATCGCCCAAAGCGTGTATCACGTATGGCACTTACTGACTGAGATTCAAATTCGGGTCTCATGGTTAGAAAGTGAATGTTCTAACCATTTACCCACATACCCCCCTCACACACCCACACGTGGTAATGGAATAAATTGTTGCCATTTATTTGTTTAGGATTTTCTTGACTGCACAGTATAGTAGGCTTGGTTGAGCACCATCTGTGCATAAAAGAGCACTCTTGACACAGCTCTTCTCTCTGCCAAAAGCTTAACAGCATGCTGTACTGCTTGTCATTCATGCCAGAAGCTCCAATATAAACATTTTAGAATGTTTTGTTGTCAATCTAGGGACAGTGCAGAGGAATCAAGAGTTGGATGAGTATACAAGTAATTAGAAGGTACAGCAGCTAAGAAAACTCACTCTGATTGTTCTAGTGAGAAAAGAAGTACTGAATTTCTGGTGAAGGCCTCAGACTCAACAGGAAGAATTATATTAAGTGCCTTAAGGCAGCAGCACTGCCCTGGGTCAAGAGATTTGCTGCTGGAAGATCCTGTGCCTGGAAACAGGACTCTGCACTATGCAACACAAGTAGAAGAACCCAGTCATTGTTGGCAAACAATTTCTGTGAACACATGACCTCTTACATCTGGCTACCTAACTCCCCTAGACTGCAAACTCCTTGATTATTATATGTGGAGCACAGTTGAGCTAGAGGCCAACAAAACTCCTTGTAACATCAAAGATGAACTGAAGATAAGGATTATGGCAGCATTCACCAACTTAAACAAGGAGACTGTCCAGAAGAGCCAGGGGAGATTCTGAAATTGTCTGGGGGTTGTGGTTAAAGCCAGTGGCAACTTTATTGAATAAATTTACTCGTTAGCATTTTAAGATATTGTTGGTGTGATTTTAGTAAATATCTGTTAAAATAAGATGTCAGTGTTATTCTCATTTTTGTGTAATTATGGCGACAATTTATCCATCGCACCACACACGCACACACACACACATTTCAAACTGACAGTTAAATAGATTTAAATTTAAGTTCACTCAGTCTTCATGGTAATCAAATCTTATAAAGGTAGGTTATTGCTTTTTTAATAATAAGATTAAAAATTTAGATATTCTAAGATTACATGTAGATAAAAATTCAAATCTAAAATTAAAATATTAAAATGCATATTTAATATTTAACCAAAAAAAAGGTGATTTAATGACCACTTGTTGTCATGGAAAAAAAAATACTTAAATTCTTGGACCCCAGATTGATATAAATTCCTCTATACATTTTCCCCTTTCTCTACCTTTTTCTTCCTTACTTTCTCCCTTTCTTTCCCCTGCAAATATTACATTTAGCAATTATGAATAAGCTCCTTTAATTTTTGCTCCCTGCATTGTTTATTTTTTAATTTTTATTTAAAATTTTAATTTTTTATGTATATTAATATTAGAATATTTAAATTTTTAAGTTCTGTGATTTATGCCTCTTTGATTTCTTCTCCCTGCATTCTAATATTTTTAATGTTTTATATTTTAATTTTAAGTTTTTATCTATATGTAATCGTAGGATATTTAATTTTTAATCTTGTTATTAAAAAAAGCAATAATTTTATAAGATTTAATTCCCATGAACATTAAGTGAACTTAAATTCATAGTTTTATGCAGGAATTTACACGAGATACTAGATTAGCAACTAGGTCCCACCCTTTTACAGTTAAACAAATAAGATGTAACTGTAAATTCTATTCCAACAGCTTCTTTTCTCGCGCTTCCCGCCTGTGGAACTCCCTTCCACAAGTCTGCTTTCCCAACAGTTACAATCTCCAGGTGTTTAAATGTAGGGTCAATAGACACCTCCTATCACACTAACTCCCAACTATTCTCAGAACACTCTCATCTACCCAACCCTCATTCTCAGTATCCTTACCCGCCTATCACCCACCCTCTGACATTTCCTATATTTAATCAGCCTTTCTCCACTCTACGTAGCCCCCTGCGCAGTAGTGGCAGTGACATGCCTTGCTCGGGGTGAAACGCTTATAAAAAAAAAAAAATACATAAGGGTAAGAGTGCTCAATATCAAAGGGTATGTAAATAAAGATGTCCCGAAGATTGTTTTCAAGCCTGAAATAGACTGTCGCTACTTAGTATTGACTTCATTTGGTGTGAACGTGTTCCCTGTTTTTTTTCTTTTAATCTTATTTTAGTATAGCTGATTATAATATAAATATAATATATAGTCTAAGGCTATATCGTGTTCAATACACCGGTTCCTGTCCGATCACCGAAGTTAAGCGACATCAAGCCTGGTCAGTACTTAATGGGTGACCATTTGGGAATACCAGGTGCTGTAAATGTAAGGACCAAGAATGGTCCACCAGTCCTCCAGGTTTGGGGGTTGGGTGCAGGGCTAACAACCCTGCCCCGTAAAAAAACAGTTTGTTACAGAAACAGCAAAAAAGTTGCTGCCCTATGCACCGTGTGGGTGTGATGGATAAATGATGATGAGGATTATAATTGTTAAAAAAAGATTAAAACATTAACTTAAGAACTCGAGTTATGTTTTTAAATCACCTCATCAGATATGGGTGTTGTGCATGGCATCCAACTCGTTCAAAAATGTCTAAACTATTATCTCTATACAAGCAATCCCTGTTGTATTAAATAGGTTCATTGAATCTTGACTCTCATGGGTGTCATGCATGGTGTCCAACTCATTCAGAAATGTTGCAACTTTCAGCTGTTTCCTCAGGTCAGTGATTAAAAATGGCTTCAAGCCAAGGAACTCTATAGGTCTTAAAGAAGACTATCCTTCATCTGATCTTACAGACTGTTATCAAATAACATGTAAGTTAAGAGAAAATAATAGCATAATCAAGATTTTGACTTTCCCCACTACAAACAAAAGGTTAGGAAGGAAACCTCCATCAATAGAAAAAGCGATAACAGAAAACTTGAGAAACCCAATTTTCCTGAAAAACTGTTTTGAGAAAAAGATTTTATAAATTTCAACTGACAAACACTAACATTTTGGTCATTGAATGCTGAATGTTCCTCATAAGGAAACAACTAATCTTACTACTACCATTAAGTAGTAACTATACTAATGTTACACTATTTTTTATAACATTTGATTAATTTAGATTTTTATAAATGCAAGACTCATTGTGTAGGATATGGTATATCTAAAAGTGTTTTCTAATTTCTTTTTAAATTTCATAAATTCTGAAAACTAATACATTTTGTTAGATAAACAAAAAAAAAACTACAATATAGTAGTATCTCTTTTTTTTCCTGTTCAGTAAACTAACTGCAAATACAAATCCTAATTCCTAAGCTGAACTTTTTAAAATATTATCTGCACTTTCAGATGTTCGCTTTAATCAGCTTGTAATTCCTGTGTATTTGAGCTTAGTTTTCAGTTCAACTCCTCTAAGCTTATTAAAGTTTAGTGTTTGTATCTCTAAGCTCAACCAAAAGCTGATAGATCAGCTTAAACTTTGCCAGCACATAATAGGTTTACAGAACATAGCAGTTGTGTTAACTGAGCAAATTAAAAAAAAAAAGTCCTTGATTACAGACATTTGATATGAATGCTCTTTTTTATTTCTAACTTGAATTTCTGCAAATTGTTTTGATTTTTCTTCTTTTTTTCTTTTACTTACACAATGAATGAAGAAATTCTAGTAATTGAAATCCGTTGAACAGGACATCTCTCTCTCAATCCTGACACTGTTCTTTTAAAAGAATTTTTTCCCCCCACAATATTAATGAATTGTTAATTCATACTATTTTGAATTATATGAGCTGATCTTTTTACATTGTAATCTTAAGAAAGTACAACTGCTGTGTTATATTGACTTGGTTATAGAAATATCATCATTTACTACAGTGATTCTCAAACTTTTTTTTTTCTCTAGGCCACATTTTTGGAATGAAAATTTGCTTGTGTCTCACCAAAGGGAAGTCCCGGTGACATGCACAAGTGGCCCTATGGCAAAGAAGGTCCAGAGAGAGGATTAAAAGAAGATAACTGTAAATTTGAAGTCAGAACATTATCATTGATAAATCTCTCCTCCTATTTGCGGACCCTAGTTTCTATATTGTTAATATTCAGTATATTGCAAAAATATCATTGATAAAATCAGTCAATAATTTTAGTTATTTATACTAAGACTCATGCATGCAATTACAAGTAATTTATAATATTATTTTACATTTTGAAATCATTTATTTTTGGCATATGAATTTTTTAAAACTGTTTCTACATTTTTGATTGTCTTTCAATCATTCTGCCTCACCTGCTATCCTATTTTGCTGCACTTATAAGGTACATCATTTGGGAATCACTAATTTACTACTACTTTGTTCTTTATTTTAGAATTGATATATCTTTAGGTGAGGGGGTGCTGAAAAGTTCTCAGCCTCACCTGCTATCCTATTTTGCTGCACTTATAAGGTACAGCACACTATTTGGGAATCACTAATATACTACTACTTTGTTCTTTATCTTAGAATTGATATATCTTTAGGTGAGGGGATGCAGAAAAGTTATCAGCCTCACCAATAACAGATTAAAAGAAATCTCTCATTTAGTCAGTCAGTAGGTTAGACCAAAAATATTTTAGTACCCCCCCCTCTCACACACAGTTAAGTGGGCATAACAAATTTTTGCTGTCCTTTCTGGATAAGGTTATTAAGATATTTTTTCATCAAGAATTGCAGCATCTTAGTGATATGATACTTGTAGATATTAAGTATTGAAGCCTTCCCACTTTTTTTTTTTTTTCTTAAATCATTTCACCCCAAGCAAGGCAATAAAACTATTAAGACGTTACTGTGTGTGAGAAAATGTAAAACATTAAGGTGCAAGAACAGGAATAAAGAAAACAGAAAATAATGATTGACATTTTTAAAATTTTTGAAGATCAAAGTTGACTAGAAAGCAAAAAACCAGAAAATGTTCCACAAATGAGGTGTGAGAAAAGAAACTTAGTATAGAACTTACGGCTACATCCAGCCATTTCAACTGTAAATGATGAAACCTTACTACCAATCTAGTACTGCTGAAATTCTCTTAACTGTTATTTCTACATTCACTTTGGTTTGTGAATTTTCACTTAGGCATTCATCATTTATTTCTAGAGGCCATCTCTTGGATTGTTAGGTGATTTGATCTTTTATTTAGTTATAAATTCTTATAAATCACTTCCCTTATTTTCTTATCTTTGTACTGTATTCAGATTTTCAGAAGAAAAAAAAACTCCTTTTTCTTCTATTTTAATCTTCTACATAAAAATTTAAATTCACATTTTATATCTTTTGTTAAAGCTTGCATTTTTATTTTTAAAAAATGCTGCAAATTGATACTTTAAATTTGCCCCCTCACTCTGAATATATTTTGAAAATAATCTCCTACCTGAGAGACATGAATGTGCAAAAATTTGCATTTTGTTTTACTTTTTTCTTTTTTTCCTTTTTTTTTTCATCCACCCACCCAATCCTGTAAACATAATTAATCCTGTTCCTAAGCAAATGATATTCTTCACTCAAGTGCTACCCAATTAAAACACTTCAATCAAACTAACATTTGATTGTTTTTTGTTTTGTTTTGTTTTTTTAGGGGGGGGGTCTTTCTTTGAATGCTACCTTTTATTTTGTCTCTTCTTTTCACTTCCTGTCACCACCTGGTGCTTGTAAGCTTACTCTCATCTTTCAATACTCTCAGAATCTTCTCGGCACAAGAGGCTGAGGCAGTTTTAATCATCACTTTTAGTTTTGAAGTAAATTAATTTGTGGGTGGAGTTTTTTGGGAGGTCACTTGTGCATATCTGGATTTTGAGGAAAATTTAAAAGAAATGTCTTATTGCTGCTGCTAGGATTTTGAGGAGTTTTTATCTTGTTGCTTTTATTATGTTGATTATCATTTCATTTAGGATTTTGAGGAGTTTTTATCTTGTTGATTTTATTATGTTGATTATCATTTCATTTAGATTTTCATTTTTATTTTCAGATTTTACTTTTTTTATTGCTATGAGTATTGAACTCTCATATGTTGGCATACCTATATAAATTCTTCCATGTCCAGATTTGTTTATAAATTTATGCACACATTTGCCAAAATATTTACATATACTCCTCTCTGTTTAGGTGTTAGGAAAGGAATGAAATCAGTGTTAACATCTATTGGATAGAATCAAAGAAATCTGAAAGATTTTATTGTAATCAAATTGGCCTGCAGTCAATTCATGCTTGCTGCATAATTGTTCATCTAATTTATATTTAATGATGTGAGAAGAAAAGTCCTTGTCCAAACCCACTTCACAAAATCTGGTCATATGACCTTTTTTTTTTTCTTTTTGCAAACTTGAACTTTTGTGCCTACATGCCTACAAAAAAAAATTTGGAGTGTCAAAAAGACAGTTTTTCTCTTGACACCACTGTTATTTTAAGTATCTTAATTCCTCAGGAATGTAGGATGTGCACTGTGGTACAGTGGATATCGACTCGGAATGACAAATTGGGTAGCCAAATTTGAATTTCAGTTAAATTCCTTGTATTCACTTATGCACAAATATCCTTGGGAAAGGTATTAATCCATCACTTTCCTCTCGTTATGGGTTAAATAACAGGACAGATTGGGTTCTATAGCCTTGGTTGGCAACTGATCTACTACAGAAAGCAATGGCAACCTACTGCGGGATAATCTTTTGAGACATGATCACCCAAGCATATATCATGTATGGCACTTAAATGACTGAATTCCTCAGCAATGTTTGTTTTAAAAAGTGATGATAAAAATCTAAACATATGAAAGTGAACTTATACATTTTCTTTGCTCTTCAGATAAATATTATTAGAATATTTATTGGAATGGTTGGCAAATATCAGCTAATTGCCAAATTTACTAAATTAGAATATGTGAACCAACTATAAGGAAATACTTATTTACCATTTTATAATGTTCAATTGCTTTGCCAATTCAAACCTTATATTGGTTCACATACTTTAATTCGTAAATGTTTATATATTCATAAATAAAAAAAAAACGTTAATATTTTTCTTTTATAAATTAACAAAAGATAAATATTACATTTCATTAGTTTTAATATGGTTGTATTAGTTTTTAGAATGTTGTAAATTTTTTTTTTTTTTAAATCATAATCATATCATCCCGAGCAAGGCGGTAAGGCCACTGAAGCACAGGGGGCTACGTAGGAGTGAAAAGATTGAAAAAGAGAAAGCCGGAAACTACATCCTAAACAAGGAACAAGGGATGAGCCTCTTCACCTGTTCAATAGACGTGGGTGGAATGTGAACTGGGCAATAGTTTAGTCTATCTACTCCAATTGGGGGGGGGGAAGGTTAGTGACTTGCTAAGTTTTAACTTAGTTAAGTCTAGTCAAAGAGATTTCTGCTAGGAAAAAAATCCTTCAAATTAGACATGAAAGTTAGAAATTATACAAAAACAGGCAAAATAAAAGAGGATAAAAATAAAAAAAAACAAAATGGTTTCATTTTTAACATATTCAAGAAGACAGACGCACGAATAAAATTATTCTCATAAATAAGCAATCTAATAGTGTTTAATATTTCTACTGTAAATTCTCAAGAACAAAAAATTTTTTTATAAATTCACTTTCATCATGTTTAGATTTTATTACAATTCTAATCATCACTTTTTAAAAACAACCATGGCTTGCTGAGGAATGAAGCTGGTTGAAATAACAGCGGAGTCAATGAAAAAAAAAATCCTTTTGACACCCCCATCTCTTTCATTTTCTTTTATGACCACAAAGGTCCAAGTTTACCAATTTTTTAATCTCTTATTCAAAATGATAACTTTACAACACTTAGGTGTTCGTTTTAATTTTAACAACTGTTAAGCAATATTGATTGCATTTCTCTTTACTAGTTTATCACCAACACTTTCTGGTATTTTAAAGTGAGCATAAGATTTTCAATTTTTTGATAAAACTGATGGTTTGGCTTTTATTTTATAAACAATTTTGAATTAAGTTTAAATTTATTTTATGGAATATGAGAATAGTAAAAATAAATGTAACAGATTTATTATTACAAATATATTATTTTGAATGACCTTTTTAATTTGCATATTTTATTTATATTAATGATATCTTGGAATAATTTAATTCAATTAGTATTAACCTGTTGTAATTATTGATTGATTGATAATCAGTTTTTAAATTCATGTTTTATGCTAAATACAAGATGATATGGATGTGCATTGTGGTGCAGTAGATATCAGCTTGGAATGAGAACTTGGAGAGCTGAGTTAAAATTCCACTTGAATTTGTGGCATTCACTTATGCACAAATACTCTGGGAAAGGTATGAATTTGTCACTTCTCTTTCCAGCTATTGTTTAAAAAAACGGGACAGATTTAGTTCTGCAGCCTTGGTTGGCAACCAGTCTACTGCAGAAAATCTTCTGTCTAGTCGTGTATCATGTATAGCACCTGACTGACAAGCTGATACTATAGAACTAATAATTGTAAACTTTAGAACAGTATTATAATAAACATGCAAGTTGTTAAATATATCTCAAGGATATTAATAATTTATTTACATATCCTGGGAAAGAAAGTCTTATCCAGATTAATGGCCAAAATAACAGCCAGAAAGCTCAAACTTTATCTACCCTCAGCTCAGATTAAAGGGTATAACTCCTGTAAATAAAAAAAAATCTTCTTTTATCATGCAAATAAGTAAATTGCAAAGATATGCATGATAATGCAAAACATTGTAAAAAGCTAATGTAGCACTGTCACTCAAAAACTTGGTTTAAATATGAAGTGCTGTCAAGAATACTTCATTTCTTAATATAAAGGACTTTTAAGAAAAACTGAGTTTTTTTTTTTAGTTAAAAAGTAGTTTTTATATCAGATCAGTACCTTTTGTGACAATTCATGTGTACATGTTAGAGCAATGGTTCTTAACTTTTTTTGTCCAATGCTCCTGCTTTTCACCATATGTCAGAATATCTACACCTTACCTTTCCAAAATTGTCTGACTCAAAAGTTACATTCCAAATATTTTGTGTATATTATTAAAAATTTTCTTTCTTCTCCATATTGGTATTTATACATTTATATGGATTATTTTTATAGAGGTAGTTTTACAAATTTAATACCAATAAAAAATGTTGATGGATTTTTAAACTTAAGTTCATCTATGGTAATTGGTTTTAAATCATAACTAATTATTAAATAAAGTGAATCAAACTTCAACAACAAAAAGTTCACTAGAATGCCAAGGTATTGAAATTTAATAAATAAAAAAAAAAATTTAAAAAAAAAAAAAAAGAAAGACTCCTCCTGAGTGGTGGGAAGGGTCTCCCTGATTGAGAAACCCTGTGTTACAGAAACCTGATTGAATAAAAGGAATTTACATTTCAGTTAAATTTCAAGAATTTTCAGTTTAGCAATGTAACACAATTTAACAATATTTCACTTGACTTCACCACACTGGCTCTTAAAATTCACTATTTCTGATTGATACGAAACAAATGGATCATTTGCTAATCATTTTATATACAAAAAAAAAAATATAGCTATTGGCTGTTCCCCTCTGCATCAAAAAAAAAAAAGTTTTAATTTTCAGCATTATCTTTATTTAACATATTTTATCCTAAAATATTCTCTTTAATTTTTTTTTTTTTTTTTTTTTTTTTTTACATTGATAAGTTTATTTTGTTAAAAATAGTCATTTAATCTTACACTAATTCTCTTCAGGGGATAATAAATGATTTTGTTATAGTGACTATGGAAGTGTATTTTGGAATTTGTTTTCAATATTTTAATCAGTATATACTTCATTTTTTGGTCACTTGTCTAAGTACCCAATCGAAAGCACATATCCAAGTAATAGTTAACAGCTTGCATTGAGAAATCAGAGAGCCAAGTTCAAATTCCAGTTGAGTTCATTGCATTCACTTACATACCAGTACTCTTGGTATGAATCCATTTCTTGTCCCACCCAACCAAGTGTAAAATAGCAAGGTAGACTAGGTGGCAACCAGTCTAGAAGAAAACTCTAAATTTAACACCTAAAAAAGAAACTCATTTTGAATTTAGCCAAATCATCATTTATCCATCACACCCAGATGGTGCATAGGGCAGAAACTTTTAGTTGCTTTTTCTGTAACAAACTGTTTTTACGGGGCAGGATTGTTAGCCCTGCGCCCAACCTCCCCCAAACCTGGAGGACCGGTGGACCATTCTTGGTCTTTATGTTTACAGTACCTGATATTCCCAAATGGTCACCCATTTAAGTACTGACCAGGCTCGATGTTGCTTAACTTCAGTGATCGGACAGGAACCGGTGTATTGAACATGATATAGCCGTAGACAATTTAGCCAAATAGGTAACATCAATAGTTTCACTAAGACTACTATCCAATCATTTTTTTTTTCTTTTTGTTAATATTCTCCTCTTAAATGGTGTAAGGTGGTATTGAATACATTGTTTTGTTCCACTATCTCCTGCCAGTTTGCAAGCAGTTTCATAATCAAACCCAGAATATTATTTCTCAGCAAAGATTTGCTCTATGTATCCTTTTGCTTTTTCCCCCAAAACTGAAATTTTGTTTTCATAAGAATTATTGGTAAATGCAAGAATAGATGGTAATAAGGCAAAATAGGAAAAAAAAAAAAACTTCACAGCCAAGCTGCCTTTTTTTTTTTCCTTGTAACCAAAGAAACCTCCAGTCTAGCATTCTTCTTATGGAATAATTACAGACAAGCACTTTTAGTCAATTGCTACCTTCACTTTGTTTCATTGGAAGCAATAATTGTTTGAATCTTTTTCTTCTGAAAATAACTTATAATAATCAACTCACTTCCATTTCCGCCACACACATATGCATATAAACAATTTTAACATTGGCTATAGTCATAAATATAATATTGACAATAACACTATTAACATATATTATAAAATCAAATGCACCACAATTACAAAGACAAAACAGCAATAAAAAAAAATCATCATACATAGATATATAAAACCAGTTGATAAAAACAAATGCATCAGATTCATTATTTACTACAAAAAATTAAAAACTAGTAATATTATTATTAAAAATAGTATATTCCAAACTTTCAACCTCTTATACAAGGCCAATTTGGGTCCAAGTACTTGCTCATTCAGAGAATGTTTCTCTGTAAATAAAAAAAACAGAAAATGTCTTATGTAGGATGTACCACAACCACTCTATCACAGAGACTCACCTGCCACCTATCAGGTCAGAGTGCCATCAAACAAGGCATTAATAAGTATTACTAGGATCATAGTAACATTAGACAGCTACTAAAATTATATCAGAATACTAGCAAAATCAAACAGTAAACACAAATTTATAATCCTCAAAACAAAATTCATACAACAAAAACAACCATCTATAAATAAAAACAATTTTAAAAACCCTGCATGTCAGTCAGTTAAGTATCATACGTGATACACACTTGGGCGATCATGTCTCGAAAGAGACATGACTGACTGGGCAGAAGATTATCCCGCAGTATGTTGCCATTGCTTTCTGCAGTAGACTGGTTGCCGACCAAGGCTATAGAACCCAATCTGTCCTGCTATTTAACCCATAACTGAAAGGAAGAGATGGATTAATACCTTTCCCAAGGGTATTTGCAACTGGAATTCGAACTCGGCGCACCGAGTTCGAATTCCAGTTGAATCCATGCATGTAATTGTATATAAAAAAAATAAAATAAGCACACATCACAACACTCTTTGCCGACATCACTACCCTCACCATTTGTATGGAGCACACCCTGATAAAGTTAAAAGCTTGGGCTAGATTGCTTCCAAAATGAACTTTGTACAATTTCTGATGGAATTTCCTTTTCATCTGAGAAGGTTGATTCGAAATTTGGAAAAGTTCTTCAAAAGAATTAATCAACGCAAAGCATTTGTTGTCTTAAAGAATAGATAACGTCTTGTCTTGATAAAGAACAGTCTTTAATGTTGATTCATTTTGCATGTTCTACAATCTGCATTTCATGTTGTAAAGTACCAACTTAGCATTGCCCTTTACAATTGATTGAAATAAAAATTGATCTTTTTTTGTTACATTGATAATCACATTGGATGATCTTTTGTTTTGTGTGTGTTAAGCTCATTTTTACTTTGTCATAATATTTTGAAAAAGTTGCTTACAATAAATAAAAGGTATGCTAAATTTAACTATTTTAATCCATGGTGGTATACAGTCTTCATAAGGCAATAACAATTTATCAGAATAAACTTTTGTTCCAACCCACTAGTTATCAATTTTATTTTCTTAGTTATAACTTAAAATTATTATTGGTCTTTGGAATTTTTTTTTTTTTTTTTTTTTTTTTTTTTTTTTTTTTTTTTTTTTTTTTTGTTTTTTTTTTTAACTTTCCTAATGGTGGATATTTTGCTAATTTCTATTGTGTTAAATAATGGTAAGACTATATAAATAAACCTAAAAATTTAAACATTTCAGATCTATGTAAGCTTGAGTTTATAAGCCATTACATTTTTTTTCAAAAGAATGTATTGTTTTAAGAGCATCAGTTGTTATTCAGTATATCTGATTTTTTTTTTCTACAACGCACAAAGTGGTTGTTTCTCTTTGAGTTAAACTGATAGTTTTTTATATACTCTGCATTGAGTAGTGTGTCTGTTTCTTTTAAATATCTAATAATTAATGTAAGAAAGAGTATTTAAAAAAAAGGTAGTAAATATATTTAAAGAAAATTAGTTATATTTGTTTAAAATGCTTCTGTAGCTTTAACTGACATGACCTCAAATGTTTTCTTTGTGAATACACAATCTGTATATTGACTTGATTTGAAACTGGAACTCAAATTGGAAACTCAAATGATGTGTACCATCAGGTTTGGAATTTTTTTTTATACTTTTCATGACCATTTTAAAAATACAAATTCTACTTTCTACATTTCATTCACAATTTTAAAATAGCTGTAGCACTAACTGAATTTAAAAAAAACAACATTGCTTTAATTCTATGTGAGCTGTTTTTCAACATAGAAATTGAATCTGGCTCTGTAGTTGGGTATAACAATTGTTTTTGATTTTTCAGATTTTTTGAGTAGGTTTTGTATATGATATTCATTATAATCCATTTATAGTTTACATTGTTCTGCATTAAACACAGAATTTTCCACTAGCAAAAGGTTGTTAATGTAAAAACTCATGGACTAGACTAAAATATCAATTAAGCTTTTTATTATTCCATAGACTTATTTCTTTTTCTTTTTCTTCAGAATTTTTATTATAAGTCTTTATTTAACATTAAACTTCATAAAATACTTGCACTTTTAAAATTTAATTAAATCTTGCAAGAAAAGGTTTGTGAAATAGATAAGTAATCTTATATGGGCAAAGGATAAATTACACAAAAATGAAAATAACACTGACATCTCATTTTAACATTTTTTTTTAAAAATTACACAAAAATATCTTTAGATACTAAAGAGTAAATTTATTCAATAAAATTGCCATTGGCTTCAACCACAGCCTTTGGACAACTTTAGAATATTCTAATTATGATTATGAAGTAGCACATGCACACAAATCTAGGATTGCTGGAAAAAAAATTTTTATTTTTTGTTTTTTATTTTGCCAAATTCATTTAGAGTATTTATCTCTTTATTTCCATCACTTTTGTAAGTAGGTATTCCACACTTCAATATTAGTAAATCTGCCAGGAATGGTGAAATGTAAAAGCCTGGGTGCAAATTTAGCTTGCAATTAAAGCACTCTATAGACATTTACATTGTAGTGAATTATTTTCTCCTTTAATCTTTTATTTTCATGTCAAAAATTTGCAGTCAATCTCATTACACTAAGCAAATAAAATTTTCAAGTTTTTTTGTAATTTGTTACTTATTTAGTGGTTGGAACTTTCTTTTGTAATCAATCTTAATCTCTTAGTTCCTCCTGCTCCATTGGGAATATTGGGCAACTTTGTAATAAATAATGGACAGAAAATAACTGTTCTTGGCTTAAAAGAATTCAGTTTACTATAAATTCCATTGCTTTATTGGGTATTAATTGCCTGACTCATTTTTGGGTTGACAAATGAATCGTTTCATCATTATTCTATGATTCTTTAGTTTCACCAGTTCAGACTTTTACAGCTAAAGCTCTTGTTTCTTCCGTATTCCATTTGTAAGAAGGAAGCTACACTTTGACAATTTTTAAGCGCCAAGAACTGCTACTTTGTGGAGTAGACTCCCACATGAGTGCATCCATAAATGCTTCAGTTTTAACCTCAAGTTCAAACTTAATTGTTATCTATCCTCTTTATCTTCACTTTGTATTCCCTCCTCTTGCATTCATATTACACACCACATTCAATAACCCTCTACCTTGAGTGGCTCTTGAAACTTGTATTAGGTGAACTTTATTTTAAAAAGAAGATAGTTCATCTTTCCTCATTTATGCATTTATTTTGAAAATTTAAAAAGTGTGAGAGAGATGTTCAGAATTTGGACACAAATACTGTTTGAAATTTTAATCTTATAAAGTTAAGAGGTTTTTATTAACTACACATAAATGAATTAGGTGATTAAGATAAAGAAAAATATTATGATTATATAAAAAACATTTTCATGAATTTGTTAAAAATATTTTTGCTTCAAGTGAGTTTCTCCCATCAGTTTGTGAATCTGCAAGTAGTGTAATCGCTAGTAGCTCAGAATGAGAATTCATAGATCCAAGTTCAAATTCCATTTGGGTTTGTTACTTTCACTTACCCACAAATACCCTTGGGAAAGGTATGAATCTATCCCCCCAGCTATTGGTTAAATAGTGGAACTTGTATCTGAGAAAAAAAAATCACTCTCAAAAAAGTTTTTTCTTTAATCATTTCACCCAAGCAATAGCTCCTGCTGTTCATTTTGAGCTTCTCGACAAAATCCAAAAGATCTGCAATATAATCAATCCTGAATTGGCAGCTCACCTTCAGTCACTTTCTCACCGATGTAATGTGACTTCCCTCTGTCTTTTCTACAAGTATTTTCATGGCAACTGCTCTGACAAGCTTTTTTTCTCCTGGTACCTTGGCCACATGTATCTACTTGTGCTACTAGATTGGCATCAAGGTCCCACCCTTTTACCATCAAAGTAGTTAAATGTAACTTTCTCTTCTACTTCAACAGTTTCTTTTCTCACATTTCCCATTTATGGAACTCACTTCCATTTGCTTGCTTCCATGATAGCTACAATCTCCAAAAGTTAAAATGCAATGTCAGTTGCCATCTACTCGATTCCCATCTATCTCTTATCTTTTCTTTGATATCCCCTGTACCTTTTTTTTATTCTCTCGCTGTAACTCCCTGCATATTACTAGCATTTCTGCCTTGTTTGGGATTAAAAGATTATTAAAAAAAAAAAAAAAAAAAGCATCGCAATAAAGCCACTAAAATGTAAAAGGTTACTGAATATGAAAAAATGAGAAAAAGAAAACCTTATTAAGGAAAGAGTACAATAAAAAAAAACAGGAATTAAGGAGACAGAACATAACAAGTAACATTGCATTTAAATTTTTGAAGCTCAAAGTTGACAGGAAAGCAAGAAATCTTAAGTTCCACGAATAAAAAGTGTGTGAGAAGAAACTGTTAGCAAAAAACTTAGTTACATCAAGCTAGTTCAATTGTAAAATGATGAAACCTTAACATTCATTTAAAAAAAAAATATTCTTAGAATCCAAAATGTTTTGGCTTTAAATAAACACACATTTCATAAGCCATTAAAAGAAAAGAATCAAAGCTCATCAATTCCTGAATGGATAATTTTGACATCTTTAACATTGTGACCTAATCTAATTTTCCAGTTAATCAACTAACTTACATTATCACTAGAACTGTGAGAATTTGATTAGAATTGAATATCTTACATAACAGCCATGCCTATCTATTTCTTGATCTCATTAAAGTTATACTGTTGTAAATGACATAAAATTTAGTTTGATGCTAATTACATTTCACTATTTCATTATTACTTTTACGTTTCAGTTATTTTATTCTTCATCTATCCTCATTTGAATTTATTTTCCTTTGATTAAGTGGATATTTTGTGATAGCTTCAAATATTATCTAAATGAAACTTATATGACCAGGTATGATTTATCTAAGTTTTGTTAGCCAACTTTGCCATAATGATTATTTAAAGAAACAATGTCTGCAGCAGAATATTTAAACAGAAACTTGAATAAAATGTCAGTGATATTGTTAAATGATTTAAAAAAACTGAAGAGATGAATTTATAAGTCATAGATATCTTCTCTCTTCATTTAATTTCCCATTTTAACAAGAGCAACAGTGTGTGTGGGGGGGGGGGGTATTAAGATTTCTCTATAGGTTCTGTTTGTTGTTGTTGCTAAAAACATTTTTTTCCTTCCTCTTTTGGCTTTTTTCCTCCCTATTTCATTTTGCTCTTTTTTGTTCCCCCTATTTCATTTTGCTCTTTTTTGTTCCCCCTATTTCATTTTGCTCTTTTTTGTTCCCCCTATTTCATTTTGCTCTTTTTTGTTCCCCCTATTTCATTTTGCTCTTTTTTGTTCCCCCTATTTCATTTTGCTCTTTTTTGTTCCCCCTATTTCATTTTGCTCTTTTTTGTTCCCCCTATTTCATTTTGCTCTTTTTTGTTCCCCCTATTTCATTTTGCTCTTTTTGGTTCCCCCTATTTCATTTTGCTCTTTTTTGTTCCCCCTATTTCATTTTGCTCTTTTTTGTTGCCCCCCTTTCTTTTGGCTCTTTTTTTTTTTGTTCCCCCCCTTTCTTTTGGCTCTTTTTTTGTCCCCGCCTTTCTTTTGGCTCTTTTTTTTTGTTCCCCACCTTTTCTTTTGGCTCTTTTTTTTTTTGTTCCCCACCTTTTCTTTTGGCTCTTTTTTTTTTGTTCCCCACCTTTTCTTTTGGCTCTTTTTTTTTTGTTCCCCACCTTTTCTTTTGGCTCTTTTTTTTTTTTGTTCCCCACCTTTTCTTTTGGCTCTTTTTTTTTTTGTTCCCCACCTTTTCTTTTGGCTCTTTTTTTTTTGTTCCCCACCTTTTCTTTTGGCGCTTTTTTTGTTCCCCCCTTTTTCTTTTGGGGCTTTTTTTTTTTCTCTTTTTCTTTTGGCTTTTTTTAAATTTTTTTTTCTCTTTTTCTTTTGGCCTTCTTTTTTCTTTTGGCTTTTTTTTTTCCCCCATCTTTTGGCTTCCCTCCTCTTTTGTTTTTTGTTCGTCCTTTCTTTTACTTTTCTTTTCCCCCTTTTCCCCCTTCTTTTCCTCCTTTTCTTTCCTCCCATCTTTTATCTCCCCCTTTTTTCTTTTTCCTTATTTCTCTCTCTTTTCCTCTTTTCTCTTTTTTTCCCCCCCTTTAGGATTTCCTTTACTGTTTATGTTTTTCAATATTTGTCAAGTTTAGCAAAACTTGACAATGGCATAAAAATTTAAGTTTCTTTCTTCAATGTAAAGCACACATAACAACACAGTAGTTTGTAAGGGGGGGTTGTGTGTTTGTGTAAACATTTTACATTCTTAGCTGTACTGGTTGCCTAAGCAAGGGGTGTTTCCTGTCATTATAAATCTGCTAGTACAATCTATGATGCAGCTATAAGCAGGATATTTTAATTTCAAAATATTTTCACTTGTTAAAGGATTAAAGTTAGAATTTGTCTTATGAATTTTCTAAAAAAAAATTTTACGTGTAGATGAGAAAGTAAGATTTTTAAAATTTCAGCCTGCCAATATTTTAAAATTTGGAATTGCTTATGATATTGGCAGACATTTTGTGTTTACCTCTTGGATTTAGATGTCTTGTCTTTTTTTTTCTTCTTTTTTTTTTCTTCTTTTTTTTCTAGATTTTAAAGAATTAAATGAGACAATTTTTCATCATAAAATTATATCAGATTTTTCTAGCTAAAACATATTCACAGGTAACTTGGTTATAATGACAATTTGAGTTTTATATATAATTTTTTTTTTTAATTTTTAAAACCCTGAAATTTTTTTATTAATAAAAGTGTACGAATGTTAGTTGTTTCCTTAAATGCAGGAGGTTGATGAAGATCACTTTCATTAAATGTTTCTGCTTAATATTGTGTGAATTTTTCTAGTATCACTTGTACAAAATTGATCTGTCTGTAAATTTGGGTGTGTCATTATAATCCTTTTCTGACATTTTTTTTTTATTCTAAGAGTATACTGCATATTGTAGGTTGAATAAATGTTAACTTAGACTGAAATTGTTTTATTGTGTTAAAATTTAAAAAAATTAAAAGTATTTTAGGTAGATATTTATCAGTCTAATTACAATTCCCATTCTGTATTTTAAAATTAGCATGCATGGAAATGACTTCTTTTTTTTTTCTTTTTTTTCATTAATCTATATTTATGAAAAAATGTGACTAATTCCCAGCCCCTCTCATATATATATATATATGAGACAGAGAGAGAGAGAATCTTTAAATTTTCTTTTAGAATAATGAAAACTCTGATATGTAGTAATCTATATCAAGTAGAATCTTGTCTAAGCTTGCCTTTTATATTCATTTTCCACATCTGGTTGCTTCATCCACCCTGTGCCTTCATCTCTATAGCTGTAACCTAATGGACCTAATTGCCATGGCAACCAACACATCTTTAGCAATTAGCAGCAGTAGAAACAACCACTGCTACTCTGACTGCTTCTGCTGCAGTCACCATTACTGCTATTAGCTGATATAGCAATGGAGCCTGTCACTTTCATTATGGCTTCTGCTTTTATTTTGCTCATTGCACTAAGGTAGAAACCAGTTCAAATATTACTGTTATTTCTCTTAGTCCTGTATAATACTTATAAAGAATCATTTTTATAATGGGATTTTATACTTTACATGTAATAATTGTGTTTATAGTTGCATACAAGTGTGAAGCTATGTGTATTTATATTAAACTCGTGTCTGAGAGTGTATGCATGTATGAGTTGTTGCAACAGGTATATATGTATACACTTATGTGTGTGTATTAATATTCTAGTTACATGTTATTCAGATGTTAACAATGATTGAAATTATATTATCACAGACACTTATATTGAATCTTGAAGCAAAATACATACTTTAATGCATATAGCGAGATAGAAATTCAAAATGTTACACTTCAGTAATTTCATGTGTTCCATAACCTCCAAATCCAGAAATTCTTTGCCAGAGGTCAGTCAGCTCCTATTTGGATTTTATCTTTAAAAACAGGCAAAAAATAACCATAAATTAACATTCTTTATAGAGAGACCTATGTAAATTAGATAATAATGTTTTGAAATTATGTTTATTGCAAAGTTGTTTTTGTCAGGCCTCATGAAAGCTGGCAACACTGTAACCATCATCTTCCCTGTTTATTAAAAATAACTTTATAATTGTTGGACTTTGTTTCTGTATTTCGTTCAACATAGCAATCTGTTTTGAATATAGTTTATTTCAATGACAAGAAAGAATGATTAACTATTATTTTATAAGGAAATTGGATGAAAAGATAGATACAAGTCTATCTAGATCGTTTATTTAGTGAAAACCAGTTTTTATCTATAGAATAATGTATATGATCTGATTAATGTGGCTTAAATGATGTTAGAACCAATAAACTCTATCCATTTAAATTTTTTTTTTATAAATCTTATTTTTGATATGAAATTTATATATTTATATCAAAATGATAACTTCAGCATCTACCTTTTCTATCCCAACTGATCCTATTTAGATGAAGAAAAAAATAGATCTAACATGGTGTCTGTTTGCTTGCAATCAAACTGAATGTATTTTTTTAATGGTCTCTTTTGAACCCAGACATTTAAATAACCATCTCTAATTATATTAATTTTCAGAAAATTGTTTGCAGATATTCTTGTGTACCTCTTAAATACTCTTTTATATATTTTCATATAATTTCTGATGTTTGTGTAATATGTCTTTATGCATATGGACAGAATAAATTGTGTTCACACACACACACACACACACACTTCTTTAACCAGTATTGATTTTCTGTTATCTTATTCTGTCTCCACTACCTCCTCTCTCTCTGGCCTGTGTCCAGACTTGCTGTAAGGTACATTTTCTTCTCTTTATTTACAGCCAATATCATTGCTATTGATATCATTATTATCCAGTTATAATTTCTGTGTATTTCATTTCATCATGATCTCTTGAGTGTCTATTGATATTTTTTTAAGGTTATTTAAAGTCAGAAAATATTTTTAGATGGTAAGATTTTTTTTTTCTTTTCATTTCTAAATAATGATTAGTGATAAAAATCTTACTAAATCCATAGATTTAAATTGGAACTCTGTTCTCCGATTAACAATACTGAACCATTACACCACCAATACATCCAAGTTAACTGCACCTAGTATTCTTAAACTGGCACTTAGGTAATGACTAGGATTGATATTGCTTAATTTTGGTGATCATACAAGAACTGATGTCTTAGCATGTGGTCATAATCCTTTTGATTGCTTAGTGTAATTACTTGACTTACTTTTTTTTTTTTTTTTTTTTTAAGGAATGAGAGAAATATTGTTATATTTAACTTTCCTAGAGGCTTTTAAAAAAATCCTGAACTGATATGATCTTCATATGGTTACACAGGTCTCTGAAAATTTGTCACACAACAGACATAATTTATATCAGTTTTTCACTCCAAGATTCAAACATCACAATTTTTTTTTTTTTTTTTTTTTTTTTTTTTATTTAGCAAACCTATGAATTTGATTGCCTTTTTAATGCCACAATGTTTCATGTACACAGAATTAGTTTATTCATTTTTCTTTCTTTCAAATGTGTATTTTCTTGTGTTGGCTGTTCCAAATCACTTAAGTTCTCTTCAGTTGATTCATCTTGTAATCTTTTCATTTGTCGCTTTGCAAAGTTGAAGTGAACAAAACAGAAAATCATATAACAAAAAAATGCTATTCATACCAGAGAAACAATACCTGGACACACTAACAGTTACCCATTTGAAATTTGCTACTAACAACATAGCTATGGTTAATTTTACAAAAGTGCAGTAAATTAGTCCTGGGTATAACGATAAACTACATCTGACAGCAAGGCCTCTGATTGTGAGTTTTTGAGGAGCATGGAACCACCTATCAATTGCTGTTGTTCCCACATCCACCCTGACCCAGGGTGGTAGCACCTGTTAGGGGACCTAGCTGTAGGCAAATAGTTAACCCTCAAACTGGAGTCATTTAAAAAAAAAAAAAGTTAGGCTGAGTAAGAGTTTGGATATCAACTTGTCTAAGAGAAGAAAATCTCTAAAATAAAAACATCTGTACTTACTCTTTGTAGAATAGGGTAGGCTGAACTCTCTAACCTTGGTAGGTAATCTTCCTAGAGATGGTGTCTTGATAAAAGCATTGAGTTTCCAGTCTTCTAAACCGGTTGGTGTTAATAAGGGTATACAGCTATAAAACTCGGTCTAATATTTCATGATGGTTCAATTACAGAGTCATCAAGAAAACCCTGTCCAGCCCATGATAGCATGGAAATGGATGTTAAACGATGATGATGATGGATAAGCACCTTGTTATCCCACACAATTCTTCTCTTGTGTCCCTTTAGGACGTAAGCAATCATGGCCCTCCATATCTTCCTGTCCCTTATAGTTCTTAATACATTTTGTCTTATTTCTTCAAAATCCTGCTCAGCCATCATGTACGTCACACACTTTTTCCCATCTCTCTTTCCCTCTATCTACCCTGTTGGTATAAAATTCTCAGGGTTTCCATCTACATCACATATCTTAGAAATTTCAGTTGTCTCTTCCTAATGTTAAGTATTTTCTTTTTTTTTTTTTTTTTTTTTTCATTTTTTATTCTGTTCAAAACCTTTTGTCTTTCCATCATTCACTGCCATATCACATAAGTCTCGTACTCTTTATTACCAACAAAATTTTCCTGTCTCTCAATATTCTACACAGATTTTGTAATGCGTCCTTGGCCATGCCAATACATTTTCAGATCTTAAATTTTTGCACTTGTTTGATTGTAGTATCCACTTTTGGGCTCCTTTTTTGACTGACCGTTCATTCAGGTTTTCTTGTAATTTATTTAGTTCTTTTTTCTTGCTTTCCTTCACTACATTCTGTATAAGGTTTTGTAGTTTCTTTTCCATGTCTGCTATCAGCACTGTCACCCGCATATCTTATATTATGATCGTGGCCACCAATGACAAATCCTGGCAGGGCTTCTAGCTTTCTCATAACTGTTTCACTGTGTTGGATGAATAAATCCAGCGAGAAGACACATCCTTGTCTTACATCCCTTTCTATTTTTGTATTTCACACTCCACCCACGTCTATTGAACAGGTTAAGAGGCTCATCCCTTGTTCCCTGTTTAGGATGTGGTTTCCGACTTTCTCTTTCCCAATCTTCTCACTTTGTTTTTTTGTTGTTTTTTTTCAATTGGAGTAGATAGATTTATCTGTCGCCCGGTTCACACTCCACCCACATCTATTGAACAGGTTAAGAGGTTCATCCCTTGTTCGCTGTTTAGGATGTAGTTTCCGGCTTTCTCTTTTCCAATCTTTTCACTATTACGTAGCCCCCTGCACATCAGTGGCGTTATCGCCTTGCTCGTGGTGTTATGATTAAAAAAAAAAAAAATCTGCTGAACTCATTTCCTGTTCCGTAGGCAGTTGGTTTGCTCCCAGTATAGATTCTTAATTTTTCTAATATTTTTCCAGAACATCAAGTCTTTGTGGCATACTTTATCAAGTGCCTTTACATAGTCTATAAAACGCAGGTACACATTCTTTTGCATTTGTATTGCTCTTTCTGGTAACATCTGGGCATAAATATAGTTTTCCTTGTTGCAATGTCTTTAACAAACCCACACTGTTCTTATCCTATCTCTAGCCTGATTCTGCTGCACGCTCTATTCATCAGAATCTGGATGATGAGTTTTCTTATATGGCTCATTAAGTTGATTGTTTGGTGGAGTTCACATTCATTTGTACCTGGTTTCCTAGGCAGGGCTATGAAAATCAATCTGCTTAGATCTTCCGGTATATCGTCACTGTTGTAGATTTCATTAATTATTTCTGTAACCTTATCTATGCCGAAGATGTCTAAGGCTGTCAACATCTCTATTACAACTTTGTTTGGTCCTGCCACTTTGTTTGTTTTCAATTTGACCAGTACAGCTTCCATTTGGATTTTTAATATTTCTAGCCCGTCAGTATTTCTGTGTATTGCTGGTAGTCCTATTTTGTTATGGAAGAAATATGATATATTCATCCCATCGATGAGGACTTCTTTTTTCTTTCTCTAATGAGTATTCTATCCTTGGATTTTATGCATCCTGTTGATGAGCATGTCTTTTGTCCTGTTAGTTCGCTTTTTTGTTATGCATATCTTCTTTATTTGTGATACTCAGTCTCTATTTCTGCTTATGTCCTTGAGCCATTCTTCGTTAGCCTGTCTGCATTTGTTCCTTATTTCTTTAGCTGTGTTTTCTGTCTCCTTTCCATCATGTCAAGAATCTCATTTGTGATCCACTTTTTTTTCTTTTTTTTTTTTTTTCTTTTTTTTTTTTATGTTAAATTTCTTTTGGGATGATGTCATTTGCTGATGTTACCAAAGCTTCTCTTAGTGTGTTCTATTTCAAGTTTCGATTTCCAATTTGTCCCTTATATCTTTTTTTTTTATATTTTATATATTTTTTTATTGCAGGTTTTGATCTTCAAGAGTCTGTTGTATTGTAATTTGAGTGCTGTGTTACGTTTTTCAATTTTCAAAGTCTTATTCTGAGATTACATTTAACCGAGAGGTGATTGCTTCCACAGTTGGCACTTGGATAGGTTTTGCAGTGGATAACTGCAATTCTGAATCTCTTGTTGATAGTTATGTAGTCAATATGGTTTTTAGTTTCTCCTTATGGGTTTTTCCACGTCCATAGTCATCTAAGATGTTCTTGGAACCAGGTGTTGGTTATTACCTGGTCATTCGCTGTGTATCATTAGACCCATTTTTCTCCACAGTCATCGCAGTTTCTTAGTCCGAACTTGCTATTTCTTCTTCACTCTCATTGCCTACTTTGGCATTCAGGTCTTCTATGATTATTATAATTCCTTATAATTTACACTGAGCCTTGGCGTTGTCTATCATGGAGGTTCAATTTCTTGTGTACTTTGTGTTGTCAGTGCATACACAACTATAACAGATATGTTGAAGGGCTTTCCTTTCATTTAAACTCCAAGAATTCTTTCAGATAACTGGCAGTACCCCAGAACACATTTCTTCATACCTTGATCCAGTATCAATCCAACTCCTTTTTCATTATTTTTACTGCCTGCATATGTATTAAGGAGAAAAAACTCCCTCTCACTCACATTAGTAAATTTATTTAAAATTTACTTGAGCTTTTCTTATGATCCGGTATTTCAGAAAATTTTGAAAGCGTTTAAATTGATTAATTATATTCATTTTTTCAGCATACTATTATTAAACACTTATTACATTTTTTCTCCTTAATATGTATGAATTGCCATTAAAGTGTTTTCCTATAGTTGTTTTTTTTGTTTTGTTTTTTGTTTTTGTTTTTTACATAATTTTGAATTCTGTGTTAATTCTTCATCTAAATAGATTAGCATTCAAAACTAGGAAGCCCAATCAACTTTTCTATTTAACACATTGCTAGCAGGATTATATTTAATTCCTTTGAAATTTTTTCTGCTAAAGCAGTTTTAGTTTAATAATATTTGCTGGCTCTGCCAACCACAAATAATTGAAACAGATTATTGATGCATGATAGCATAATTGTAGATAAGTGAAACCTGTTGGTAATTCAATTAAGTGCCTTTTAAAATAAGCACATTTTGTGTCTATTAATTTTGTTCATTTCCACATTTATTAACAATGAAAAGGCCATAAAATCCATGTTTTATATTGAATTTTATTTCATTCTGAATTTGTGAAATGTTGAAATAAATAACTGGTTTCCAAATGAAAAATATTCAAAAGCTCTACATTATATATGTATTAAGCACTTTTTAATACATCTGTGTACTGATCTAATTTAATTATGACCAAAAATTGATTAACAATAATTATATAATATATATTCTTGAGGCCCTCTATATCAAAAGCAGCCAATAAACACTCAATAAAATTTATTACGAGTGTAGCATCAATCAACATATTGAAGTAAATATTAGAAACATTTAATACCATTTTGCATGCTTCCAATTTCTGGACTGCTCCCTTAAATTGGAAATTTTTTTTTTTAAATTCCATAGTTACATTGGATAAATTTTTAAATAATTACAACAGTGAGCGCATTCACATGTGCTTTTTAAAAAAACAAACACCATCACAACAAAATGCACATTTTATCACAACTGCAATATATTTCTTTGTAATATACTACTGAAGATGATTTTGAAGATCAAAAGTACTTGGGTAGGAAAAAACTACAATGTCTTCCTTGGAGATTAGAGAACTGAAATGGATCATCATAGAAATAAACATATGTCTATATTATTCAATGAAACATGTTTGAATGAAGATATGCTATACATATATAAAAATTGTGTATATGTCAGCTATTTTATCTACATCTATACTGATGAGCATGAAAATTCCCTTGCTCATATATGATCTGTACATATTTAAATGCATGTATTTTTAAGTCTGTAAATGTTTTTGTTTTGAAAGGAAAAAAAATTAACTCCCAAATTCATAATTCTAATTAGTGTTATGATAAAACCAATCTCTTAGCACGCACAGAATATAAATTCTTCTATTTTGTTAATAAAGAATATACTCTTTAGATTTAAATTGTCTTGGATTTTTTAAATGAATGACAAATTACTTTTCTCTACATTGTACCAAAATTAGGATTATTAGAATACATGTTCAGTAATTATCAGCTCAGTGATTGCAAATTTCAAATTTAAGTTGTTTGCCCATTTGAAATACTTTTATTATTATTTCATCCCAAGCAAGGCAATAACACCACTAAGCTGCAAGGAGTTACTGAGTGTGAAAGAATATAAAAAAAAAATACTATTAAGGAGAGGGAACAATAAAAGAACAAGAATTAAGATAAGATCTTGCCACCAATATAGTAAATTCATAGTCTCAATTCTTAAATTCATAGTCTAAGTAGCATTTAGATAAGTTTGGTTTGGTTGTTTTGTTTTTATGGCATATCAATCTCAGCGGGTCATTTATTGCCAACTAAATTTTATTTATTTATTGCTGGTAATACCTTTTTCTTTCAACAATTTATTGTTGTTTTTATATAAGTTTTGTGTCTAGTAATCCTTTTTTTCTTTTCGAGTATTGGGGGGTTTTTTTTGGTTTTTTTTTAAGGGCAAGGTCCCCAAGTCCTACCCTGTTATTTAACCCATAACTGGAGTGAAGGGACGGATTAATACCTTTCCCAAGGGTACCAGTGCTTAAGTGAATGCAGGGTATTCAACGGTAATTTGAACTCAGCTCATCGATTTCTCTTTCCGAACCGATATCCACTGCACCACAACACACATCCATCACTAAACGCTTACAGCACCTGGTATTCCCAATCAGTCATCCATCTAAGTACTGACCAGGCTCAACATTGCTTCACTTCTGTGATCGAGCAAGAACCGGTGTATTCAACGTGATATGGCCGTAAGCCCATTTACATAAGTATCATAGAGGAAAGTTTATCAGAGCAGTTACCATGAAAATATTTATAGAAATGGCTCAGAGAAGCTACATTAAAGTGGCAGGAAAGTAACTGAATCCAAGATACTAGGCCAGTACCAATAACATTGCAGTTTCTTATTCAGCTCAAATAAAGGTGTCATAAAAATGAAAAGGGTCTCACATTTCAGCTAATACTTTTCCTGTTATTTAGTTGTTACCATACAGGAAGAGAAATTAAACCTCAATCCATATTAGTTTCTCGCAAAATATTTCTAAAAAAAATATTAATAAATTAATTTCTCAAAGAAGTTCTGTAAAATCTTCTCAATATGCCCCCCCCCTTTATTACTAAATGATCTCAAGGTAGCAATTGTCCAGACTGGGCATGAGGGGGAAATATATTGTTCTAATGTCTTATTTCAAACTCAGTCAAATTGCATGCATATTAAATGGTACAAATAGATGTAAGTCGCTCTTACATTATATATGCGCTTGCAAAATCACATGCATACAGTCTTTGGACAGAAAATTGTCTTTTCTTTCATCATATAAATTTTTTGCTAATTGTTGTTAGTATATGATTTTATATTATTAACACTTGGTTTAACATTTTCACTTGTTGTTTTTATTACTGTAAGTAATGTAAATAATTGTAACTCCTCACCCCAGAAAATCATACAATGTTTTAACTTTTATTTTTTAAAAATCCTGTTCAGCTTTTAAGAGATCTCAATAAATGCGTAGTCATAATTTCTATGTGGAAACCTTTTTTCTCTATCCTTAGATCTTGTTCTTATTCTGTGTTGAGTAAAAATTAAAAACAGACAAAAACTAATCATATTTGAATTATTATTTTGAGACAAAAGAACAGTCACTCTTGTTTTATGTGTCTTAGTTCAATGTAGGTATTTCACTTCAAATTTTATATATATATATATAATTTGTTTGAACATTACTTTTAATAAATAAAATTGATAAATAAATATGTCAATTGTTAATCCATTTTGTTGATCTCGAACTTTCCATAAGATATATATATATATATACACACACACACACACACACACACAAAATGTACCTGGCAAGTGGATTAGCCTCTATTATAGCAAATTTCTCATTTTTTATTTTCTTGCTATAAAAATTTTTTCTCTCATTTCAAAAGAATAATTTGATATTTCAATTAGTGAGAATACTGGTCTCAGCTTCTATATCTTAAAAAGAATAAATGTGCTACTCAATGTTGGCTAAATGCCAAACATATTTTCTTTTATTCTAAACTAATCTAATTTCATTTTTCCCCTCTGTGCTATATAAGAAGCTGAAAAGATTGTTTCAAATGGATATGACTTATTTAAAAGTCTTTCTCTCATCAGTTTACTAAAATCATCTTCTACAAGTAGGAAATTTTATTTATCTTTAATGATTTATATTGAAAATATTATCACAGAATTATTTTGCATAATGACAGTTTTTTTCTCATTTTTTTTTATACGAAACTACTGGCATTAATAACTTCTGATAGTTGAATTGAACTGTAGGCAATTCAGAAAACTGAACTGAATTCTCGAGCAGTCCATTCCCAAATCTCGATGCTAGTGTATTTCTCATTTACTTGCAGCTATTATGTTCACTTTTAGAATTTGAAAAGAGGTTTTTTTCTTTGCATTATAGTCATTTCGTATTCTTTTCTGTCTATTATTCTCATCTCTCTCTCTCTCTCTGTAACATTATAGACAATATATTCTTTGGTTTTCCTCAGGTGTGTTGGCCTTTATAAGTTTCTTGCTATTTTTGTGGCTTACAGCCATATTACATTGAAAGACCAGTTTTCATACAATCACTGAAGTTAAACAATGTTGTGTTTGGTCAGTACCTAGATGAGTGACTGCTTGGGAATACCAGTCACTGTAACTTGGATGTGCAGAGGCTCGGAATTGGAAATCAGAGAGCCAAGTTCCAATTTCAGTTGGGTTCATTATATTCACTTATGCAGAAATATCCTTGAGAAAGGTATGAATCCATCACCTTTCCTCCCAGCTATGGATTAATTAGTAGCATTTGTACTAGTAGTAAATAATTATCTCCAACATTTTTTACATTCCAAAAATATTTTCTGGCTTTAAATAACCTACAAAAGGTTGATAAGCCATAAAACAAATTGATCTTGCTATTTGTTTTTTCATCACAGTTTTCTATTATGCACTGCTCAAGGGATTAATGTTTATAGATAAAATACAGTTAACTGTTTCTACTTAATACAGTACTGATATTTGATAGATTTCTAGGATTTTGTTTCACTAATTTTCACTGATGTAATATATTAAAATTTGTATTTGTACACAATGACAAGAAAAAACAATTTTTGACTATCAGCAAAGCAAACATTCTGAATATATAAGCTTCTGAATCTTATACTTTCTATTTCATTCTTTAGTTTAATGTGAACTACAAAGAAAAGAGATTCTCATGACTTTAAAAACCACGCCTTAGTCTCTGCTCCAATCAATATTTTAATGAATATTGTTACATATTAATGTTCTTGGTAGAAGTGTTTCTTTATTTAACATACAATGTTAAGCAGTTTCATCTACCACACCCACTACAATCCCTCATGAAATGGTTAATCCTTGCTTCTGCCTTAGATATATTCCAGATTCTCATTTATACTAAAACAAAAGTGATTTGCTCTTTATCAGTAACTATTCAAAATTGATTTTAATACTCACACACTTATTTTCTTGATAATGTTTTGATCATCAGAATATTTTGTTTCTCATTACAAAAAGCTAAATTTCTGAATTTGTTAATAGATTTTTTTTTTTTTTTCTGAGTATCTAATTTCTCCAATATCATACTTTGAGAGGTTGCTGAAATACTCAAAAAATCTGATCAAATGACCTGGCTTGTCTAATAACTTTTCAGCACCTTTTTGTAATAGTAGGCATTGTCATTCTTAAATTAATTGGTGAAATGAGTATTATAGAATGACTGGTATATCTAAAGAACTGCTCCTTATTCTGTTTATCTTTTATTTGACGTTAATTTCTAATGTTGATAGTACAATGTTTTATAAGTGAAGCAGTATACCCTGTCTTAAACTTATTTTATAAATATATATATATTATATATTATATATATATTTGTTTAATTTACAGAGAACCACGAAGGATAGTTCTGCAAAAAGGCTCAACTGGATTAGGATTTAATATAGTTGGTGGTGAAGATGGAGAAGGAATTTTTGTATCGTTCATTTTGGCAGGAGGACCTGCAGATCTCAGTGGAGAATTACGGAGGGGTGATCAAATACATTCAGTAAGTATGATACTTGTCAATACAATGCTATACTTTCAATATGATAAAAGAATTCCTATTTAATTTATAACATCAATAATTTTTCTCTTCCAAAAATACTTTGTTTATTCATATTAACATCCTTTTAACAACAGTCTGAAAATCAATACGTGCTTTTTATTTTTGGAATTTTGTTACTGGCAATTTTCTTGTGAAAATCAGCTGATGTTTACCAATTAATATATGGAATAGTTGAAGGTTAGTGTTACATGTTAGTGGTAATGTAGTTTCAAAATTTACTTCAGAGTGTAAATATTAAGAAATGGTAGTGAAAACTCTATTCAGAATATATTTTTTTAATTTATGATTTATTTTGCAAAAAACTCTGCAAAGTAGTCAAAAGGGCTTAAAATTAGTGTCAAAATAAAGTAGTAAGATCAATCAGTCAGTTAAGTGCCATACATGCTTGGGCAATCATGTCTCGAGAAACATCACTGGCTGCGCAGATTTTCCCACAGTAGGTTGCCATTACATTCTACGGTAGATTGGTTATTAACCAAGGCTATAGAACCCAATCTATTCTGCTATTTAACCCATAGCTGAAGAGAGAAAAGATGTATTAATACCTTTCCCAAGGGTATTTGCTTGTAAGTGAATGCAACAAATTCAACTGGAATTTTAACTCAGCTCTTGGAGTTCTTGTTCCAAGCCAATATCCATTGTACCAAACTGCTGGTAAAGAGAGTAGTAGATGCAGGCAGCTGAAGTCATAACACTGAGCCAATAATGTCATTGACTATAAACAGGTTACAGTTAAACTTTGTTTCTCTGCTATCATGTAGCTAAGGAGGTAAAGTTTTTCACATATTTAAACACATCGTCTCATCAAAAAGTATCAGCACTGTTGCTTTGGTAATAGGACTAAAGTACGCAGATTGAAGCCACTTGGCACAGATTGACCTTGAACTTTGTTATGCATACAGACTAAATAACATTCTTGCTCAATTCCATTGGTTATAGCAATGCCTTGGAAAAAAGTGTAGAGTGTGGTCATCTCACCACATCACAGAGGTTCCATCAGTGATCATGGCTTTCACAGTAGATTTTTACCAAGCACAACATTCTCCAGGTCTTTCCCCTTGTGACTTGGAACTCTTCAAAAATCAATTCCAACTCATAAGAAACAAAATTTTAAGACATCGAGGAAATCCAAGATAATGTGCCAAGACAGCTGCTCGCTATCTCTAAAATAAAGTACCAGTAATGCTTATATCAATGGAAACAATTTGACTTCAGAAGGAGATTAATTCAAAGCAGAATAAATGCCAAATTGATATGTTGTAGTTGTTTTTGTAGCACCAGTCCTGAAACCTTTTTGATCAGATTTCATGTTATATATATTTCTGACAAAGAATTTGAATAAGTAAGCTTGATTTGTAACTAATTTGTATATTATCAGAATTAGCCACGTGATGGTAAGCTGCAGAGTAAATTTGATTTTAAAATTGCGACAAGCAAAATGAATCCCCAGAAGGAAAGCATGTCCTTCAGTGAAAGAGAATATTGAATTTCAGCTAGAAATCAAGAACAGATCCAAGATTTATAGAATAATGAAAGTAGTAGTGAAAAAAAGATAAATAGTAAACTGGAAAGCTTTATTAAGAAAACAGTTGAAGATAGGGAGAACAAATTGAAATAGAACTGATGAAAAGACATAGACATAAAGAATTAACATGGTTAAAATGGAAAATGCAGGATCTTATCAATGAAAGAATAAAAGAAAAACACAGATAAACATTGTATAGGTTTAAGTTATCAGAAAAAAGAAGTTTGAAATATGTTCTGTATCCCAAGTAGGTGAACAACAAACGCTTGCATTGAAAAACAAACAAGGAAGTCACCACAAGACATTAAGGGTAACAGAATATAACCATACAAACTTGTTATTAAAAAATCAAAATCCTACCAGCAGCGACTCTAGCAAATACTATCAAAGTACCTGAGGTAATAACAGACTATTTACAACAAATTAAATCCTATAAAAAACTTTTTGACAATTATCACCTTGTAATACAATGTGCAGTATAAATACTTCCTACACATCGCCATACGTGATACACGCTTTGGGCCATCATGTCTGGAAAGAGACATGACTGGCTGGGCAGAAGATTATCCTGCAGTTGGTTGCCATTGCTTTCTGTGGTAGACTGGTTGCCAGCCAAGGCTATAGAACCCAATTTGTTCTATTATTTAACCCATAACTGGAGGGAAAAGACAGATTAATACTTTTCCCAAGGGTATTTGTGCATAAGTGTATGCCATGAATTCAACTGGAATTCCAACTCGGCTCCTCGATTTGTCATCCCGAGTCGATATCTACTGTACCACAAACACATCTTACACATACCTCCCAGATAATAGTAAAGCATTAATGGTGTCTTCATCAAATTAATGTCTTACCATTATGTAGGAGATATTTCTGCCACACTGTATTATAATGTGTAAGGAATATTGACTCAGAATGAGAAATCAGAGCCATTATCCAAATTTCAATCTGATTACATTCACTTAAGTGTAAATACTCTTGAGAATGGTATGAATATATCTCTTCTCTCCACCAACTATGGGTTGAATAGCCAAGGAGACTGGGTCATATATCCTTGGTTGGCAATCAAGTCTACCTAAGAAAGAAACGTCAGCCTACTGCAGAAAAATCTTCAGCCTAATCAATCATGAATTGAAAGAGACATGATCACCCAAGTGTGTATCACATATGGCACTTAACTGAATATTACTACTGAACATATATAAACTTTTCTCAAAAGTACTTACAAACTAATAAGAATACCACAGATGAAAATCAATCATGTGAACAAGCAAGTTTTAAAAAGTGGATAGTTGACAGTAGAGCATCTTAATTTGTATAAAGGAAAGGAAAAAAAAGCAATATAAGAAACTGTTTTAATTGAGTATAAAAAGTGATTTAACTTGGTAGAATATTTGATAATCTTTAACTCTGTGCATACAATAATGGTTAAACATCCATTTGACTCCGAAAGATTCAATAAATCAAATAACAATTGGAAAAAAGAGTGATAAAGGTACAATTTTTGCATAAATTGTATAAATCATTCTTTGAAAGTATTTTTATAAAATCAACTATGAAAAAATAGAAATTAATATGAATGGAGAATATTTGAAGCATGCCAATGATTTGCTGACAACATAGGGCTTGGAAATTCTTTTACTCATGGACATAAGGCATGAGAGACAGAGGAAAAAAAATGCTTAACATACTTAATGAGCTTGAGTAAATGGATACCAGAACAGGGATTAAAAGAAATAACAGATAAAATCAAAAGCTACAAGGAACAGGAAGTTGTGGGGAACCATGATTGTTTACTTTCTGGGGGCGTGCAGATCACATAAAAAGATAACATACAAGAAACTTCACTAAATTACCCGAATGGGTAAAAGCCTTTAGACTAGCTTAAAATGTACAGAATTAAAGAAATGGTTAATTAAAAGACCATCAGAATAGAAGGTAAACAAGTAGAAGAAATTCAGTATTACCTCTATTAGGAACAGATTAAAGATTGGAAGATTAAAGAAAGACAATAAAAATGAAATAAGACAACAATGATTGGCTTGGAAGCTTTTAATAGAAGTACACACACATAATGAGAAACAAGTTGCCACTATAGTTAGAAAAAAAAAAAGATTAATAAAAATTTATAATGAATGTTTAATGCTTACAATATACAGGTGGGAAACATGAAAACTAAACTAAAAATAAAGAAATGTACAAAGATCCATGTAAAGTGCCATATGAGGGATAAGTCTGAAAGGACAAGAGAAGAGATATCAAGTGTTTTAGCAATAAAAATATCTAATCTAAACTTATTTATAAATGAAACTGTGTCTGTGTGTGTATTTGTTACATATAGACTCCAAAATGGCTGAACCGATTTTCTTGAAAATTTACACAGTTGTACTATAAGCGTCTGCGAGTGTTCTTAGCTAGGTTTTGTGTCGAGGTACCCCCGATAAATATCGATAATCAAAAAAATTGGGTTATAGAAGGAATGGTCCGATTTTAATCAAATTTGATACACTCATAGACAAATACATAAGAAACGATATTCAGAAGTTTCAAGGTTGCAGTTCTTACAATAGTACAGAAAATCGATTTTATATATATATATATATATATATATATAAAAGGCAAGATGTTTGTGTGTGTGTCTGTTTATCTGCCTGTATGTCTGTATTTTTTTTTTCAGCCCTTTTATTTTAGTTTTTGCTTTGGGTTTGGCTTTAAGTAGGTATAATTGTAGTTCTTAGTCTCAGCCATGATACCATTTACTCAGAGGACTTATTTACCCTTCAAAATTTAGTTTACGACGAAAAAAACTAATTTGATATCAATACCAGGAAATCAAAATTTGACTTACATCCATACATTTTTCTTTCAGTCTACGGTTTCGCTTTAACTGGAAACAACTATTGCTTTTTAGTCTTTCGTGCCAACGTCTAAAGAGTCCGAGCTCCAGGACCATGGATTAGTTTTAAAACTTTCATTACACCCAAGCAACTGTTTGGACTGTTGTCCTCATCTTTATTGCCATATTTACAACATTTTGGCCATTGTACACTCTAGCCTTCTTCTTGTGCTAGAAATTTTCAACTGAACCATTTATTTCGATCACTGGGGTATATAATTCTCATTCCATGTGTGATGGCACTTCCATATGTCATGTAGTTATTTCCCTTTAACTCTGTCTTTTGTTCACCACTGCTGCAGCCAGGTATTGAACTCACAATTTTTTGGAGTCATGGAATGTGAACTATATACTCCAGTGATTGAAGTAAAGGATTCAGTTCAAAATTTCTAGCACCTGATGAAGGCTGGAGCATGCAAAGGTTGAAACATCGTAAACATGGTTTTGATGAACTTAGCTCACTGGTGCCACCTACATATGAATTTACTCGAGCCACAAGATTAGCAACTAGGTCCCACCCTTTTACTGTGAAACCAATAAAATGTAAACGTAAATTCTACTTCCAGCAGCTTCTTTTCTTGCACTTCCTGCCTGTGGAATTCCTTTCCGTTAACTTGCTTCCCCGACAGCTACAATCTGAAAGATTTTAATTGTAAAATCAATAGTCATCTGCAATCTCACTAACCTGCATCCTCTCTACCATGCTTCTACTCTGACCACTCCACTTTCATCAGTATTCTCATCCTTCTCTTACCCACTTCCTGACACCCCCTATAACCTGTCACTTTTTCTCATAACTTTCTTCCTATGTAACCCCCCTGCAAAACAGTGGCAGTAAAATGCCTTGCTTGGGGCTTTATGATTATAATAAAAATAAAGATGAGGACAACAGTCTGAACAGTGTAATTAATGTAAATACTACTTTATCTCAGAAGTATAGACAAAAATATATTTATATAAATTTGAAAAAAAAGAAAGTTTGATAATGCACAGAAAACAGAAAAAAAAAATAGCCAGTTAGAAAAAGATTAGTAAGATAGATGACTTTTCAGGTAAGGCAAGAATAACACAGTTGTGAAAGGAATTTAGAAAAGCCTTTGTCCAGGAGTGGGCTTTCAATAGCTATTGATCATGATCAAAGTACAACAATCATGTAGTGATGATGATGATGACAACAACAGTTCCATTAGGCTTGAAAAAAATATTTTGATCAGTGTCAATACCGTAACTCATTTAGCATTCTCTTGAACTACATTTTTTTTCAATTTGTCTTGACTGTTATTAGAATTACTAAGTACTAGAATTTTTTTTTGCAACAAACTGATTGATGCATGTTGAAATCCTCACAGTATTTAGTATTGTGAAACATTTTTTTGTTGAGATTTACAAATTACGTTTCATTCAATTTCACAAACCAATCAATGAAATTTGAAGCAGCTAATTTGTTTGGATAAATACTTTAACAAAAATCTTATTTCATGGGTTTTACACGCCCTAGTAAAATCAACTGTACTTTGTACCACATTACCTGTTCATACTTCTTCCCCAAAATTTGGTTTCAATCATCAAATGTTGTGTTTGTTTGTTTTTTAATCATTTCACCCCTAGCAAGGCAGATATGCCACTGATGAGCGGGTCGCTTAGGTGGAGAGAAAGGGAAGGATATACGGGGATGGGGAGAGAGCTAGAGTCCAGGGGTTAATAGATCAGTATTGACATTGCATTTAAATTTCTGGAGGTTGTAGCCATCAGGAAAGCAAGAATATGGGAGCAAGTCCGAATGTATGCCTATTTTAGAGGATGTGATGAACAGACTAACGGAAGTTACAGAATTTTATATATAAAAGTTGTTATGAGATGTATAGATATCAGTTTTTATCTACATTTAATATTGCTAGGATGATCTGACACTATATAACTATTGATTTCACTGGCATTGCATCTGAACAGTTTTTCTCTTATTGTGTATTTTACAGGTCAATTTCCTTTTATATTTTGTACAGTAAATCCTTTTAAACACTAAGTTTCTAGTAGACTATATGAAAGATCTTTGGAAGATCATAGCATTAAAAATTCTTTCAATTCTAATTATTCCCACTTGTATTCCACATTAGTTTTCTTTTACTCTCACACACGCCAAATATGGACAATTGTCACATAACTTAGTTAATTAACTTAATTGTATGGATATGAATCATTTGTACAAAACATAAAAATAGAATTAAATGTGAATTATTATTCGTCTGTTTTCTGCTTTAACCCTGTTGCAGTCAACCCACATAAACCCCACCCTGTAAATATTGGCTCAACTCTCCATAACCCACCCCATATATATGCCATAATATATAACGTCATCATCGCAAACAATGCAGGAAGTCATGCAAACTGTGAAACTTTGAGCATAAACAATAAGATACTGAGAGCCGATATCTACAGGGCAAGGTTTGGGTGAGTTGATTGTTATGGTTAACTTAAAATTGCATCTCAACTCAAAAATACATGAATAAAAAAAATTAGGGGTACAATTAAACCTAGTCAGCTCACAACTATTTTCAGGAATTTTGAATACTTCTTTATCTTCCTTTTTGAGGGAGTTTATGAAGCACCAAAATTTGTTCAATTGCCAGAAATCTTGAACACTGACTTTATAGTCAATATTGAATATTGCAAAATTCATAAGCTTATAACTTTCATGAAGGAATTTTATTTTTAATCTGTTTTCGCTACTAAGTGTTGCAAAGCCTCTTTAACATGACAACTGGAATTTAAATTATTTTTGTTTTCTCATGCAACAGTGAACAAAACTCATGTGTCTTATTAACCTAAACTTGACTACTCTTCTGTGAACCAAGAAAAATATTGATTAAAACAAAATTAGATTTTAACCAGCAATAGGTTCAGTCAGTTAAGTGCCATATGTGATACACACTTGGCTGAGACATGACTGACTGGGCAGAATATTTTCCCGCAGTAGGTTGCCATTACTTTCTGTAGTAGACTGATTGCTAACCGAGGCTATAGAACCCAATCAGTCCTGCTATTCAACCCATACCTGGAGGGAGATGAGACAGATTAATACCTTTCCCCAAGGGTATTTGCACATAAGTCAAATCCTAGAATTGAAACTCCTATTTCTTGTTCTGACCAATATCCATTACACATGTCCAATAGGTTAAGATTGTACACATGTCCAATAGGTTAAGATTGTACACATGTCCAATAGGTTAAGATTGTACACATGTCCAATAGGTTAAGATTGTACACATGTCCAATAGGTTAAGATTGTACACATGTCCAATAGGCTAAGATTGTACACATGTCCAATAGGCTAAGATTGTACACATGTCCAATAGGCTAAGATTGTACACATGTCCAATAGGCTAAGATTGTACACATGTCCAATAGGCTAAGATTGTACACATGTCCAATAGGCTAAGATTGTACACATGTCCAATAGGCTAAGATTGTACACATGTCCAATAGGCTAAGATTGTACACATGTCCAATAGGCTAAGATTGTACACATGTCCAATAGGCTAAGATTGTACACATGTCCAATAGGCTAAGATTGTACACATGTCCAATAGGCTAAGATTGTACACATGTCCAATAGGCTAAGATTGTACACATGTCCAATAGGCTAAGATTGTACACATGTCCAATAGGCTAAGATTGTACACATGTCCAATAGGCTAAGATTGTACACATGTCCAATAGGCTAAGATTGTACACATGTCCAATAGGCTAAGATTGTACACATGTCCAATAGGCTAAGATTGTACACATGTCCAATAGGCTAAGATTGTACACATGTCCAATAGGCTAAGATTGTACACATGTCCAATAGGCTAAGATTGTACACATGTCCAATAGGCTAAGATTGTACACATGTCCAATAGGCTAAGATTGTACACATGTCCAATAGGCTAAGATTGTACACATGTCCAATAGGCTAAGATTGTACACATGTCCAATAGGCTAAGATTGTACACATGTCCAATAGGCTAAGATTGTACACATGTCCAATAGGCTAAGATTGTACACATGTCCAATAGGCTAAGATTGTACAATTTTTTTTTTTTCTTTTAATCATTTCATCCCAAGCAAGATGTTAACGCCACTGATGTGCAGTGGGTTACATAAGAGAGTTGAAGTAATAGGCAGAAGGAAAGTGAAGACAAAGATGAACCAGCTACAGGGGGTGAAAGAGAAAGGGCAAGAGAAGGATGTGAAGACAGTTGTAAAGGTCGAGAGAAAGGAAAAGAACAAGATACACGGGGTTATATAGAAAGGACTGGAGTTAAGTGGATAAGAGATGGTAATTAACTTTGCATTTAAATTAAAATTTTAATTTAAAAATAGAGGTCGTGGATATTAATAATAAAAAATAGCCATGGCAGAATGCCTCTTTCTTAAGAATAAGCCTAAAAATGCACAATAGAACAGTTTTAACATATCCAAAATAGTTTGAATGCTGAAAGCTTTTGTATTTTTGCTGTTAACAAAACATTTTGGCTGATCCATTTTTTTTTTTTCAACCCTCATTAGTTATAACCCTGCCAAGTAAAAAGAAGTTTTATTCTCAGTAACCTGCAGACAACAGAATTTATTAATTAATGTACATACTGGACTGGTCTAATTTTATAGTGTAAGGTACACTCAGTGTCCTGGTGATTCAAATCTACACAAAAGTGGAAAGCTTCTCAATACTAAGTTTACTAAGAAGCCAGTAAGCAAAACAGAAAAAACATTTGTTAAAATTACAACTTGCATATTCCCAGTTGACAAGCAAATATTTACTGCCTCTTTCAACTCTCTATTGACACTCTGTCAATTATCTGAACTTTATCCCCAAAATGGTAATGTGTACCATTCTCTCTCCAAATGAGTTGGAGTACGTGGATTCCAACATTATGGTTTTCTTTTCTTAGTAAAGTTTGGAGATATCTAATCCTAGCCTCTTCACCATATGTAGTTTGGTGCTACACCTAAGTTCAACATTGATGGTTATGTTTACTAACTTCACCCCATAAATCGATATCAATGAATAGAACCTTTGAGTCATACAAGTCAATGCCTGATGATACCTTGTATCACAGGTGTTAGGACGATACCCAAAAGATGTTTACTGAGTATCTACAACACAATATCTGTGCTAAGGAATATTAATACAAATACGAAAAACAGAAGTCAACAACAAATAGTAGAAGAGAGGAGAGGTTAAGTCGTTAGAGTTCCAGAGAACTCAGTTCAATATTAATTGTCAATGACACTTCAAATTTTAATGCTGACTGCTATTAGTTTTTATTTTTATAGCTACCTTGGTTCACAGGCCATCCTCTTCTTGAGAGCACTTGAGGGGTGTTAGCTGCTCTACATCATATCTACTGTAGAGAAGAGGTATGATGTAAGGCCTGAAACCCCTAAGGATCTGTGGTTAAAATCTCACTGATGTGTGCCATAGCATCAAGCTGATCAATTTCACAAAATATGAAAATATTATTTATATTCATTCTTTGTTTATAAATTTTAATATATATTGCCTGTATTATTTAAAGCTCAGGATTTTTTTATTTAAAAAGTTCTTTCAGATATTACTGTTACAGAATATACAGTATGTGGCAAAAATACTTGCCGTATAATAGTAAGACATTAGTTGCTATAGAATCTTCATCTAGCTAATGTCTTACCATTATGTGGAAGCTATTTCTGATGCACTAATACTATTAATCAGTAATTTTAAGTTTTGTAAGAGTTCATATAATAACTGTTCTTTTTATTATCTATGTTAATAACTAATGGATTCTTATTTTTAGTTAAGTTTTTGTATCAAACTAAAAATTATTTAAGAATTTTCACTTGCAAGTTTCTTAAGTTATCCTTCATACTTTATGAAAAAGAAAAGTCTGTAGGTCTTATAGAAATTTTTTTCTTTTCTTTTTTTTTTTTTTTTTTTTTTTTTTTTTTTTTTTTTTTTAAGATAATTATGCAAAAGAATTTTAATGACAGTTTTCTAGTCATAAAAGGCATCTTGACAAAAAATGTGAATGTCTAGATCATTACTCTCATAAGGTTAACTAAATTGACAAACAAAAATTTGTAATGGCATTATCTTTGATTTTCTTTAAAAGCATTATGGTAGGTTAAATATCTTATCTCATTTTGCAGAATTAACACATTAAAATTTAAGAAAATATTTTTTCTTCAGATATTCTTGTATAATTTTTTATTAAAAACTAATAATATAAAGAACATTTTAAAACATGGGGCTTATAATAATTTATTATCATTCTACCCCCCCCCTTTTTTTTGCTTTCAAAATATGTTAATATTTTTATCAGTTCAAAACTATTGTTTAAAACTAAAAAAAAAACAGTCGCACCCTTTGCCTCCTCGCCTCTGCAAGCTATTGGCAAGAAGTCATTATATTTAGAGCTTTGAGATAAATAATACATTTGAGTACCACTTTTTATGTTTAATATTATAATACATGCACGCACACATTACCTAGGATGTGTAAGAGGAAAACCAAAATATCTTGAAATGTGATTATATTATTAAAACAATTTAGATAATTTTAAACACCAATATTTTTGAACTGATAAAAACACTGACATGAAGACAAAAATAGGCAAGTTAGAAAGGTAATAAATTATATGACCCTTGTTTTAAAAGGTTTTTTATATCATTAGATTTTAATTAAAAAAAAAATTATACAATTTTTTTTTAATATGCTTGGGAATGATGAACAGAATTTGCTTCAAACAATATTAAGTATGAAATTTAAAAACAAAGTGTAAGGGTATATCATTTTACTTCTCTGGTAAGAAAGAACCTTCTTGCTATAAATGCTTAGGTTATAATAGATCAGGAAGTCAGTCAGTTAAGTGCCACACGTGATACACTCTTGGGCGATCATGTCTCGAAAGAGACATGACTGACTGGGCAGAAGATTATCCCGCAGTAGGTTGCCATTGCTTTCTGTGGTAGACTGGTTGCCGACCAAGGCTATAGAACCCAATCTGTCCTGCTATTTAACCCATAACTGGAAGGAAGAGATGGATTAATACCTTTCCCAAGGGTATTTGCGCGTAAGTGAATACAATGGATTCAACTGGAATTCGAATTCGGCTCCCCGGTTTCTCGCTCCGAGACGATATCCACTGCACCACAACACACATCCAGAAGACTCTTACTAAATACCTCCTGTTAGAGCAATAAAACCAGCACTTGAGATATTTCAAGACAATTTGTCACTGGATTTAAATAAAGATGTTTTCTTTAAGTTCAAAGTTTATGGGATTTGTTTTCTTTATTATGAAAATTTTATAAGTTTGGTGTCAAATTGCTTATAAGATATATCTTATATCTCCAGATATTTATCTGCTCATATCTCCATATATTTATTTATATGCCTATAAGATATATCTTCAAATTAAGCTTCATTAGTGATTAAAACAGTTTACTATGTAAACATTTTTTTCTTTTTTTTTCTTTTTTTTTTTTTTCATATTTTGTACATTATAGTATTGAATAATTTCTACTATATAATATCTCATGATAGGTAATTGCCTGATGATGAAACAATAAAATTAAGCATGTTAACAATGTAACCTGCATTTGTATAGTTCCTTAAATTGTTTCATGACCCAATTTACTGTAAAGCACAATTGATAAAGTGGGTGTTCATTTTATATTATGATTCTTCTACCTCACCAACCTGGCAGTTAACAAATGGCATAGAAATTGAATAATTTTAAACTGCATTTTTAATATTTACTTTCATATGACATTCATTTGACATGCTTGTCAACAAAAACAAAAATCCAACATGCTAATCGCAAATTGTTGATACTAAAATCGATCAAATACAAAAACTTAAATTTGCAGGAAGTGTTTTAATGAACAGAAAATACAATACTAAAATAAAAAAAAAAAACTAAGCAAAGTATTAAGAAACTTTGAAAATCTCATTAGAGATAAAGAAAATAATACTGAACTGGTTGTATAATATCAATCTTCCTATATGGCAGTGAATGCTGGACAATCTCCTCACAGATGAAGAAGAGACATGAAGCCACTGAACATGTAAGCAACAACAATTTTAGAGACAATGGAAACAAAAAAGACACTTACATTTCAAATCAGAAAAGGGCTAAAATTTCTGGGGTATATAATGAAGAAAGAAGGGTTCGAGTAAGTGACTTATTGAAGGCAAGAATGACAGCAAAGCAGAACATAACTTACCTAACAAATTTGTGTAAATAGTTGGCAGAACAGAGATTAGAAGAGCTAGCAAAAAGACAAGGTTTATTAAGAACTGCAAAGGACAGGAAATTGTGGAGAGCTATGATCACCCACATCCTAAAGGCACATAGAATAATAATGGCTCAAATTAAAAAAAATACATGCAATTATGTAATTTACAACTTTTATTTACATTTTTATGCCCCCACTCTCTCTTTTTAAATACTTGTTTTATTTTCTCAAGTAAAAATTAAATTTTAGAAATTTAGACAAAAGAGTTATTCAAGTGGATATGATTACGCCCTATATTATCAAGTTCCATTTTGGCTTCAGATTTTTGCAATACAATTTTTTATTTTCATTTGTTTCTTTAAAAGTACCCAATGTAAGGTACTATCTTTGAAAGTACATGTGTACAACCTTGACTATGATAGAAATACTATATATCTTCCATTATAAAACATTTTTGTATATCTTAGTTATATCTTATATACAGTTATGCCCTGTACTAAATAATCATTATTTTATAGTTTGTATGAAATGTCAGTATTGGTACTACAAACACCTTTTTGTATTCTTGACTACATCTTTATATCAATGGAAATTTTGTTTTTATAGATTTATTTGTAATTATTTGAAATAATTATATTCTATTTAAAATCATTCTATTTTAGTTCAGTCAGTTAAGTGCCACATGTGATATCTGCTTGGGTGATCATGTCTTGAAAGAAAATGTCTTGCTGTTTTCAGCAGAAGATTTTTCCCACAGTAGGTTGCCATTACTTTGTGGTAAACTAGTTGCCAACCAAGGCTATAGAACTCAATCTGTCCTGCCATTTAATCCATAGTTGGAGAGAGGAATGACATATTAATACCTTTCCCAAGGGTATCTAAACTTATTTATAAATGGAACTTTGTGTGTGTGTCCGTTACCTATAGACTCCGAAATGGCTGAACCAATTTTCTTGAAAATTTACACAGTTGTACTATAAGTGTCTGCGAGTGTTCTTAGCTAGGTTTTGTGTCAAGGTACTCCCGATAAATATCAAAAATCGAAAATATTGGGTTATAGAAGGAGTGGTCCGATTTAAATAAAAAATAAGAAAATCGATTATATATATATATATATATATATATATATATATATATATATATATAAAAAAGGTAAGATGCTTGTGTGTGTGTTTGTTTATTTGTCTGTATGTCCTTCATACAAATCCATAATTTTTATCCGATTCTCACCAAACTTCGCACAAATATTCTTTAGTCTGAGCTCCAGGACCATGGATTAGTTTTAAAGCTTTCATTACACCTAAGCAACGCCGGGCTATACTGCTAGTTTGCACATAAGTGAATGAAATGAATTCAAGTGGAATTCAAACTCGGCTCCTTGATTTCTCATTTTGAGCCACTCTAATAATTTCTCTTTAAAAGATTTCCTCCTCCTCCTCCTCTTCTGCTATAAGCAGACTGTCAGGAAATGTCAGAACAATGCTCACAACTATCATTTTATGAAATAGATACTTTCATTTATTTTAATAGCTAGATGTTAATGTATATTCTACTGCAAATGCTTTAAGGATGAGGGTGTTGCTTGACCCATTTTACAAAAGCAGAATATGGTTTGGGCCAAGAATTTTTCAACAACTCTTTATATTTTTTTAACCTTCATCATAAGTTTCACATCTGATAATATAACATTGACTGAAAAAAAATGTCTTCATTTCAATTTCACTTCCACTTACTTTCCCTGCATTGATACATAACTGTGTTAACCCTTATTATGATGACTTGTTTCAATTTACTTTTAAAGGTCTTGCTTTTCATAATTCATTTATGAGTTATTCTTTATCTATAAACAAACAAAATATTTCTTAATGTCAGTCATAACTTAGATTGAAGTCTATATTGTCTTTGAATTAGGAAAGTGATATTTTCTCTCATTTGACAATAATATCTAAACATTTTTTCCTTTCCCCTTTAGACTCTTGTAGCATCTTCAGCAATTCTTCATGATGTTTACTGTATGTATTCCCCCACCTATGCTCACAGTTTTCTATTCATTGCATTTCTCATCAATTTCAAATAAAACAAAAAAATGTGGAATAAAAATTATGAAAAAATATTTTTTAAACAAGTCAAAATACTAGTCGTCATTTTATAATGTGATCGTATTCAATGCATATACTGCTCAATGGTTACTAAATATAATTTATGATCATGGTTACTGCATTGTTGCAAATTTTAAATAAAATCGACTTTAAACATTTGACTAGAAGTCAAAAGTAATGAAAATGAATTTTAGCATTTAGCAAACTTACCTTTTACACTAAACACAAGGAATCTGTTAATAAATTGTTTGGGGAATTATTTTTTGAAATTTTAATGAAGAGCATATAAATATAGAAGTTTTTTTAATAGGAAAATCAGTTTGTGTATCAAAATTGCATTGTATTAGCAAAATGTTTGTTTGGTCTGTGGAGTTAAAGCAAGTGAGAAGAAGAAACTATCGATTGTAAGTAGACAAATTTTATGGTAGTCAGCAAAAGAGACAGACCAAAATGCAATCTACGAATTGGAGAAGTTAAAATCAAACAAGTACAGAAGCTTAAATATTTGGGTAATGTTTTAAAAGATGGATAATATGAGACCAAAAGACAAATGCACATTGAAATAGGGAGAGATACTTTGCAAAAATAAAGAAAATTCTAAGAAATTGGATTACTTTTTAAATAAAACTGCTGAACTGTTATGTAATACTAATTCTCTAAAAAGACAACTTGAAGCTAAAGAAATTTGCTTCTACAGAATGATGCTGAGAATGCCATTGATACAGTATGTAAGAAATTAGGAAGTTTTCAGGAAAATGAAAACAAAAGAATATTTATACTTTTTAATCATATTGCTGCAAGCAAGGCATTATACTGCCACTGTTGTGCAGGGGGTTACATAAGAGGGAAGTTATGAGAAGGAGTGACAGAATACAGGGGTGTCAGAAAGTGAGTAAGAGAAGGAAAAGAATACTGATAAAATAGATGAGAGCATGAGAGAGAGGATGCAAGTAAGTGAGATAGCAGATGACTATTGACTTTACATCCAAATTTTCAGAGATTGTAGCTGTTGGGGAAGCAAGTAAACGAGAGGGAGTTCCACAGGCGGGAAGTGCAAGAAAAGAAGCTGCTGAAGTAGAATTTGCTTTTACATCTTATTGGTTTCACAGTAAAAGGGTGGGACCTTATTATTGCTAATCTTGTGGCTTGAGTAAATTCATATGTAGGGGGGCACCAGTGAGCTAAGTTCATCAGAGCAGAAGCCGTGAAAGTACTTGTAGAAGAGACACAGGAAAACCACACTGTTCTGGTGAGAAAGTGACTGTATCCGAGCTGCCAAGTCGGTATCGATCACATTGCAGATTCTCTGTTAAATTTTGTCAAGGACACTTAGGTGGAAAGCAGGAGTACTCGACCAGACATGGCAGCAGTATTCAATGCACAGGCGAATGGTAGATTTGTATATGTAACATCAGAAAAAGACAATTGAAATTTTTGTGGCATATAAGGAGGAAAAAAACTCTTTGGTACTCACAGGACATAAAAGACACAAAGAGAAACTTACCTAAGAAGCTTGTGTAAATGAATTGCAGAAGAGGAAGACATGGGGATAATAAAAAGACAAATATTACTGAGAGCTACATAGGACAGAAATTTGTGGAAAGCCATGAACACCCACAGCTTTTTTCTTTTTTTCTTTTTTTTACTGCCTATCAACCTTTTTGCAGGTTATCTAAAGCCAGAAAATATTTTTAGATTGACCTTAATTAACCCTTAACTGGAAAGGGAAAAAATGCAAATACCTTTCCCAAACATGTGACTGAATATAACAAACCTGACTGCTCTCCAATTTAAAGCCATTATACATTACAACCCCCCCACCCCACCCACACACACACACACACACACACATCTAGTTTACTGCACTTCCCAAGTGGTATCCATCTAGATAATGACAAAGCTTAACTTATGAGAACCAGTATTTTAATGTGATATGACTGTAAGCCCAGTACATAGAAAAAGCTTTTGTCTTATTTGAATTTATAAGATGAAGCATTACCAATAATTGGTTTTTGACTAGTATTTCTTTGATCTTTTGTTGTTGTTGTTTTTTTTGGGTTTTTTTTAATTTAATTTACTTGTTTGTTTGCATAACACTTTGAAAGCTGTAGCTAAAAGCAACAGAAATAGGATTAAAATGAGAGAAATATTTGTTAATTAATAATAATTGAAAATACTTAATCTCCTTACTATTAGTATTACATTGTATGTGAATAAAGATGAAGGCTTATCTGATGTGTAGGTGGAAAAGAATGAAAGCTGTGAATTTAAATTTGAACTTAATTGATTGGTTTTTATGGCCTAATCAGTGAAGCAGAGCTCTTCAAGATAAAGAATGTGACCTTGAATCACATTGTGAACTTATTCTTTATTTCCAATCAGTACTGTTGACAAGAAACTCTAAAATGGCAATTTGAAATTTGCAATAGAAGTAACATGAATGAAATACTGGTTAAAACATTAATGACGAAGATAATGTTTTGTTCTATGTCTATTCCTACAGGATGTTTATTCTTTTCTCTTTTTTTTTTATTTCATTTTTGAGATGAGTAATTGACTATCTATAAAAAAAATCATTCAATGTCATAAACAACCATGATGAGAACAATAGTTATGATATCAATAAATTCCGAAATTTACATTTGAATAGCTATTTCAGCGAGAAAATTCTCACTTCATCAGCAACAATCAAAAACAAAAATTTATTCATTCAAATATGGTACAAAAATCCACATACTACAAGGAGCCCCCCAAAGACATTTATTTAAAATTTGTTGTCCAGACATAAAGTCTTCTGAATGAATAAATTTTTGTTTTTTATCGATGCTGATGAAGCGAGAATTTTCTCGCTGAAATAGCTATTCAACGGAATGTAAATTTCAGAATTTATTGATATAATATACATATTTGGCTCTATAAGTAGACAGTACTGTTTACATCGTGCCCTCTACCTGGACCATTTTTAATATTGATGAAATTATAGTAATAGGATCTGGTTTTTGAGATTTTACCTATATATATATATATATATATATATATAAAAAAGATAATTATTGTTAACTAGTTTTTGGTCATAATCAAATTACACCAGTATACAGTTGTATTAAGAAGGGCTCAATACATATATATTGTATAATGTAGGGCTTTTGAATATTTTTCATTTGGAAGCCAGTTGTTTACGCAACCTTGGTTTCAACCTTTCAGTATCTTCAGGTGTTTTATAACAACTAATTCTCCAACATTTTTTTCAAATGTGCAACAGGGATTTTTATGAACATGCAACTGGAAGTTTAAAATAACTGAAATTTCAAAATTAGGGAGAAATTTTAAGGATCTTTATCACTTTCATCTGAGTTTGTATGATCCTAAAATGTATTTCCTGATGTGTTTACATCTGGACATCACTTGAATTTTCCATTTAGTAATTTTTTTTTTTTTTTTTTTGTTCTGGAAATAATAATAAAATAATAATAATATGGCTACTTACTTTCTTCTTGGCACAATCTGCAGACCTCACCACCATTGTAAAATTTAGTTTTATATATTTAAGAAGCTGCTGGAGTAGAATTTGCTTTTACACACACTCTGAGTGTGTGTGTGTGTGTGTGTGTGTGTGTGTGTGTATATATATATATATAGTCATCCTCAGACACATCTGTTTCACTGTATCACAGTTCATCAGTACATCTTAGACTCTGATTGCTTCCTAACCCAGGATTGAAACCCGACCAAATCGGCATCAGTCGGCGATTCTACCCCTAGGCCACAAGCCTCCAGTAGAGGAAGGCAGGCTTTTTAGCATGTATAAACACGCCCAATAGCTAGAGTGCTCCAATTCATTATCGAATGAGCGATGCGTATATGCCGGAGTAGCTACTGTTTACAAAGTCTCCCAACACACACACACTGATTAAGTAGGTGTTCTTTTTTCCATTTTCCTCAAAACTTAATTTCTTACATACTGTGTCATTAGCATTCTCAGTATTATTTTCTAGAAACACATTTCTTTTCCTTCAATTCTCTTCATCTGTAATGAAATTGGTATTCAATGTCATATAGGAGGGTTGATATTACATAGCCTATAACACACTTTCCTAATTAAATTTTCCTATTTCTTAGTAGTTTACTTAGATTTTGGGAAGGCATCTTTTGTTTTCCCAATGCCCTTTAGGATTTCAGTGTCATATTTTTCATCCTCTGCCAGAACACTTTCCAAATATGTAGATTGTTATACTTTTGTTTCCTATGATTGTAAAGTTATCTAAGCTGACTTTCCTCATGTATCTCAGAAATTTCAATTCTCTTTCTCATTGTAAGTGTCCTTTTTGTTTCAATTTTTCTCAAAACTTCCTAGTTGCTTATGGTGTTCTCAGCATCCTTCTGTAGAAACACATTTCTGTCACAAAGGTCTGTGAGGAAATTGTCTAGCATTGATTATTGCATTATTTTGTACCTGTGGTGTCAGTCATTATTTGTTCTCACTCAGTCAGTGCTTCATTATGCGATCCAAAGATTGAACTCCTGGCCACTAGGTGACGTAAACCACTCCTATAATCACTATGTAACCTTACTGAATGACATCAGCAATGTATTTTTAGTCTTTTTGTATTCAATTTCAGACAATTGCAATATTTGATTATCATGACAGGTTCATACACTCCCGATCAAAATTTTAAGACCACTTAAAAATCTTTAAAAAGAAATATTTTTTTTATGGCTAGATTTTAAACCACTTAAGGTTACCAATACTACAATCTAAAAGGTTATGGAAAAAAAAAGCTGCATTCCAAACATTTTATTTAGAAATTTACATTTGTATAAAATGAGGCGATTTACACATGATCAAAATTATAAGACCAGAGACAAAAATTCTACGAAATTGTACAAAAAGTGCATGAAAAGTGTATGAAAACATTCAACAACCCAATTTAATAATGAGTTCTATCCTCCACTGCTTTTGATCACTTCAAAAATTCTGTCTGGCATGCTAGAAATAAGCGTTTCCATTAAGGTGCGGGGGATGTTGCTCCAGCTTCTGAAGATGGCTTCACAAAGTACATTTTTTTTGTTGAATATTGTTTGCCATTTCGATAAACATCTCTTGTCATCCATCCTCAAACATTTTCAATTGGGTTCAAGTCTGGTGAGCATGCAGGATGTCCCAAGAGATGGATCCCATTTTCTTGTAGAAAGGTCAAGGTCCATCTTGCAGCGTGGATTGCAGCATTATTCTGTTGGAATAACCATCCATCCACACACAAACGATGGCCCTCCATCATCAATGATGCTTTTTGTAGCATGCTAACATAACCAGCTGCTGTTTGACAACCCTGCATCACCTGGAGCTCCATCGTCCCTCTGTAAGAAAAGGCACCCCATACCATTAGGGACCCTCCACCACTATGACGTGTGGAGAAAATTTCAGGAGGCATGTTTTTGTTATGCCAATATCGTTGGAAGCCATCAGGACCATTTAGATTGAATTTTTTCTCATCAGAAAACAGGACTTTCCTTCCACTTCCCAACATCCCATGTTTGGTATTCACAACCAAACGTTAAGCGGTCCTCCTTGTGACGTGGAAGCAGCCAAGGAATTTGTTTACGCTTTTTATTTACCATGCCTTTTTGTCGTAAGTGTCGTCTGATGGTTACGGGACTGCAATCAGCATCTGTGACTGCCTTAATTTGACTAGAAGAAAATCCCCCGTCTTTCATAACAACCCGTCTTATTCTCTTACTCAATGCAGGAGAAATTTTTGGGGGCCTACCAGAGGATTTTGCTTTTCCATAATTCTCACTGTTCTTTAGAAAGTTGCAAATCACAGTTTTACTGCAATTTACCTTAGCTGTGATCACCCACTGTGACAAACCTTGCTTATGGAATTCTAGAATTCGAGAACACTCAACTTTGGTAAATTTGCTTGTTTTAGGCATGGTAACACCTTTATGCAGTGATTGCTAATCTCTAACTGAACTAAAAACATTGGAATTACCATAGGTCTAACAATTTATACTCCTGGTCTTATAATTTTGATCATGTGTAAATCGCCTCATTTTATAAAAATGTAAATTTTTAAATCAAATGTTTGGAATGCAGCTTTTTGTTTCCATAACTTTTTAGATTGTAGTATTGGTAACCTTAAGTGGTAGGAGTTTAAAATCTATCTGTAAAAAATAAAATTCTTTTTAAAGATTTTTAAATGATCTTAAATTTTTGATCAGGAGTGTATTGCTTTTCAATAATTTTGCATTTCACCATTTTTTTTCCATTGAGAGTTCTGTAAAAACAGGACTAAATGGTAATCCAAAAGTGCAATATTTGTTGAATGAATGAGAATTTCAAAGCCAAACTATAACAATTTATGCTTTGTCATTAAAGGAAAATGCAATTTGATATCTTACTTATTTTGATGTAATATTATGCCCGTTCTATTAACTAATATCAAGCAAACACTTTTTGTAGATTGTTTGCTTTCAGTTAATTTAATTGGTAGGAGAATTTGTTCAACTTAATTGTTTTTTTGTTTTTTTTTGTTTTTTTTTGTTTTTTTTTCTGGAACGAACTTGCCTATTTCACCATATACACAACATGAGTTTCTCTGAATGAAAACCAGCCTTTGGAACATTTAGTAATGGTTAATTTCAGTTGTCCCACAGCCTCCTGCATTCCTCATTGTATTGCCTACCATAATTTAAAGGATAAAAGATTCACATTGCAATTGCATTGCTAATTATGCAAGGAAATAGTCCAGTTAGTTGCTGCCACCTCATTGAAAATAACTAACATTGCCATGTTGTTACAAATTATTTTCAATGCTTCATTAGGATATTTCAAGTATGTATGTTATTTCCTGCATTTTGTAATTATTTAGCCAATAGTTGGTCAATTTAAAACATTCTGTGTTTTTATTTAAGTAAATATATTGGTGGTTTCAGGTTACTTTGTCATTTGAATAACACTAAGGCTTTCATTTATGCAGCATATTTAGAAATCTGGCAAGTCTATCTAAAGTTTTGGAGAGTTTCAGATATTTTATTTTAAAACTCTTTAGGAGATTTAGCAATTGATTCAATATAATCTCTCCACTTCATGTCAGCGGAAAATGTCAGCCTGGGAAGGCACAATGAGTCACAGTATCAGCCATTCTGACATAAAACAAATTAAGGTTTCCTCAAACGATTAAAAAAGAGCAGTTTCGTATTGAAGGCATTAAAATTAACAAGCTATTTCTTTTCCCAGTTAATAATTGATTGTTGGCCATTTTTGAGATCAGCTGCCAGTTTTTAACTGATCATACTTGTGGGTTGGACAGGTCCAACTAACATTATTTATGTTTGTATATTATTTTAATTTGTTTTACTTCTGGTTTCATTGCCCCCTCCCCTGTCATTGCATTTCATGAGAAAGATAAAAATTTTATATATTTTTCTATGAAATTGTAAAAAGAAATTTTTAAATTCATGGGAGAATTCTTTTTAAGCCCTCTGAAAGCATGAGGAATTTTGGTTTATGGTGGAATTGTTTTGACAATGGGTGAGTTCTTATGGTGATAGGAAAATTGTATAGAGTGAGTGGGTCGTGTTTCTGATTAGCTAGGTATAGGGTAGTTACTGATGACCAGTCTCCGTTTTGTGCCCCCCCCCCCAAACTTCGGCATTTGTGCCAAAATTGTAGTTTTGCTACAATAAATCAATTTGCCATTAAGGCATGAGCAAATAATTGCATTATCAGCATAAATACTAAAACTGATGACATCACAAATGATAATGCTTGTGTTATTTAATGAATATAATTTCATATAAATTTGTTTATTACTTAATTGAGAGAAAAATTGGTATCAGCTGATGTGTGTGTGTGTGTCCAGCATTTCCAACTTTGATCAAAGTTTCTATAAAATTGTATCTTTCTTTCTTTTTACATTAAAAGAATTCGTTATCAAATAATGTTACTCAGTGATATGACACTTTTATACTAAAAAATATCTTTTTGAAGATTTATTAGTAGAGAAAAATAAACAAGTTAACATACTATTATAATTGGGTTTGTGTCTTCCTTTGCTAGTTTGTGCAACTGTTATGTACTGCCAATATATCATAAATAATGGTCTGTTCACTTTGATCACATGGAAAGAGAATAAGACACTACTAGGTTTCAGTGAGAAAATGAAATATAGAAGTGTTTAATATCTCCTATCAATAGCTCATAAATAATAGACTATTCCATTTTGATTGAGTTGAAAAAAGACATCCGCTACTTGGTTTCAGTAAGAAAATTAAATAGAAAAAAGGGTAGAAAGAAGTGTCTAACAGCAGTTTGAATAATATAAAGTGTTTCAATTTTTTAAATCTTTTCCACTTCTGAAAATAATAACCAGCATTCATACTTGATTGTTAGTACAATATTTTGTTGATGTTGTTAAGCTCAATTATTTAACAATGTTATATAAGAATTTCTATGGATATTTTATTGCTTTATAACTCACCATTATTCAATCATTATCTAAGATTGATCAGAAATATCAAATAGGAAAACCTTGGGTTAAAACTGGTTGGTTTCATATGCATAAAAAACAAAAGAAGTTTTAAAGCATTGGATTCAGAGATCTTTGTTACAATTTTGGCAATACCCGAAATATTTTTGTACAATTAGCAAGCTAATTTTGCAGCCCTATACTTCTTTGTTCTGGTGCAGTGAATATTGGCTTGGAATGAGAAATCTGAGAGCCGAGGTTGAATTCCAGTTTAATTTATTGCATTCATTTATGGAGAAATACCCCTGAGAAAGGTATTAACCCATTTCTTCTCCCACCAGTTATAGGTTAAATAGCAGGACAGATTAGGCTCTATAGCCTTGGTTGGCAACTGGTTTACTGCAGAATGTAATGGTAACCTACTGTGGGATAATCTTCTACCCAGTCAGTCATGTCTCTTTCAAGACAGGATTGTCCAAATGTGTATCACATATGGCACTTAACTGACTGATATTTCTGTAATGAGTATGAGCTTTAGGTGCTCACATATACAGCCTTCTGCCAGACTAAGCTATTAGTCAGTTGAGTGCCATATGTGATACACACTTTGAGCAATCATGTCTCTTTCGAGACATGACTGACTGGGCAGAAGATTATCCCACAGTAGGTTGCCATTGCTTTCTGCGGTAGACTGGTTACTCACCTAGGCTAAAGAACCAAATCTGTCCTATTATTTAACCCATAACTGTAGGGAAGAGACGGATTAATACCTTTCGCAAGGGTATTTGTGCATAAGTGAATGCAAGGAATTCAAATGGAATTCAAACTGAGCTTCCCGACTTGTCGTTCCGAGTCAATATCCATTGCACTACAATGCACATCCAGACTAGAATTAATATTTATTAAGACTAAGCTATCCTTAATAAATATTAATTCTAGTGCGGAAATTTCTATAATTCCAGAATAGTTCAATTTATGCAATATATAATTAATTACACAGAGAATGAAATTTATTTTCTAATCTTTGACTGAAAAGAACTGATAAAGAGCCAGAAAAAAAGATGAGGATGTTGACCTAGATAGTCATAAGCTTATCTTTCATGTTCAGTTCTTTTTATCAATGGCTAGCAGTATAGCCCGGCGTTGCTTGGCTGTAATGAAAGCTTTAAAACTAATCTATGGTCCTGGAGCTCAGACTCTTTGGACATTGGCACGAAAGACTAAAAAGCAATAGTTGTTTCCAGTTGAAGCAAAACCGCAGACTGAAAGAAAAATGAATGGATGTAAGTCAAATTTTTATTTCCTGGTATCAATATCAAATAAGTTTTTTTCGTCGTAGACTGAATTTTGAAGGCTAACTAAGTCCTCTGAGTAAATGGAATCATGGCTGTGACTAAGAACTACAATTATACCTACTTAGATCCAAACCTGAAGCAAAAACTAAAACAAAAGGGCTGAAAAAAAAAATCCAGACATACAGGGAGATAGACAGACACACACACACACACACACACACACACACACACACACATCTTGCCTTTTATTTATATATATATATATATATATGTATTATCGATTTTTCTGCACTATTGTAAGAACTGCAACCTTGAAACTTCTGAATATCATTTCTGATGTCTTTGTTAAAATCGGACCACTCCTTCTATAACCCGATTTTTTTCGATTATCGATTTTCGATATTTATTGGAGGTACCTAGACACAAAACCTAGCTAAGAACACTCGCAGACGCTTATAGTACAACTGTGTAAATTTTCAAGAAAATCAGTTCAGCCGTTTGAGTCTATAGGTAATGGACGGACACACACACACACACACACACACACACACACACACACACACACACACATCATTTGCTTTTATTACAAAACTGTATGTGAATTTTCATGTGAAAGTGAAATTGACACATGCTCTCACCTTTGTGTTGTTGATGATATTAAAAATTAATTTCATTCTTGAAATAAAATACAAAACAAATTGTGATCTGTTGAATGACAAGTAGCAAATTTATTATTTTGATTGTCCAGTTTTGTTTTCAATTTTATTCTCATTTCATTTAAATGCTACACGTGATCTTTATATTTCCACAACTTTGGTTCATTAATCAAATTTTTTTGGTTGAATTCTTTTGATGTATTGTGAGAAAAAATGTTATATTAATGAAAAATAATTTTGTAAACAATTTTAAGTGTTAATTTAAAGATGTGTGTATAAATTTAAAGAAATTTAATTTAAAAAGAAGTGTTCTATAAATTCTATCTCAAAATATGTACTTGAATTTGTATATTCTTATATGAGCATATGCACACAAGGGATGCTAAAAAAGTTTACAGTCTGCCACACTTCCTAAAATTCATCTAAGTAGATAAATACACCTATTGTCCTGCTCACACTCCTTCCCAGTTTTTTGAACAGGAGTAGAGATTTATCCTGTTTTGTGTTTAGAATTGGGTTTCCAGATCCTTCTAAAGTTTCTTTTCTTTCATTCCTAATTGCCCCTTGCATTATTGCCTTACTTGAAAGGGAACTGATTTTTTTTTTTTTTTTTAATCATGTCACCCCAAGCAAGGCATTCCACTGCCACTATAGCGCAGGGGGTTACACAGGGCGATAGACGAGTTAGGATGTACATAGGGGGAGAGTTGGAGAGAATGGGAGGGTTAGTGTGTTAGGAGGTGTCTATTGACCTTACATTTAAACTCCTGAAGGTTATAGCCGTCGGGGAAGCAAGCATGCGGAAGGGAATTCCACAGGCCAGAAGTGCGAGAAAAGAAGCTGTTGGAGTAGAAATTGCAGTTACATTTCATCGGTTTCACTGTAAAAGGGTGGGACCTAGTTGCCAATCTAGTATCTCATGCGAACTCACACCTAGGGGACACCAGTGATTTAAGTTCATCAGAGAAAAAAAAAAAAATTTAACTCTTCTTGATAAGGCCAAGAATTTTTAAACATCTTTCTCTTTAACTTGCTTTTATATATATACACACACACATACACACACACACACACACACACACACACACACTTTTCACACCTTTTTGGTTGTCTTTTTCATGTAGTTTTTTTTTTTTGTTAAGGTCAATGGCCTTGACCTCCGGTGGGCCAGCCATGAGGAGGCAGCTGCGGCTCTTAAGGGAGCTGGAGATACAGTGGAAATTGTTGCTCAATATAAACCAGAAGGTGAGACAAGATTTTTGGCTTTCCATGAACTTTCACTTGTGCATCAGATGATTTTTTTCAATTGCTGATTTCCCACCCCCAATCACACACACACATATATTATATTTGTTAATTCACTACATATCTGACAACTTCCCTTTGATGACCACTACATCCACATTGATATGCCTTGTATACCTAATCAATATAATGTATCATAATTTATTGGGTATATTTTTTTTCTATCAATAGCAAAAATATTAACTGCATCTCAATACTAGCTACTTTAAATATTTCCTAATTATTAGAAAAAATGAAAAACACTAAATGTTTAGTACACAGAATTATTTCAGATATGTGTAAATTATAGTAGATCACATTAATTTTATGTGACAGCAATAGGAGTAATTTGACTTTTTTTTTTCAAATTTCACATTATTAGCTCGGATAGTGAAACTTCAAGAAACATTGCTATTAAAAATCATAATTACAGGATACCAACAAAGTTTATGAAGAGAAATATTTTGATAAAAAAAATTACAATGTCATAATGATTATAAACCTATAAAAAAAAATTTAATGTGAAATGTTTTTCCATATTTTGAAACTAATTTCAAAATTTGTTCATCTATTTGATTTTATTGTACTGTTGTATTTATCCATTTGAAATGGATTGCACAGCATAAAGAACAACATTACAAGATTTATTTTTGCTGCTAAATTGGTGTCCACTAATATAGACATTCCTCATCAGAATTTTTGACAAGTCTTCATCTGTCCACTTCATCAAATGAGTGTCTGTTTTATTTAAATATTCATTAGTTTTTGTCAATGAGTATAAAGCAACATTGTCATAGATAAGAATATATTTCTGAAAATGTTTGGCTTCTTCTTGAATTATAATTCCACATGTACCTTCAAAAGATGTATGCTTGAGGTATTATCTTTCATACATCTGGAATTTACTGTGTGCACCACTTCACCATCTATAATCCCACCCCAAACATCACCACCAATGGCATTCTATCTTTTATTTCATGTCTAAGTTCTCTCTAGCATAGTAGTGCAGGATTTTTTGGTAAAAAGAATGGTTAAAAAAAAATCCCTTGAAGTAAAAATTCTTCATGTATTGTTGTCCATTTCATTTGATTTTTCCTTATGTATGTCTTTTAATAATCACTTACATGTTTTTCACTTGGATTTTGAACCCAACCTATGTCTTTTCAACACTTCCTCAATGCCATAATACGTAAAAAGTTTCATAGCTTGACAAAAATGTGATCTTTTTCATAACTTCCTCAGATTGAGAAGAGTATTCCATGTTTTTTGTATAACATCTTTGCAGTTCACTGGCACCTGCAAATCAATTCTGCAATTGCCAGCATTATTTTAACTTTTAAAAGCCCCAGGGCAATTTAACATTTCTTTTATTAATGAGCTGTGTCTTATGACTCCTTTTATAGTTATAAACTTGCTATGTCGCTATTAAGTTGAAGTTTTCAGGATATCAACAAAATTCAAAGGGTCTGTTATGTTATCAGCCTTGACCTGACAACTTCAATCACTTTTCACTTCTCACCACTGTAACCTGGCTTTCTCTGTCTTTTTTATAAATATTTTCATGGCAGTTGCTTTAATGAGCTCTCCTCCTTGATACTTCAACCACATGAATTTGAGTGTACTATTAGATTGCACGTAGCCACTTCTATCTATCAGAGCTATAAAACCATAATTTAAGAAGCAAAACCTTTCAAAGTCTAAGATGAGTCATTGTTGGTATTCTGAGATGTTCTGACCAGTATTCTCATCCTTACTATTTTTACTATATTATTACAATTCACCCTCCCTCAGGTCAGTAGCTTATTCTTTGTCTACATCCCACCCACCCCTTTATAAATGGTTCTTAATCTATTTTTCCAGACATAAGCAATTTAATAATCAACCTGAAAAGAATCCAGATCTCAGCAATGCTAATTTTCCCCAACACATTGAAAAACAGACTATATCTTTTTCTTTTATTTTTTTTCTATCAAAAACCATTTTTTTTTCACCCTTTCTACTCAATACAGATATGCATATGGCATTGAATTTTATATTTTGTTGGGTATATATATATTTTTGTATTCTCAAATTTTTTTTTTTTAATTTATTTATTTTTATTTATTTATTTATTTTTATTTATTTATTTATTTTATTTATTTTTTTTTCTTTTTACATTCCTTACTACAATGCATAGTGTGTTATGTACAGTTTTTGGTTATCTTTTTCTCATGTGGAGTGTTGACCAGATAAACTTTACAGCCAAGAGAGACCAAACGATACTTTAGCTGAAATGTTATAAAAGCAGAAATAAAGATATACAGATCAGAATAAAAACAAAAAGTTTCATCAAAAGATATTTAACAGTCTGAAATTACTAAGGCAGGTCTTTTCATTTGCCAAGCATATGAAAATGGATATTTGCACTTGGACTATTGACCTTATCTTTGTTGTTGCTACAGTATTTCAGTCATTGTGTCCTTCGGTTTTCAATGCTGGTAACCGTAAGGGAATTTTTAACTGAATACTTATTTAATCTATGGAGTAGATAGTTCTCTTTATGATGTCTATGGAATATATTGTCTTGTTCTTATTTAGACAGAATATGTTTAGGTGTGTATATGTATTTGTGATGTAGTGGATATTGGCTCTGAACGAGAAATCGGAGAGTCGAGTTAGAATTCCAGTTGAATTTGTTAAAAAAAAATTTTTTTTCTGAAACTTTGAGTAATATTAGTTCAATCTGATTTGAAACAAATATAATTTACTTTAAGTTTAAAAAAATGCAGAAAAACGGATTTTAAAACAGTAGTAGTGATTTATGTATCTTTCAACACCTGACAAACACTGATAAGCTATTTACATGTTTATTGCTGTTCTGTGGAAACTATCTGTTAAAACAATTTAAGAACATTGAGTGAACGCTTTTTTTTTTTTTTTAAATTGCATTTTTATTTTACTATTTGGAGCAAATTTTCAGAAAAGTGGCAATTGTTTGCAAAAAAAAAAAATTATTTATGCTCTTCAATAATTCTTCAATATGTTTAACATATAAAATAAAGTTTGCAAACAGAATTTAATTTCTAGAAATTTCATGAAATAAAGTTCCAAATTAATGCATTTTTCACCAGAGGTGAGAGAGAGAAAAAATTTTAACCAACATCTCAGTTTCAGAAAAATATATTTTTTGAAAAATTTTCTAAGAATATTACATTGCAATGAAAGATGGCTAAAAAGGATGCTAATCAGCTATTTTAGAAAAAAAAAAATCAATTCCAATAAATATAATTTCTGTTTCAAAAATACACTACTGAATATTTTACTTAATTGAAAGTGTAAATTTAATCCTTTAGCTTTCAATTAAAGCTTAAATGAAAGCTTCAAAAACTTTTTTCATTTATAAAAGTTCATTTTAAAAGTTGGGTATTGCGAAAAAGTAGAGATACCTACTTTACATTTCATATCCGTCAATGATCCTAACTCTTCTGAAAATTCTTGGGTATTTATGGTCTGGTTACCTCTTGTGTTGCATTTTAAAACTTTATTAACAACCAATGGTTGTCTTCTTTTGGCCTTTTATTTCAAGAAAAGCCATTATTCTTAAAAGTACTTGAGTTTTGCATCTCTCTGTCTTCAGTTCTATGAAATTAAGAACTAATGTTTTAATAGAATGATTTCTTCCAAAAATTATTTACAAAGTTTCCTTGAAATTTTTTTATTTTATTTTATGCCCTATTATATATTTTGCTTTCCAAATTTTTTTTTAAATTCTTGTTTCTCTTTTTAATAACTTCATTTCCATTATTATTGATAGAAGTTGTTGCTGAAAAAACTCTGACCAGCTTTTGGACATCAAGGGGGAGTAACTCTCCTTTCACCATACTTTAATCTTGGCAACATACATTAATTCTTAAGTTCTTATTTATTTCATACCATTTTGTTTATTTCTTTAAATTTTACATTGAAAATTAAGCAGATACTCACTTTTTTATTTATTTATTTTTTTTCATAAAAGATAATCAACAAAAACCCTTTTCTTTTCAGGTTACAAAAATATTCCAATTTTCAAAATAATTCTATAAAATATTTTTGCTAAATGTCATAGAACTTGAAGGAAGCTTTAAAAAAAAAAAAAAAAAAAAAGGCCCTAAATAATGTGTCATCATAAAATCTTAAAAAGAAATTGTGATTTCTAATTTAGGATATAAAGTTTTTAGTTTACATAAAGAGTCAAAAGAATATATTCTCATGGGAAACATTTTGTCTCCTAAATCTCTATACAATTTTTTTGTAATATCAGAAATAATATTTATCAAACTTTCTTGTACATACAATAAGAGCAGACAGATTAAAAAAACAATCTACAACAAAAAATATATGTTAGTGTAAAATAGTAATATTGAAATGATTTAAAGAAAATTTTACTAAAATGATTTTTGTATCCTCTCTCTCGTCAGAGCAAAAATCAAATACAAGAAAATGTACACATCAACTAAAAACATCCACCACCACCACCCTCAGACAAATATTATGTGCAAGAAAATGTTACATTAAATAATGTCTTTAATTAACTTTTCTTTTAATCATTTTCTTTCCCTTATACAAGGGAGTGCTGGAAAGTTCTTCTTTGCACCCACTTATATATGTGTGTGTGTGTGTGTGTGTGTGTGTATACACACACTCACTATTCCAACCACACCACATGGTCTACAGTTTTGGGCAAATCTGTTTCAATCAGAATAGTGGTGTTTTTTTCTTTAGATAGCTGATTCCTTATTTGACAAACTTCATTTTATTTTTTTAATTATTCAGGCAGAACATGTGCACACAAATTCTGTGTTTTGTTTGTAAGGAATTAAAATCAAACTATGATAATGTAACTTGAAAAATTTAAAAGAGAAAATAGTTATTGTCTTTGTTTTTTGTTGTTGTTTTTTTGTTTTTTTATCCATTCACTTGTAAAGTTACTCTACATTTCTCTTTACAAATTATTTATAAATAATTCATTTATTTTAAAATATATCACAAAATCTTGTCTTTTTAATTTAAAAATGACCATATGCTAAATAATCAGATTGATTTCAACAAGTCTTAATGATTGCAATTTTATTTCCCCTAATTACCTAAATAGTTTTCTTTTTTTAAATGCTAAAACTCTTTTTATATATTTTATAATTCTAAAGATCACAATTAGAAATTTTGCCATAATTTTCAAAACTCCCTTTCAGAAAACGTTTGGTTGATCAGTTTTAAGTAAATCTTCAATCTTACAAATTTTGTTTTTCAATTTTCATTCCAGTTATTTTACAAGAGCTTTTTAAGTATATGTTTGTAAATAAGAATTTAAAAAAATGTCATTCATTGTTTCTTGTTCATCTGACATTTGATTAACTCTTGTTTTCAGATCTTGTAATTTTTTTAAAAATGTTTACAAAGAAAGAAGCAATGTTTTAAAAAAAGTTTTATTTTTTTTATTTATTTTTTCACTGAGTTTAAATTTTGAATTTCCATTAATAAACACTAGATGTTGATTTTTTTTGTTTTTTATTGCCTGTGTCTTGTTGTTGACTAGTGCATTCCCTTAAGCATGTCTCTTCTTTTTTTTTTCATAATGTTCTATGTCATCCCAACATCTTTACTCGTTGATCTGTGCATGGCTTGCTTTCAACATGGCACATACTACTTGAATAGCAATTTTCAACATGATTCAACTGCATGAAAAGAAACCCTTTTTTTTTTCTTTCTTTTACATTCAATTAATTAGTTCTACCGAGGCATTATTCTTTGTTTTTACACAAGAAATAGAATGAACAAAATTGATTCAATCAGCATATCTTATTAATACTTTCATTTTCTCCTACTCCATTCTTGCTTGCTTCCCTTCCCATCTTCAGTTGATTTTCAGGTTTCTGTTTCATATGGCCCCTGCTCCATCTGCTATTGATTGATATTTTAAAGTTAAGGTGCTCTACTCTGCTATTTTATATAATGTAAATAATTACTTTTACATTCTGCTTAAGTTATATTTTTAGACTCTTTCTCTGTATTGATCGTGTTACTATAATTAATGCCTGTATACAATAGTTTAGAAAACTTTATTTTGTATATCTTTATTTAAAAAATAAAAATGTCAGCGGCAAACTAAAGAATTTTAACTTAAGACTTTATGCCTTTGATATGACAAATGAAAATTGTAATATAGTTAAAAAAGATATTTTTAAAATTTGAGAAATTACTTTTCAGTTAAAATAATATTGCTAATTCTTTGAATTTCACTTAAAAATTCAGGGCTGTATATTTAATTGGTAGCCTGTTCATAGGAAATTCCAGAGATAATGCTATAAATATTGAAAATATCAAATCATTCTGATACAGAATATAAAAAAATCATGTTCAAACTGTAGGTCAAGATAAAATAATGATGCCGTGTCGAATACCAAAGCATTAGTATATACTAGTGTTATATCTACAGAAAGTACAGTCAATGGTACTGTCTATAAGTGGCATTTGGACACGTTTGTCTGTCCAAAATTAACTACAGCATCAAATACTTTGGATAAGAATGTCATTTTTAAAAAGCAGAATGATGTCAGTAAAATTCTTCTACTCTCTCTCCATTTATTGAAAAGAGGGAAAAAGGAAGAAAAGAAATTCTGAACTTTCATGTTTAGCAATTTGTCCTTGTGATATCTTTTGGGGAATTGTAATCTTTACAGGAAGAATATGTGCTTGCATTGAATTATATACACTAAAAGTGAATGATTAATTGCTTTCAAATTCAGTTCAAGCAAAAAGTATACCAAATAAAATATTACATCAATGAAATGGATAGATCTATATTGACTTTTCTCGTTCACTTTTGTTCCCAGTAGCCACTTATCTTAGTGGCATTATTGCCTTGCTTGAAGTGATTTTTTTTTTTTTTACACCCCATCTAAGGCTGAAAAGTTACTAAGACACAAGAGGTTACTGGGTATGGAAGAATTAAAACAGAAACTTTAATAATGAGCAGAAAGAGAAAAGAGTAATCAGTAGGAGAGCAGATAGTGATTGGCATTGCATTTAAATTTTGGCAGGTTAAAGTTGGCCGGAAAGTATAGAGCAGAAGAGAGTTCCACAAGCAAGAAGTGCAAGAAAAGAAACTGTTAGCATAGAATTTACGGTTATATCTAGCCAGCTCAACTGTAAGTTGATGAAACCTCGACGCCAGTTTAGTACTGTGCATAAATTCAAGAAGTCTTATGTACCATAGCGAAGAACTCCTCTGAACAATTACGATAAAAGTATTTATAGAAAAAAAGCAGAGGCAACCTTATGCCAGTGGGAAAGTTACTGATGCTGAGCTGCAGGATCGGGACCAATAATATTACTGATACATATTTGGATTAAGAAAAGCATTTTTGATAAAATTCTTTCATGCGACAACTTAAGACGATCAATATAAGTTAATATATTCCACTTATAATCAAAGTCTATGAAAAAAAGCTGATTGTAATTAAAGACTTACTTAAAATTTCTTTATCTCTTTTCTTACTCAGTAAAATATTTTTTTTAATCTCTGTAGGCTTCCTATTTTTGCTTTTTATTTTTTATTTTTATTTTTTTTACTTGTCTGCCTAACAACTAGTGTTAAATACTGTCCAATATTAGTTGGCTATCGTAATATTAGCAACATATGAAAAAGAGGCCATATACTAGTGATATACTATCAAATAGTGCTGTGTATGACTTAAGTACAGCATTTTTTTTCCTTCAAGCATTCATCAACACTGAGAAACATGACGATAAATCCGCTGATGAGGCTGATGATGATGATGATGCCAATGGTATGTTATCACTGGTTTGTCTGGCCACTATCACCACCACCACCACAGTCGAGGCCTGCAGTCTTACTACTATTGCTACTTTTTCAAGAAAGTCTTTGCTTATTTTTCTAACTTTGTAAATTTTTACAAACTTTCTTTACTTGACTGTTTTTAACAAGTATCCACCAGACTAAAACATTATTCTCTCTCTCTCTCTCTCTCTCTGCACATGGAATTAAATTTTTGTTGCCAGCTCAGTAGTAGAATTAACTATATATAATTTTATTATTAACCAGTTTACTGAAAACTAATTAGATCTAAGTATTAAGCGAGTGATTTTTTTCCCCCCCTCTGGGATATGCCTTACCCACCCCAGTTATTTTCTGTTAAAATTTTCCTTTTTGTTATATGAGCCACTAAGATTTATGTGAATAAGTATTTTGTTCATTTATTTATATATATATATATATTATAAATTAGAACATGTGCATGTTCTAAACTATAATTTATAATAAATATTCCTAGCTCTATTTCTGTATTAGCACTGTTTTAAATTAATGTTTTGAACGTTGTCAATGTTTTCTTTATTCACTTGGAGATTTTATATATATATATATATAGGCAGCAATCCCTCTTTTATATAAGTTTCATTGAAAACTAATAACAAAACTGCAATACCTTGTCAGTTGTTTTTTATGAAATTTATGATAGATCATATATATATTTTTAGATATCAAAATGGTATTAGGAAAAATGTATGATAGTGGAAAAATTCACTTGTGATGCATTTCATCCTTTAGGACTTCATCAGGTTAAATTTGTGATGTTGGTACACATGTAAATGAATAAGTGGCACATGTAGCCATACCAGCAAATACCCCCCACTATATATATGTGTGTGTGTGTAGTCATCCGCAGGCAGATCTGTTTTGCTGTATCACAGCTCATCAGTACGATTAGACTTCGATTGCTTTTATATATATATATATATATATATATATATATATATAAAAGTGCGAAAAGCCATGAACTTTTGGTTTAAAGCACAGATTTATTGTTGCTATTATTATTAATATTACTTGCTTTTTGTATGATATATTAAGTGTCCATAATGGTATTTGTGTTGCTACATGTGTTTTGAGTCTAAAGTTGACTCTCTTCAGGTGAATGAACTTGTAACTTGTCTAAAATGTATCCCCTACTCTCTAGCCCAACAAATTTGCACAATGGTAGCTGATGTAACCCTTTGTAAAATACACCTGGAGGAACTACAAGAAATGCTACAAATAAGAGGATACCTCAATCCACTAATAAACAAGGGTTTCCAACTTGCAAAAGAAATACCATTAGAATCTTTGTAATAAAAAAAACATGAAAAAGAAGAAAACATTCTAGCATATGTCTTCACACAACAAAAGCAACTCATAGTTAATTACGAAGATAAAAAGACACATAGAATTACTCAACAAAAATGATAAAACAAAGAAAAACTTAAAGACAACTAAAATAATTAAAAGCAAACGCCAACACAAAAATTTAAAAAACATACCTCATCAAAATTCAAGCAACACACAACATGGGGTCACAAAATGAAACTAAAAACTATGTGGGGTATGCAACATAATAATAAAAAGGTAACCACTTAAAGTTCAAAAACACATCTACATTCAAAATAAAAACCAATCTGAGCTGCAATTCTAAAAACATAATTTATGCTCTAAAATGTGATGAATACACAAAACTATACATGGGGGTGACACAAGGCCTGAATAAAAAAAAAAAAAAAAGTGGCCCTGCACAGAAGTAACATAAAACTAGCGAATAACAGGAAATTGTACATTTCTCAGCATTTACATGAATGTAGTGAAGGTAAATTCAGAGTAATGCCTATCTACCAAAATGCAGATTATGACACACTCATGATGCAGGAAAAAATATAAAAAAAATACAAGCCTTCCCTCAACTAAACATGAAAAACCAAAGACATATACACACACGCAACCAAAAAAAAAAAAAAAATCACGAACCATTGCAAAAAATAGTATTCCAAAAACAAAAAAGGACTTAGATGACCTGTAGAGTAGAATTGAATCAAAATCACTGAAAACCATTTTGAAATATAAAGAAAAAATCAAATTTCACAAGTCAGTGTAAAAAAATTTTCATAGCCAACGAAAGGTGATGGAAGAAATTTAACATGCGAATGTGAAAAAAAAAAATCCAACAAACGCACAAGCATATGAACTTTCTGACTGGCTCACCACTTATCTCTCTCTCTTTATATATATATATATATAATACAAAAATCTAGAATTGAGCCACTGCAGTAGGTGGTGGCTCAATTCTAGATTTTTGTATTGTATTCTGCTCTACTTTCGTATCAAGCACTTTGCTTTTAAGGTTTCGTCTTGGTTTTTTTTCTTTCAAACGAGCACTAGATGTATTGTTCTTGTGCGCTGTTTGTTTCTTTTTTTTTCTCCTCCTTTATTTAACCCACGAGGTAGTCCTCGCCAGGTTAGAAGACGGTTTATATTACTGTTAGTTAGCATTATTTTCGGATATTTAGTCTGTTATTATTAGTGTTAACTTACTGTGATTAAGTTCATTATTTTTTATATATATATATATATATATATATGTGTGTGTGTGTGTATATATATATACACACACACACACACACTACCATGGCCATTAGAAAAACAAACGGATTTCGATATTTAAAGTCACTAGTTTATTTGCCTGAAGAGAGTCAACTTTAGACTCGAAACACACGTAGCAACACAAATACCATTAGGGACACTTAATATATCATACAAAAAACAAATAATAATAATGACAACAACAACAAATTTACACTTTAAACAAAACATTCACAGCTTCTCTCACTTTTTTTTCTATACCGATTTCTCTTATTGGAATGACTCCTATTTCCGTTTTTAATATATAGATAGAGATATACAAGGAGTTGTATACTATTATTTTTGCTTAGATTTAACCGATATACTCATAGCTAATTTAGTCAATTTGCTAAAAAAAAAAAAAGAAGAAATTGAGAAATATCTTCACAATTATTTTGCAATATTTTTTATTCCACAATCATAGAAATTGTCGGACTTTTAAAAAATATATTAGTATTTAATCTGAAGATAGAATGAGCCAGAATATTATGCCATAACATTACTATGAATACAAGAATACTTTTAACTGCAACCTGTATGTCTATACAATTTACTAATAAAAAGAAAATTGATAAAAGGTTAAGTGATGTTAGAAAATTGTCTTGTGTGATGAGGCAGGAAATTGAATAAAAAAAATTCCTATTGCTATGTAGGTAGATAATCAGTGTATGTTACTATCAACCAATAGATGATATAGCAGATCAGCCTTAAGAAAGTTTTTTTTTTTTTTTTTTTTTTTTTTTTTTTTTTTTTTTAACCAATCAGCATTCAGCACAGAAAGCTAATAGACACTTAGTGTTTTGACACTTTCTTTTGTTTACAAGTGTTCATTTGCTTTAATTTTGAACAATAGTTAACTCTGAGTGTAGAGATAAGCTAAGAAATAAATTTGTCTGAATCTCCTGTAGCCTATTGTCAGACATATTTTCAATTTATCTGGTGGGGAGTAATTTGAAGTGCTGGTCATTTGAAACCTTATCATGTGCAGCAAATATCACTTTAGGAAAGATCAATCACTAATAAATTGTATTTAAATAAGTATTGACTAATTAAACATGTTGACTATTTAAAGTGTAAAACGAAGAAAATATTCAGAATCATTTTTGTTTTTTCTGTAGTTTTATGCATGTTTTCAATGCAATTTAGAGAAAAATGAATGATTTGATAACTTGGCCAGCTCAATTTACATATTCTGGAATTATTTAGATTTTGTTTTTAAAAAAAATCTTGTTTGAAAATGAAGTGCCTTGTTGCATTTTGTATTTCAAAAAGGTAGCACTATTAGAATTTCTAGAATTTTAGCTCCAAAATATCTAAGTCACCTTGATTCTGTATTTACAATAGGGTGTAATTAGCAAACTTGTTAAAATTAGTTATGCATTCTATTTAAAAAAATTTTTTTTTTATCTGACAACATATTCTACTCTCTTATGCCGCCACCCCCCTTTTTTTTCCTTCTCCACTTTTGGTCTTTTGTATTTAGCTATTCCTGGGAGTGCACTTAATGCTGGATGCACTGTCATGCGCCTGCAAATATTAACAAAACATCAGGCTTTGTTTTCCTTTTTCTGCAAATGCTAAAAAATACTACAGTTTTGTTTTGCTTTGCTGATATATTTTTTGCATGATAAACTGCTTCATTAGAATCAGGCATTTTTTTTTCCAATATGCAAAATAAAAGCTAAAATTTCTACACTTTAGCATATAATTCTGAAAATGTAATGGATCATAAGCAAAAATTATCCCTATATATATATATATTTTTTTTTTTAACAATTGTATATATATTCCATACACAAAATGTAATGACTATTGTGTAACTCAATAGAGTAATTCCTTTTGCTCTCTGAAACTGTTTCCATGCAGTATTTTTACATATAATCTTCAAATTCTTATTGATCCCCAAATAAATATTCTGTATAGATGGATGTCTTTTACTTATAGTAATATATTTGCTTTACTTTCTAAATACATCAATTAATTCAATTCACATGCTTTAAATAGTTTTGTATTTTATTAGCATTTTTAAAAACTTTGGGGCTGAAAGTGAACAATGTTAGCTATTTCCAACAGAATTTTGGTTAGAGCTTTGTTTATCAATGCCATGAAAAACTTATTTTCTTTAATTAGATATTTGAATTCAGTCTCTTTTAGCAAATCCCATGGGGATTAAACCTTTACTTTATAGTACACATACATAATGGCAATTAAAAATTTATATCTATGAACACAAAAGGGATCTAATGCAGAACAACTTATCAAACACTTCAGTTATACGTAGAAATAAATTCAATCACAACTTCAATCTAAAGAATGCTGTGACCTCCCCAGTCGCCCCCAAGTTTCAGGTTTGCGTATCTCTGTGTTGTGCCAACTGGCTGTAAGTTAACTGCATCTGAGGTTGCAGTCGGTTGCCATGTGATCAAAGGTGTTGGTAATCTTTTGGAATCCCTCACTCCCCTTGCCATGTTTTGATTTCTGATCTCAAGGTGAGTTGAGGGCTCTGAGGATGATCATCTTGTGTCATACTCAGCGACCACTGCAAATGAAAAGGCGGGGTAGATGCACAATTCAGAATTAGGGGAAAAACAGACAAGAACAAAAAAAAAAATGATCAGTAGCAAAAGCCAGTCTGTATGTAATGAACTGTACAGCAACAGAGAAAGAAAAAAAAAAAGAATTAATAAAAAATCACAAAAAGAACTTTTTCTCAAAGTCCACAAATTACTGCCTGTTATTATGTCTTATCATTACTAGAATTAAGACAGTCACTGTTTCCTTATGCTACCCTTTCCTTTTTTTCTCTGCTTAGTAATGATGGATGTGCCTGTTGGCGTGTGGAGAGGATTTTCGCGTCTTAATGTTCTGGCTGAACTTTTCTCCACCGCATCTCAAGTGGGTTTCTGTTCTTTCAAATCTGCTCAACCTTTTCGTTAAAAATCGTTCGATATGGCACTGGGCTGGCTGGCAATTGGGGTGCCTTTCCTCAAAAGTCTAATGTCAATTTCATGTATCTGGCTTTAATCACCTGTTACGACTTCACACTGATGTCTGCCAACCTGAAGCCATGAAGACAAAGGTTGTTGACTTTGTACATTCACATACCAGTGTTACTTATAATTTCTCTCATCACGTGGGTGGTCCTTTTCAAAGCCAGCTGATAAGTTAACCTAAGTCGGTCTTCATTGCTTCTCTGAGGAGAAACAGAGAGAAAAGAAAAAAGAGGAGGAGTTCTCTCCCTTTTGTGAGGCAGATTTTTCACCTGGTTTGTGTTCATTTGCTGTCATATGAGTGTCATTTCATGAGTGCCTTGTGTCTCACTTCTCTCTCTCTCTGTGAACCACCCCTAGCACCTGTTCCTCTCTTTCTTTTTCCCAGTTCTTCCCAAGAAAAAGAAAAAATAAATGTTCACACATCGAGTCATTCTTCAACCATCTATATCATGGTTCGAATCCATGGTTTGTCGATACTATTTTAACCTGGGTGCATAAGGAACACTTACAGTGTTACAATGCCACATTTTTTAAAAAAGAAAGGAACTTACTTAGACAAAATTCTTGAGAGCACCACTATCAAATCTTATCAAAATATAAATCTGCATCCCAGATTTTTTCAAATATCTCCATTCCTGAAAGAATTACTCTTTTCCCAAGCCAACTTACCTGACTAAAAAATGTTAAAAACTGAAAGATAACAGTTAAATTCATAACCTCATGTTATATGTAAATTAATCTCAAACTTAAATAATATATAAGTATTAATGTGCATAAAATATTTAAAGAACACCTTTAACTCACTTTCATTTATTTGACATTAAATTATATCACTTAGCATCCTCCATAACCTACTTAGACTTTTCAGCTAATGTGATAAATATTCATTAGTGTTTCTTATATTTAAAAGTGTTGCAAAACTAACAATATTTCTGCTCTGACTTAAAAATAGTTATTACAAAATAAAATCCTTGCATTTAAGGCCTTCAGAGGATAAAACATGTCTGTTTAGGTGTTTTCCTTTTGTCTTTATTTATATTTAAGATTGCTTTTATATAGGGGATATAAGAAATTTATTGGTTATAAGAGGAACCCATATAATGTATTAATACACTTAAAAAGTTTTAGTCTTTTTGCTTGCAGCTCTAAAATACTGTAAATATGAGTCAATACTTATATATAGTCTATAATACTTACTGTATTTCTCAGTGTCAGAGCTTATAGCCACATCATGTTGAAACATTGTTCCTTGTACAATTAGCAAAGTTAAGCAACATCAGTCCTGGTGAGTACCTAGATGGGTGACCACTTGGGAATACCAGGTGATGTAAGCTTGGATGTGCGAGTAATGTAATGAATAATAGCTCTGAATTGTTAATTGGTGAGCCGAGTTCCAATTCCCATTGGGTTCATTATGTGCAAATACTTTTGGGAAAGGTAAAAAGTTCTTAGAATCTAAAAAATGTATTTTCTGGCTTTAAAAAACCTCCTGTTGATAAGCTGTAGAAAATGAATCAGTCAGTCTCTACCAACGATGCTTTAGACTCAACTTTGAATTTTCTTTTCTTTCTTCCCGCCCCCAATAAATTAAATAACTTGTTAGTGTCATAGGGCAAATTTTCACAGCTTATTTCAAACAAGCGGGTATCATCTTCACCACTGGAAAAAATAGTTTTTTTTTTTGTTTTTTTTTTTGTAATGTATAATTCTACAAAGACTAAATTGTGTAATTTTACTACATTAAGTTTTATAAATATTTGAATTTGATATTTATTTATTTATTCTGTTTAGGAAGCTCAACTATTTAATAAAATTTGTGTTCTCCAATGTTGAAGTATATTTTACAAGCATGCTGAATAAATTAGGATTGCCTTATGTAAGACATCTTTTATTCATTCATCAAGTTAGCTAAAACTTTTTAACTTACCCAATTTTATCTTTCACGTTGGCTAGTTTGTATTTCTCACCTTATTTCTCAGAGCTGCAATCTTCTACAACACTTAGAAGATAATGGCTGAGAAAAAAAAGGACATTGCTGTTCAAGTTTTTTGTTTTTATCTTTCTCATTTACTAATGAGTTCTTGTTAATTAACTAGATTATACTGTAAACCATTTTCTTAAAACATTAAACAAAAAGAACTTGTTATACAGTTTTCATTATTCATTTCGGTTTTATTAAAATCTGCTATACAATATCCTTTAACAAATCATTCTTTTTAAAGCAATCCATAACAGATTTTTGATTTTATTTTCACTTCAGCAGATGGAAATTTGGCTTTTGACCTTTCATTTTATTACTTTTGTTTTTACCCCTAAGCATGATTAATCTACTGTTACATTTTTGTTTAGCATGGTTAGTTATTTTCCTGAGAAATTGGCAGTAGCATTACCAAACCTGCCAAGAATAGATTTGAATCTTGTTCGTATGACTTTTTTGTTGTAAAGATTTTGTCCACCAATAAGATGTTTACAAAATTACTTTATTAGCCATTTTCTTGGGTATCTTTCTTTTTCCAACAGCAATCTATTTCTATTTACATTATTTACACTCCAGTTAATGTCCTCATCTTTGTTATTATATCACAACATTTCAACATCTGTGCTCTCCAACCTTCATCAAGTATCTGTTGATTCAAGTAATCTTTTGGAAATTTCAAACTAAATCCTTGATTTAATCTACGTGACTGGATGGTTCACATTCCACTATGCCACCAGATTTATCAGCCCAGGGATTGAGCTAACTCAATTGCCATACCATTAAATTCATCAACAAACATTTTGATTCTGTAGTCTATTTTTTCCACAGAATGATAATAGCCAGGTGGATTAAAACATAGGTCCATGAATTTGATGGCATAGTGATTGTACTGTTAAATGAAAATGGTTTACCACTGTAGATTAAATAAAGGGGTCAAATCAAAATTCCTTGAAGGTTACCTGGACAAACAAACACTTGAAGAAGGCTTGAGGACACAATTGCCAAAATGTCGCTATAACAACAAAGTTTAGAACACTAATCCCACTGTATGTAATATAAATAATAACTGCTCATCCCTGAAATTCCAACAGATTTCTATTCATTAAATTTGGGACACTATCTGACAAAAGCATTAAATTTCTTAAAAAAAAAAATTATATTTACAGATAGTAATGACGTTATTGTTCTGACAGTCGTGTAACTTACAATAAGTCCATTTGAATGTAATTTACACACCTAGGTATATAAATCGTTCTCCAGTTTCTGCTAATGTATTATCTAACATTTTTTTTTCTTCTCTCTTTGTATTATAGCTTTATTCAGTCTCTCATAAATTTAATGACGCACTCTCCTAGCACTGCAGTTTCTGTGTCTCTCTCTGCATATTAAACAACGGGAAGTTAAATCCAGCCTCATAAATAGATTTTTCATACAATCACTCCTGATAATTGTTCTTTTTTTTTTTTGTAATGTTAATATCTGTTATACATTAACACATGATTTATTCATAAAGTTGCATTACCTTCAACACTTGCTACAGTTTTCATTGACATGCACACATCTTTGCTCAGAAATTTTGAGCCTTGATTGAAGACAAGAAAGGTGAAGTTGTATTTTATATGTGATGGTTTCATAGATAAGCTGAATATTTCAGGTTTTTAAAAAAAACTGCACGTTAGCTTATACATATATTTAGACTTGGTGATAAAAACTGGTTTATATTAACTGCAAAAGGATTTTTATTTAAAAGAAAAATAACACTTGCTTGATTGAATAATTTTACCCTGCTGCACACTCAAATAAATTCAAAACTGCTTTATACCTTTTACTAATTGATTCTAATAATAAAACCACATGTATATTTGTTTGCAGCAATTTTTTAATTACTCTTACCATGACCTGAATATTTCATATGTCATGACCTCTGCATATTTTCACCTGTCTTGTACTTAAATGAATGACATTAAACTCTAATGAAAACTTAATAGTTATAGGTTTTAGGTGGAAAATCTAAGTAGGTCAACTTTATCATTCAAAGTAGTAGTTATAAATCTTTTTCAACAGCACACTTCCTTAAATCAAAGCTAATTGGACGTTCAACAAGCCTTTTATTTTTTTATTACATTTGGTTGTTGTCAAATAGCAAATGATTAAAAATCACCTAAATAAAATTAAATTTTTTATCATTAAATTGCACCATTTTTATCCCAAAGCTCCAGGTTGATTATAATTTGTATTTTCAAAAAGAAAAAAATATCTTAGAATAAATCACCAAAGTAATATCTCGGCTGTGTAATGTGATTTTTATTTAATATATTTTTTCCCCCACCTGTTGATTTGTATTTTTGCTACTTTTGTGGTTTTAGTTCTGGAAATCTTTGTAGTAAATTTCCTTTCTTTCTTCCCCCACCTCTTTTTTTTTTTTTTTTTTTTTCCCCAAATGTTCTCCTTGACATTTTAACTTGGGTTTTTACAGTTCTTATTGGAAGACTGAATTTAATGACAAAACTGCAGCAATATATTAAAGATATTTCATCTCTTAGCAATTAGTTCTGAATTTCAGGAGATTGATTAAAAAATCTTTTAAATGTTTTTTGTATTATTTCAATTGTTCGAACTATTGTCCTCATCTTTATTACCCTGTTTAAGACGTTTAGGTCATTGTACACTCCTACTTTCTTCAGGTGCTAGGAATTTTAAACCAAACCCTTTATTTCAATTACTGTGGTATATCATTCTCCTTTCATGTGCAATGCCACTTCTGGTAGCCATGTAGTTATCTCCCTTTAACTTTCTAAGTTATTTGTGCACCACTGCTGTAGCCTGGTATTGAACTCACAGCTCTTTTGGTCAAATCACTGGAACTAACCAATGTCTATATCCACTGGACCATGTATCCTTGATCACCTGAAGAAGGCTGGAGCATACAATAGCCGAAGCTTCGTAAACATGGCAATAAAGATGAGGACAATAGTCCAGACAAGGTAAATAATGTAAATACTACCTTATCTCAGAAGTATAGACAAATATTGTTTTATATTGATAAACCAAGCTTTTAGTACAGTATTCCCTTGTGATAAATAATTTGTTTATATTTGATGCTATACAAATGTTAGTATTTTCACTAAAAATTTGTATAATTAGTTTTAGTTTAAAATTATTCAGGTAAGAGAATTTTTTATAAGAATTTGCATTAAGACTTTGCCTTTTCCTCCTTTGCAGTTTTCTCTTTAAATAAAAAATCTGTTAAAGAATTGTCCACAAATTGGGGTGATATAAAGAAACTTTTATTTATTCTACCAACCCATCTTCTGTTTTTGAAAAGTTTTTGTACAGTACTCTTCAAAGTTACTACTTACACTGGTTCTCATAAAATCACCAAAGTTAAACAATGCCAAACCCTGTCAGTACCTAGATGGGTGACTGCTTGGGAACATCAGGTGCTGTAAGCTTAGATGTGTGAGCAGTGTAATGGATAACAGCTCAGAATTAGAAATCAAAGAGCCATGTTCCAATTCCAATCAGGTTTGTTATATTCATTTTATGCACAAATGCCCTTAGCAAAGGTATGAATTCAGCTTGTTTCTCCTCAGCTATGGGTTAATTAGTAGGACTTCTATTATTATCTAAAAATATTTGCTGGCTTTATATAACTTATAAAAGGTTGATAAAAAAAATCAGTCAATAAATCAAAAAGAGCTTCCAAGTAGATTTTGATGTTCTTTGCATCATTTATACCACCGACACATAATGACAATTTAACTGCTTTTTCTCTTCCAGTAAAATGTATTTCAGTCTATCTGTTATTTGTTTTTGAATCAATTCATACTTTATTTGTTCAATAATGGCTACAAGAGGGTTTATTTTTATTACTAGAGAAAAAAAAGATTATTTGATTTCTAAATTAATTTAACCAAAACTCAAAATTTGTTTTGTTTACTCTAACATCCTATGTTTGATCATTCTCTTAAAGATGAAGATGGTACTATTTAAAAAGATAAATTATTCAAGTACATTCCACTCCACCATATTTTTTATCTACTAAGTTAGTTTATAATTATTCATTGTATTTATTTATAACAGTTTTCCACTAAAAAGAACTCCTTTCTATGAAATTTTATAGTTGTTTCTTTCCTCCGGATTTAACATGTGCATCTTTTTGGTGTTTTTTTTTACCCCAGTAAAAGAATTCTTGTTGTCCCCTCCTTAAAAGAACTCCTTTCTATGGAATTTTGTATTTGTTTCTCTCTTCTGCTTTTAACATTTGCTTATTTTGCTTTTTCTTTTTTTCCCCTCTTTTTTTTTATTTTTTATTTTTTTAAACCCCTGTGGTCAACCTTTGCTTTCTCCATATTTGTTGTTAACCTCTGATCATTAAACCTGTTCACGCAATAAACTTTTAATATTTTCAAGCAAACGATCAAAAGTTGTTAGCTATCCATTAAGAAGCTTTTATTCTGCATTTTATGGAGAGGCAACCCATGTTACACTTTTCCTCTTTTGTTTTACCCCTCAAACTGTTGAATCTTGATTGACACTAACTTTTAAGTGTCAGTTTTACTGTCATTTTATACTATTTCATGCAAAAGTCTTTTTTATTTGTTAATATTTTGTTGAAGGACATAAATTATTCATTTTGGTTACTTGTATTTAAAAATAAATGTGTATATCCAATTTTTTCTTTTTCATTTAATATTGACAGAAAGAGCAACAAAAAACATACTTTTCACAGGTGACTTTGTGACATGTAAAACTGCAATAACTTTGACAGCCATATTCTCTGTGCAGAAAAATCATTTAACATCGCCATCTTAAACCATTTGTAATCTTTTATTATCTTTACACATCATGACTAATGAATTTCAAAATTAATGCTCTAGCTCTTGAGCTAAAATTTAAAAATAACTTTTTAATAAACTCAAGAGTAAAATTATTTTTATGCTAGCTTGGTCATTATTGAATAAAAACTACTTTAGGTCCCACTTTTTTAAAAAAAAAAATATAGGCAGAACTGGGATTAATCTTGCACAAACTAATATGGGTTCTGTCTGATATTCTTCCTGATGCCCAACTCACACTCAGGGTAGTAAAAGTGCCCATATGTTTTTATCAAGACAATTTCTAGGAATGTTAGCATTCAAGGGATCCATCCTAGCCTTTGGACAATATATATTTATATATATTGTCCAATGTTGAAGGCATGACTGAGTTTTATGCAATCAACAGGTGCATCTGATGATTACATGAAACACAGTCGTGCCATCGATGTAGGAGAATATATATATTTATTAATACATATAAAATAACTTTGTTCACATTGAGCACTGTTTTATTAACACCTGAATAATATTATACATGTATGTACAATCATATAATATATAGTGTGTGTGGGGGTCGTTGGCTCCTATAAGAAGCTTATTTGCGTCTTTAACGTTTTTTTTTTGTTTTTTTTTTTTGTTTTTTGTCTTATGGGGTGACATACCACCCTCCTTACCAACAGAAAGCTAGTAGGGAAGCTAGTTTAGACACCAACCACCTGTACATGCAGCAGGTTGTACTGGGTTACATGTTACCAGTAGCAGACCTAAGCTTGACCTGAAATGATATGAGAAAAAGGAAAAAACTAGTAATACTATGCTTTGAATGGCTGATCAGTCTAACATTGAGAATGAATATGTCACTCTGCTTCTATTCTCTTCTGTTTCCTTAAAACTTTTTCAAATATGCGGGAAAATTACTCCTCTTGAAAACTGGTTTTGAAATTTATCACTGTAGATATTGCCTTTTTATCTTTGTAGTTTGTTTTGTTTAAGCATAATAACTGAGTGTGTGATGTGATTGCATTTCTTCTTCTATCTTTTCATGTAACTAAATAGATCTTTTAAATGAGATTATTCATGGCATGATTTTTAATTTTTTGGGTTTTTTTTTCTGCCCCTCACCCTTTTCAGAATACAACCGGTTTGAAACCAAAATTCAAGACCTACGGGAACAAATAATGAACACAAGCACTGGCAGCTTACGAACAACACAAAAACGAACTTTATATGTCAGGTAAGTAGCATATATTTTGTTTAGAGCTTTTCTTTATGTACTACAATGTGTTGTAATAACCTACAAATACTTATAAAGGTTTATTCAAGTGAGTTGTGATAGCCCATTTTTGTGTGCTCATATTGATAATTATAAACTGAATGAAAGGACAAATGTTTAAATTGCTTAAATGGTTAAATTAAACATTTTTCTCGTAACAAAAAAATAAAAATTTACAAAATGAAACATGTATTTGTATTATTTGAAAATCTCCATGAATACACATGTATTTATAGCTAAAATATTTGACATGTTAACTTTTAAACAGTTTTGATTGAAAAACGAAACAAAACAAAAAACCAATGTCTCTGCTCTCAAAGTTCCTGATCAAATCTTTACTTCTTCCGGAATAGTTCCAAATATCAGCCTAAGATAATTTTAAAAAGTGACATTTTACACGTATTATAATAAAATCAAAATCTAGATTTTATCGAAATTCTTTCTTCTCAAACCATTCTGTGAGAAATCTGTTTTTTTAAATTCTTATATTTGTCATGTCCCATCAGGATATGGGAAGTTATGGCTCCATGGCATCCTATTTCTTGTAGCTATTTCTTTTTGCAAAACACCCCTTAGCTTCTTTCATCCATTCACAGAAGCTCATTGGGTAGATTATCCACTACCAAAAGAAGTTAATAAAAGAGAAAAAAAGATTATTTAAACCTTGTGAATTAGAAGAAGGGATTATGTTAAAAATTGAAAAGTAATATGATTTAATGTGTTCTCACTTTATTAAATTAATCTAGTTAGGTTGATATTCAGGACTATTTTGGAGCACAAATATGGATTCTATCATAACTTTTTGAGTGAGAGCATCAGGATTTTTTTTTTTTTATTTTTTTTAAGTATCTTTCTTATTTTTAAAGTAACTCTCTTTAACAGCCCTGTCTTTTTGGGAAATAGGCTATTGTGGCTTATGACAGCTTCCTTTTCTCATGTCTGTAAACTCTGTATTGACATGATTTTTAAAAAAAATATATTAGAATATTTGCCATTTCTACAGGTTAGAATTAAGAGTTGTTATGCTCTTAGACTAGTTGTTAGCCAAGGCAAGAAATCCTAGCCTGTCCTGCTATTTATTTAGCTGATGGAAAGACAAGATAGATTCTTATTCTTGGACATGAATATAAAGCAAGTACAAGCTCTCTTAGAATTTGAACTTAGCTTGATGATTTTATTTTCAATAATCCCACTCTAACTCTTGACACTGTCTATTACTCTTTTAAAAAAAGTCAAATAAAATCATTAAAAAATATTTTTTCCAGAGTAAATTAAATAGCAAATCTGAAAGATGACATTTTCCCCTCCTAGTTTCCTTTAATTATTTTACTGTTTTATTTTCTGATCATCACTTTTTTCTCATTAGTTGAAAATGTTTCATTTGCCTTGCAATCACAAATATAAGCTTTTAAAGCTCTTTTATTTTTTCATTATTTTGTTTTGGTATTTCATATTGCTACACATTCTTTATAATTTCATATATTTCTTAAATTAGTTTTAATTGCAGAATAAATGAGTTAAGTCTTAAAGGATTCTTTTTTGTGCTGTGTCCCTTCAGGATATTATTGATCATCGCTCTTCACAATTTCCTGTTCTTTATAGCTCTTAATAAATTTTGTCTGTCTTTCTCCTAAACCCTGTTGTGCCATCCATTTACTCAAGCTTGTTAGGTAGGTTATGCAATGTTTTCCCTGCCCCTTTTTACTTTCAGTATGTCTTGTGAGTATTAAATTTTCCAAGCCTTTTTAATGTGCTCTAGAAACTTCAACTTTCTGATGTTAAGTATGAGTGTTCTTTTTGTTTGTATTTTCTCTAAAACTTTGTCATTGTTCACATACTTGGTTTATGGTATTCTCAGCCTCCTTCTGTAGGACAACATTTCTATTGCTTCAAGTCTATTTTTCAACTGTGAAGAGATTTTTACTTATGATGAGTGAAAGGGCAATGGCATTTTATTTTCTTCTTCTAAACAGGATTCTATATATGTTTTATTTTTGTGGAAATAAGTGTTTTTTTTTTCTTCCTTTATTGATTTTTTACTGAAATTAAAAGAAAATCTTCTTCTTCTATATGCCCTGTCCCTTCAGGACGTAGGCGATCATGGTTCTCCACATCTCCCTATCGTTTGTGGCTCTTAGTATGTTTGCTCCTGTTATTCCTGGCAACCCCCGTTCCGTCATCCACCTGATCAGGCCCTGCAAATATGTTATCCACTGCCTTCCTCTGTCTCTCTTTCCTTCTATCTGACCAGTCAGTATCAGGTTCTCCAGGCTCTCCTTCCTCATTGCGTGTCCTAGGAACTTCAGTTGTCTCTTCCTGATGCTCAGTATCAATTTCCTTTTTGTTGCCATTCTTTCCAACACCTCATCGTTGCTTGCATGCTCAGTCCACGATATCCGCAGCATCCTTCTGTAGAACCACATTTTGGCTGCTTCCAGTTTTGTCCTCATTTTCGATGATATTTTCCCGAAAATGAATGTCCCAAATTTTACTTTGCTGTGTCTTTTCAGGTGTCAGTCAACAGAAAAAGCATTCAATATTGACTTAGAATGTATTATTTCTTTGTCCCTTTTGACATTTGTTTGCTTTCTAAAAAAAATACATTGGGGATTTCCATCAGCATTCATGCTTCAAACTAATACTTTATATTACTTTTGTTCAAAACAAAGAAGTTAAATTAGTAATTAAGGAAGCTTAGGAAAAAGTTGTTGCTAGTTTTGAAATTTAAAAACAACCATTTAAACTAGGTTTTTATTATTCAATTTATACTTTTGGTAAGCTTCTGTACATTAGATTGACTTTACTCATAAAAGATTTGTACGATACAAATTGCAATACATGAAAGTTGTTTTCTTGATAACAGTAATTAGAGATTGCATTATCATCAGCAAAGTACCTGTACCATATGCTGTCTAGATGATTTTTACTCAAAGCATACGCTGTTTTTATTTTCATCAGTGGTGAATTGGCTCTAAAACATTCGTTGACAGGAGTCCCACCCACAGCTACAATACTGTCGTTTAATTTTCATATGAATAAATAAAATATCTATTTTAAAAAAAAGGTACAATCAAAGTTTTTGTGGGGAAAAAAAATGTGTATTTCTTAGTAATTGCAGTGCATAAGTACTGTACAAATTACTGCCAGTAGATATCAAATGTAAACACACAATGTTATCACTGAAATTGCTTTTTCTTTAAATTTTAAGTAAATACTTGATATTTGTAAATAATTTACTGCCCAATTAACACATGAACAAATAGTTCAAAAGCACAAAAGAGCACTGCATGCTATCTACTATGTTAAGAGCAATTGTTTGCATTCACAAGATGATTATGCGATTCTGCCAATAAAAATTCTGCATCCAATTTATCTAGCAATTCTTTTTCAATAGATAGCAACATGCATGATTCCAAATTCTTCTCAAACAGCAAATTTCTTAATTTTGTCAGTTTTATGATCTTTAGCTTTGAAAATGTCCTCCCATATTGGACTAGAGTAACTGATCGTATACACAAAACTTTATAAAGTTCTTATTCCTTTTTATTACTAAAACAGTTGTTGTGTTTGGTTTTTTATTGTATTTTCCTTTGATATAGGGAAGACCTACTTGTCATTGGGCAAGCTGACACTCTGGCCAGCCCACTACTGATTTTCATCATGTTAATGATTTTGTACATTGTGGTGCAATGGATATCATCTCAAAAAGACAAATCGAGGAGCCGAGTTCAAATTCCAGTTGAATTCCTTGCATTCACTTACACACAAATTCCCTTGGGAAAGGTATTAATCTGTCTCTTCCCTCCAATTATGGGCTAAATAATAGGACAGATTGGGTTCTATAGCCTTGGCTGGTAACCAGTCTACTGCAGAAAGCAATGGCAAACTACTGTGGGGATAATCTTCTGCCCAGCCAGTCATGTCTTTTATGAAACATGATCGCCCAAAGTGTGTATCACGTATGCCACTTGACTAACTGATATACAAGAGAAATTGTTTCTGTTACTTTTATAAAACGTCCTTTTTTTTTTTTTCTTTAAGATCAGTTTTGGATTGTATTTTTTGTTATTATTATTATTATTATTATTATTATTATTATTTCTGTCTTCATTTGCAGAGCTTTGTTTGATTATGATCCTACAAAAGACAGTGGACTGCCAAGTAAAGGACTGGCATTCAAATATGGGGACATTTTGCATGTGACTAATGCTAGTGATGATGAATGGTGGCAAGCCAGGCGTATCACCCCAGAAGGCGAAGAAGAAGGAATGGGAATAATTCCCAGTAAAAGAAGGTTAGATTTTTTTAATACCTATTTTTAGCTTTCATATATGTTTTTTTTTTTTTATATATATATATACTTATAATTAACTTTTCAGTTATAAGTATCTTTCCTATTTCTTTATTAGACAAAAGTTTCTTTGCTCTTGTTTATTAAATATAACAAGATTAGCTTTACTTGTATCCAAAACTTTTATTTCCAATCTACTTCATTACATTGTAAACTATTAAAATAAGACTATATTAAGATCATAAGATTTTTTTTAAGGACATGTACTGGACTTTAATCTCCTTCAAATTATACTGACTTTTCTTGTTATGTTACTACATGTGGGTTCATTAATGATTATAGGAATAAAAATAAATCTGCTGTTTAATAATAATTAATAAAATCTGACCAAATTTTAAACAAACTTGAAAATACCATTTTGGGTGAAAGAAAACCTGTTGTGCTTCTCCAAATTTTATTAGAGAATATTAAACTATTTTTCATTTTCTCAGTTTAGCCCAATTCAAAGCCATTTCCTTTTCATGAATTTGTAAGAAATTTATGAAATTTTAATATTTTGATATAGCCAGTATTTTGACATGCATTTTTGCATTTTTTGTAGAGCTTTGCAAAAAGTCATGGTTAAACAGAAAAGCATTTTCCCCTAGGAATACTGTTTTTTCATAAAGTATATGCAAATTTATGGATATATACTTTTTTGTCTCTTCCTATTATAGCGCTAAAATCAGGACCATAAATATTTTTTAATTTTTTTTTCTTTTGATTAGGAAGATATTCATTTATTAAAAGTAGTATAACATTTTTTCAGTCTGTTGTTAAATAATTTAATCTTTAATTAGGTCTGTCTATATTGATTTTGTTTACAATCACAATGTACAATAAGTTAGATTTATTGTTATATGTTGCCTTACAAATTCCTTAAAATAAGTTTGACTTCTGCATTTCATTAGTAAGTTAAATTCTATTTAATTGTAAAATCGGTCGGAATTGTTATTGCATAATTCGTTTTAGCCTTCAATCAATAATTAGTAATTTCTCTCTCTGAAAGTATATTAAATGCTCTTATGAAAAACAAATTAAGCAGCTGCAGTAATCTGTTTTTAAAAAAATTCACAATTTAGGTTTGAATTATTTTTATTTAATTTATAACTTTTTAAGAAATTAGAAGCTGTACATATTTTGTCAACATATAACTATTATCAGCTTTATTCATATATAGAGAATTTTAATTTCCTTCCTACTATAAGAGGATGATTTTCTTTAATCTTTATTCTAATGTAATTTATGAAAATTAAATCGACACATTCACTCTATTTGCATGTGGACTTTTGTCCTTATCTTTGTTGTTGTTATCATGATTTTTCAGCTGTTCTCTCCGGCCTTCATCAGGTGTAACCGACAGGGAATTCCAAACTGAACCTTTTATTTAATCTACAGTGTTTGATTGTTGTAATTCTAGTGCCCATGTTTGGGGATATCTTGTCTAGTTCTTATTTTTAATGGCTGAAACATTGTGATAAGAACAACAGAGATGAAGATAATAGTCTTTAAATAAATAATGTAAATGAGGATAATCCTTGCCCCAGAAATTAAAGTTACATAGTTTCTCTATTCATTTGTTTATTTCATTTTATTTTTTATGTTTTAGAGTTGAGCGGAAGGAGCGAGCACGATTGAAGATTGTCAAGTTTACTGGCAAAGGGAATGATAAGGTAAAGTTAATTCTTGTAAAACTGGAATTTTTCACATTTTTGCACCTGTATAAATACAATCCTTCATTCAGAAATGATTCCTTTATAATCAAAAGTTTACTTTGCTTCATGAGGGAATAATTTTTATATTGGGTTGGAACATTTTTCAATAAGTTACAGGTCATTTTATTTCACATGTGATTGAAATTTATAATATATATATACATTTTGAAAGGTGCCATTTCACTACAGCTGTCGATATAATTTGTGAGCGGCTTGTGAAATATAAATGTTTTTTATATAAAGAGTGAAATATTAGAAAATAAAACACTGCACCTCTTCGGGTTAACTCTCACATCAGACCAAAAGTGGAATGACCATATAGAATCTATAGCTAAATCCGTTGCTGAGACGGTCAGTTCTCTGTGCAGGGCCACAAAGTTTTTCCTGTCTGAAACAATCCTGCACATATACAAATCTGTCATCTGCCCATGCATTGAATACTGCTGCTATATCTGGTCGGGTGCTCCTGCTATCCAACTAGGTGTCCTTGACAAAATCCAACAGAGTATCTGTAATGTGATCGATCCTGGCCTGGCAGCTAGGATACAGCCGCTTTCTCACCGACACGGTGTGGCTTCCCTGTGTCTCTTCTACAAATACTTTCACTGCTTCTGCTCCGATGAACTTAGCTCACTGGTACCCCCTATATATGAATTTACTCGAGCCACAAGATTAGCAACTAGATCCCACCCTTTTACTGTGAAACCAATAAATAGTAAACACAAATTCTATTCCAGCAGCTTCTTTTCTCGCACTTCCTGCCTGTGGAATTCCCTTCTGCTTACTTGCTTTCCCATCAGCTACAATCTTCAAGAATTCAAATGCAAAATCAATAGCCATCTCCTGTCTCACTAACTTGCATCCTCTCTCTCATGCTCCTTTCTCTGTCCACCCCACTCTCATCAGTATTCTCATCCTTCTCTTACCCTCTTCCTGATACCTCTGTAACCTGTCACTCTTTCTCATAACATTCCTCCTATGTAACCCCCTGCACAACAGTGGACAGTAAAATGCCTTGCTTGGGGTGACACGATTATAAATTAAAAAAAAAAAAATTTTGTCATTTGATGCTCTTTGATTACTGGAAAAGGGGAGAATGTCGTACAAACTGCAAAGACGTTTTTTTTTTTTAATCATATCACCCCGAGCAAGGCAGTAACGCCACTGATGTGCAGGGGGCTACGTAAGAGTGAAAAGATTGGAAAAGAGAAAGCCAGAAACCACATCCTGAACAAGAGATGAGCCTCTTCACCTGTTCAATAGACGTGGGTGAAGTGTGAACTGGGCGATAGTTTAGTCTATCTACTCCAATTGAAAAAAAAAAGAGGAAAAAAATGGAAATGAGTAAAAGATTGGAAAAGAGAAAGCCGGAAACCACATCCTAAACAGGAAACAAGGGATGAGCCTCTTCACCCGTTCAATAGACGTGATGCCATTTATAGAGATGGTGCCATGGCTGAGAGTACTTTTCATAAGTGGATTGCTAGGTTCAGAAATGAAAATATTTATCTGGAAGACTTGAAAGCCTGCTGGAACATTCTCAATGGTTGATGATGACCAGATTGAAATGCAGATTAAAAATAATCCAGATCACATGGCACAGGATATAGCAAGGATTCTCTACATTTATTTTTTAATCATTTCATCCTAAGTAAGGCACAGGAGAGAAAACGATTGGGTACAGTGGGTATTGAAGAAAGGATAAAAGATTGATAGGATTCAAGAAAATAAGAAAATGGCAATTGATGTTGCATTTAATTTTTGGAGATTCTCGCTATCAAGGAAACAAGAAAACTGAAAGGAGTTTCACCGCAGTGAGAGAAAAGAAACTGTTCAAGTAGAAGTGGCAGTTACATTTAACTATTTCAATAGTAAAAGGGTAGGACCTATATGCCAATCTAGTAGCACACTTAAATTCACATGGACAGAACATCTGGGGGGTGGGGAGAATTGCCATGAAAATATTTGTACAAAAGACAGAGGGAAGCCATTCAATTAGTGAGAAAGTAACTGAAGTTGAGATGCCAAGTCAGGACTGACTACATTGTAGATCCTTTTTTGGATTATTGAGAAGATATTTGAAAACATTTAGATATGTGAATTGCTACAATTTTTGGGTGATTGATTTAATGGAAAATGATGTTATAGATCCTGATTCTATTTGCAATTCTCTGTTGAAACACTACAAAAATTACCCATTTTTGAAAAGAATAAACACTGGCGATGAAAAATAGATTGTTTACAACAGTGTGAAATAATAAAGGTAATGGAGGGAAAACAAAATGAGTTACTGTTAACCACTTCAAAAGTCAGTCTGCATTTGAAAACGATGATGTGTATCTAGTTGTATTAGAAAAGTATAGCTCCTTAAGCAAAATTAGACATTGAATTCAGACAAGTACTGTTCCCATTTGGACCAAATAAAGACAGTAATCAATGTAAAGCATCCAGAATTGTCTAATTGAAAAAGTATCATCTTTCATCAGGATGTCAAGCCTCACCTCTTGTAGTGAACCCAAAATTGGTACAACTTGGTTGGGAACGTCTTACTATTACAACCAATCATACTTACCTCACTTTTCACCTTGAGATAGCCTCTTATTTTTAACCACAAAATTCTCTGAAGCTAAATAAATTCATCTAGATATATCAAAATATTGTCTTTGAAGTTCACTTAACACAAACGTTTTTCCCAACAAGCATTGATTTCAGTCATACACATTTAACCCAATTGTATACCATGTCAAACCCCACTCACAATTAAACATATTCTAACCAAATGCATTGATTTTGCACCAACAAGAAATAATTTCTACAAAGAAATAAACATTAAAGATCTGTTTGAAAAAAAAAAAAAACAACCCTAAAATCATATTATCATACCTCAATAAAATTGGCCTCTGTCAAAAAATCTAAAAAACATTACATATATACATCAACTAAAGCAAAACGCATGACTTACAACTATCATAAATACAAAATTCCAATCGGATACTATAAAACCTTCCCAATTATACATCTCCAGCATAATATAACCACAAAATAAAATTACCATAAATTTAAATTTAACTCAATATAACCTCATGCCCCAAAAAAACTGGTTTGAAAATATAATACTGGCCTTCCTTTTGAGTTTGATAGGCTATTAAACAAAACAAACAAACATTGATTTTGTTTTAATTGACATATAGACATTTTCATGATATACAATCTCATTAATTATATAAAACTTTTTTATTTTCTTGTTGTCATAACTAAATTAACATTGATATCTATAAAAAAAAATGTTATTATTACAAAGTAAACAAAACTGAACCTTTATTTTCATACATACATACATATATATATATATAATATAAATAATGGCAGCTATAGTTTTAGATTTACCTTCATTGATTTTTTTTTTTTTTTTTTTGTCATTATAGGCAGCAGCAGCAAATGAAAAAAGGAAAAAGAATTTCTCATTTTCTAGAAAGTTCCCGTTTATGAAGAGCAAGGACCATAGTGGAAGTGAAGATGTTAGTGCTGATGAACGTAAGTACTTGTTAGCATTATCTTTTTGGAGGTAATGTTCTACAGTATCCCTTTGTGGATATCTGAAGAAAAGCGCTCCCTTCATCTCTTCTTATCTCCTCTCAATCTTTGTCTACTCTCTCTGTCACTCTACCTTTGCTCTCTCTGTCACTCTTTCTGTCTTCTGTCACTCTCTATCACAATTTTTTTTCTATGCTACTAATATGTCAGTCAGTTAAGTGCCATACGTGATACACGCTTGAGCAATCATGTCTCGAAAGAGACATGACTGACTGGGCAGAAGATTATCCTGCAGTAGGTTGCCATTGCTTTCTGTGGTAGACTGGTTGCCGACCAAGGCTATAGAACCCAGTCTGTCCTGCTATTTAACCCATAACTGGAAGGAAGAGACGGATTAATACCTTTCCCAAAGGTATTTGCGCGTAAGTGAATACAATAGATTGAACTGGAATTCGAATTCGACTCCCCGGTTTCTCGTTCCAAGCCGATATCCACTGTACCACAACGCACATATTGTCAAAATTAAATGCTATCATTGTGACATGAAAGTGTAACATTGTTACAATTTATTTATTGTAGCAATTGTCTTATTTTCAGATTACGTTGCTTGAATCTCAAAAAATTGAAGTAATTTTATTTTACAGTATAAACCTCTTATTGGATAAGTTTGTCTTATTTTGAATTTTTTAAAAATTGTACGTTACTCAATGTGTGTGTTGCAAAGCAGTTATTAGCATGCCAAGATCAAATTGTGGCTGACATCACTACATTCACTTTCACACATGCCCTTGAGAAAGGCTGTATCAAATTTAGTCCTTCTTCTAAATAGCAGAACAGACAGGCTGCCATCCAAATTTAGATTGCTTAGTCGAGGAGAAAGACAACTGTGATTTTAAAACCAGCAACAACTTGAAACGTCACAACAACCTGCCAAGCCTGTGAGATTTAGTGGCTAAACAGCAAAATGCTGTGAACAGTGGTGCTGAATTGACACCTATCAATCTGGTTGGTCAAGATGATTGTGACATTGCCCAAACATTTGTCACATCACATTATGACCATGTCTCAACAAGGTTCCTTGTTAGTACATTCAAAATTAACTTCAATGAACTGAATGATGATTGAGCACACAAATAGTTATCTATAAGCATTATCTAATTGAATATTATTATACACACTAAACCATCATAAAGTATGTTTATTTTATTTTCTTATATACAGTTTTCAGTAAAAAAAACTTTGATCTTCATGCCTACAAAAAAATCAAAAAGCCAATTTTTCTTTTTTTTCCTTGATGTCGATATTATTCTAATTTCCATCGTTCCTCGGCAGTGTTGTTTTAAAATGTGATAAAAGTGAATGTATACATTTTGTTTTTTGAGAATTTACTACAAAAATATTGATCACTAGATTGTTTAGTTACAAGAATATTTTTATATTTACAAGTTTCTAAAAATGCTATACAATTGTATTAAAACTAACCAATTTATAAAGAAATAAATATGGAAATAATTTTTTTATTCATAAATTTAAAACATTTACTAAATTATTAAAATATATCAGTCAGCTATAAAGAAATCCTTATTTACAATTATATAAATTTTGAATCAGTTGGTAATTAGCCAATGTTTTGCCAACCATCAATAGACAACATGATAGTGTATATAAATAATCTAATAGTGTTTATTATTTTTATTATTAATTCTCAAGAACAAAAATATACAAATTCACTTTGCTATGCTTAGGGTTTATTACAAGTTTTTTTAAAACAATAAACATTACTGAGGAGTGAAGGTAGTTAAAATAATAACAGCGGTGTCAAGAAAAAAAATACATCCTTTTTGATACTCCGTTTCAGTCAGTTTTGCCATACATGATACACACTTGGGCATGTATCACATATGGCACTAAAAGAAACATGGCTGACTGGGCAGAAGATTATCCCGCAGTAGGTTGCCATTACTTTCTGTTGTAGACTGGTTGTCGACCAAGACTATAAAACCCAATCTGTCCTATTATTTGACCCATAACTGGAGGGAAGAGACAGATTAATATCTTTCTCAAGGGTATTTGTGCGTAAGTGAATGCAAGGAATTCAACTGGAATTCGAACTTGGCTCCTCGATTTCTCATTCCGAGTCAATATCCATTGCACCACAACGCACTACTCCGTTTAGATTGCCCAATTTTCTATTAGAGCAACCATTGGTACACCTAGGAGCAAATGAAATTTCACAGTACACTTGGCAAAATTTTTAAAGCCTGTATATTTAAATGTTATGAAATAAAAACGGATTTTAAAAAAAATATACAGAAATATGAACTTTATTTCAATGCTTCTATTTAACTATTTGTGCAGCTTATTTAGTGTAAAACCTGTGTCTGGTGTCTTTTTGTGATTTTTTTCAATGTTTAGTCAAATGTGCAATAAGCAGTCTCTCAACTCTCCAGTTGGGCATAGCTTTTCTCACTTCTTAATTTTTATATTTAAGGTTGAAAAGCCTAATTTACATAAATAAGAACATTGTAATAAAACTGATTAAGCCATTTTAGCTTATGTGGAATATTTTGTATTAAAATCCAAAATGTACCAGTCTTTTTTTACCTCAATCACTAGAGATGACAATATTTTGTCACATGGCAGTTGAAAATCACTCTATTAGAGTATTCTAGAATATTGAAAAGAATGGTAATCATAAACTATCTTTTATTTAGATGAGCACCATAGCTCACACTTCATTATCTAATTGTATCTTTTGAAGATTGTTTTTTATTATTTTTGTTTAGTTATAATGATAAGCTCTTGAGACTACTGCTATGTTTTATTGCAATTATCTCCCTTCCTTCTGTTTTGTCAAAAGACAATTATCTACAGTTAGACTTAGTTTGTTTTTCCAGTAATAGTTTTATGACAGATTTATTTTAAACATAGTAAATAAATTCTCCCAACATTACCATCTCCAAAACAAAATGATTATTGACATGGATTATAAAAAAAATTACCATGCATAAATATGTATAAACTGGTATGATAGTAGTAAAAAATAATGGATTAATTTGCCAAATAGAATGTAACATCTGCATAGTATTTGTGTAGTATTTGTTTCCACTGAAAAATTACTCAAGTTTTTTATACGAGTGGATCCTGACATAGTGGGTCTAACTATACAATTTTAGTTTCTTTAAGGTGAAGTTATTAGAATTTTATTCCTAATTTCAAAAGTTTTATTTATATTCATTTTTGTCATGTGATTAATTGTATTTATTGTTTGTATTTATGAAACCTTCAAATTTAATTTTTGATTTTTTTTCTTTCTTTTTTCTTTTTCTTTTTTTCTTTTAATTTTCTTCTGGATCTTGGGGAGAACAGAAGGTGAGCTTTCTTTTTAAATTTTTCATAATTCATAACTACATTTTTCTCTATGGTATAAATAAAATGGGATTCTTTAATTAGAAACCAAATATCCTTTGTTTTACAATTTACAGATGGCCAATAACTGAAATGGCAAAATTTTTTAAAAGCTGTTCTTACTCTCTTCATAATTAGAACAGATTAATTCCTTCTTTATCATCCAGCTCCATCATCTCCCCCCACCCACCAATTACTCTCCACTTTGCTAATGTTCTTAACTCTTTTTCATTGTTTTTAGTTTTTTTTGTTGTTTTTTTTACTCCTTCAATTGATTGATGTTTAAAAAAATTTATAAAGTAAATGAATTGCTTGATTTCCTCATATGTTCTCATTTTGCCTGAATTTTCTCTGATCAATAAATTTGAATGCATTTTCTCTCCAATGTAACCTGATATGAACTAACCTACTCTCTTTTTTTTTTTTTCTTCTTTTTTTTTGCATGCAGAAGGCGACTATCCTGGCCAAGGTTTCTATTCTCTGTTTGTTCTTAGTTTTGTTTTGCTACATTGCTTTAGACAGTATTGGTTTTGTATTTATATTTCTGTTGGCTGCTTGCCTCTAATTAGGTCCACTTTACATAACCTAACATTAAACAGCTCTTTCATCTGCCCACCAAACTAACAAGGCTTATTGTTTTATAACACCTTTTCTTTTAAAAGTTATTCTTTTTAGCCCTCAGACAATATTATAAAGTTGACCTTTCTTTTTAAAAAATTGTTGCATATTTTGGGTAGCTGGGTTTTTTTATGTACTTTTTTGATTTTTAGGCTTTATATTCTATTTTATTTGAAGTGACATTGATGCAGTATTTTGATAAAAAAAATATAATAAACATTGTAAATTCCTTAAAATGACTTCTTTAACCATACTAGCAATGGTTCGAGATTAATTCAATTTTGATTCAGTTAATAGGTATGAAAAAGCTTAAAAGAAAAACACTTTGGTGACCATTAAAGCTAAAATTGTTTTAATATTCTGCCCTGTTCAACAACTTTTTGCTTACATTTCTCATTAAATCATTTGAAGGTGGATCAATAAGTCTGTAGCCTGACATACTTATTAGTTGAATTTTGATCTGAGGTTCCTGTTGTATAATGTTTGACTTAATGTATATACATTAATAAATTGTGTTGGCAAAGAAAAATTGTTGAAAAATATATGTGAAGAAAATAGTTTTCCATCATTGTGCTATGGACTTATTGATGCACCTACATAAATTAATGTTCTTTTTAATAAATAAATTTTAGTCAGTTTCTTGGAGATTTTCTTTTCTTTTCTTTTTTTTTTTTTTTTTTTTTTTTACTTTAATATCATTTGACGTTATTTAATGGATAAAATGTGCTTATATCTGAACATTACTTTTTATTTACAAATAAGTTTCAAGGATAAATGCCATGAATCTAAATTCGTTTTACTTAATCTTGTATTAATGTCTCTTCCTTTTGATTCAATGATTAATATCCATTTGGGATCCTGTATCATTTAGATTTTCTGAAAAATCTCATCTCTTGGTTCAAGTCTTGCAAAAAGGTGGAGTTTTAAAAGCATGTTACTTCACACTGTTGCTTTATTGAACAGTAAGAGCTGCATGTTGGGTTGTGTTCCAACATGATTTCTACTTGCGTATATTTTGAAAATGAGATCTATTTCAGGCCATGTGAATGTTGCAATATCTGGTGTCATCTCACCTGCTAGAATTTCTTGATGATGCATGCCACTGCTTCTTGGTGCTACAGCTTGCTGTTAGTCAATAACAAGTGATTGTATTACTTTTTTGATGTTTTGTAAGATATCAATGTTCTCGTCATATCTAATACTACATTATCACCATTATTTTTTTGTTGTCATGTTTCTGTTGTTTTAATATTGTCTATATCTCTTTACTGTAGGAAATTTGTTCTGTCAGCAGAACTTTTAAATAATAAAAGCCCTTTGATTTAAACTTTCTTAACCCCCCCCCCCTTTTTTTTTCTCTTTCCTTCACTTTCTCAGAAATTTACTATTAAATCTTTTCTTTACCTTTCTCATATTTCTCCTCTCATTTTAAACTTCTACACTTTGGTTATATTATTCTTCCATTTCATATACACTCTCCAATTTTTTTTCCTTTTGTCTATATTAAGTCATTTCTGAGAGAACATACTTCTTTTTCAATTAAATCAGTCAATCAGTTAAATGCCATACGTGAAATACGCTTGGGCGATCATGTCTCAAAAGAGACATGACTGACTGGGCAGAAGATTATCCTGCAGTAGGTTGACATTGCTTTCTGCAGTAGACTGGTTGCCAGCCAAGGCTATAGAAACCAATCTGTCCTGTTATTTAACCCATAACTGGAGGGAAGAGATGGATTAATACCTTTCCCAAAGGTATTTGCGCGTAAGTGAATGCAAGGAATTCGACTGGAATTCGAACTCGGCACCCCAATTTCTCGTTCTGAGCCGATATCCACTGGACCACAACGCACATCATTCAATTAGCTTTCTATAAAAATACTTTGACATTTCTCTTGTCTTATCTCTTTAACCTTGTCATAGTATTCAAAATATTCACACTACCTGCAGAATGTGTTTTTGTTTTTTTAACTAGTATTTAATTTCAAATGATTTTTTTTTTTTTTTTAATGTGGATATATGAACTTGTTTCATTAGACAATGTAGGCCTAGATATGCTGATAAACTACATTTGACAGCAAGGCCTCTGATTAGGAGATTGGAAGTTTTGAAAAGCATAGAACCATCCCCTTAATTGGTATTGTGCCCAGGTCTGCCCTAACTTGGAATGATTGCTCTTGTTAGGGTCTCAGCTATAGACAAACATGATGCATCTCCCCCAAAAAACAAAAATACATTATGAAAGTGTAAAAATACATTTTTTATAGTAAAATATCAGCAGTATATTTTTATTTAAAAAATTTCCCCAAAATACGTGCATACTAACAAATTGTAGCAACATCACCCAAATCCATTTCAAATGCTACCACGCAACCAACATAAAAGAACTTACATTACATTAAGCTATATATTATCTTATAATTTCCAAAATCAAACTGTATTCTAAAATATAACACATATCACCGCCTCTAATAATTATGTCTACATAAACACATATATTTTATTACTTCAAAGCTCCCATATATATATTTATTGATTACTTCATAACGCATCACTCAATAAATCCCAAGCCTAACTAATAAAACGACTTTTAGACAAAATTCAACTTTATTCATCAACATAGTCTCCTTCTAGGGTGATACATTGATTCCAATGCTTCTCTAACAATTCAATGCCTTTTTTGTAGAACGATTTGTCTTTGGCCTCAAAATACACCCCAGTTTCTAATATCACTTCTTCATTGGAGCCAAATCTCTTTCCTTGGAGGAAACTTCTTTTGAGGTCTGCAAACAGCCAGTAGTTGCTGGGGGCCAGATCTGGAGAATAAAGTGGATGCAGAAGCAATTCAAAGTGCAATTCATGTAGTTTTGCCATTGTTGCAATCAACTTGTGACACCATGCATTGTCTTAGTGAAAGATCACTTTTTTCTTCATTTGTTGCCATTTTTTGACAATTTCTTTCTCCAAATGCACTAATAATGCTATATAATATTCACTATTGAGGATTCTTCCTTTCCCAAGGTAATCGATGAACAAAATACCTTGTGCATCCCAAAATACAGTGGATAAAACCTTGCTTGCTGATGTTTGCATATTTAATTGTTTTGGACGGCTTTCACCTGCTGCAGTCCACTTAGCTGACTGCCAATTTGACTCCAGAGTGAAGTGGTTCATCCATTGTCACATATTTATGCAAAAATTCTTTCTTGTTGTGCTAAAACAGTTGCAAGCAACACTCTGCATCGTTGATGCATTGTTGTTTTTGATCGACTGTGAGCAAACGCAACATCCACTTTGAACACAGCTTTCTTATTCATGCAAAATGGTGAATATGCTGCCTTCTGCTAATTCACACAACTTCAATTTACAATTGACCAAAACTAGTTTGTGGATTTTGGTGTTTTCTGGAACAACTGCCGATTTTGGGCGACCTGAGAATTCAGCATTACTTGTGTCTGTATGACAGCATAAAGTCAGCATACCACCTCTTAACTGTTGTTTCCGATGGAACAGTTTGAAGAACACTTATCAAACCATCTGCTTTACTTAACAGTATTTTTTTGCATCAGAAAGTAATGCTTTATCAATACACAAAATTCAAATTTTTCCATTGCTTTGAAAATCTGCAACAATAGCTTTACTTAAAACTAATTATTTGTAAACTAATAATCTGATTGGGCCCAAATTTTGTCACATGCCATTTGAAAGTTAGTACTTCATAAAAATCATATGGATTTTTTTATTTGTGATGCCATCTATATGTCAGGCCTGGGACTTATTGAGTGATGTGTTAATTAAATGACCCCTCAGGTGTTGATATGCCATTAAACAAACTAATCAATCAATCTTGAGACAATGTATTCTTATCTTGGATATTTTCTCTTAATTTACCCTAAAATAAAAAGAATTTAAATTGACTGAAATTCATACTAAATTTTCTCAGAACAAAGCCTTTCCATTGCATTCTGGTTAAGTTGACCTTTGCAATCACCCCAAATATGGGCAATTGAGTGCATTATTTCTAAGTGTGAAGCCTGCTCACCCCAATAAAAAAGCCAAAAACATTTTTTTTCTCTCTCAACTGAAAAATTCCTTGTAAATATTTCAAATATCATCTGCATTTACAAAATGTGGATGACTCCGTGATTTTTGGTAATTTTTCATTCTGAGGGTTGAAGTTGTTGCAAAGGAAGCTAAACAAACTTTGATTTCAAATTTATAATTTCAAATGTGCCAAAAATGTAATAAAAAAAAATACAAACTTTAATTTTAAATTTATAGTTTCTCGGGGTGAATTAATATTTGCAATAAGTAGCTTCACATTATTTAGAGTGAATTAACAAAAAAGATATCTTATTTTTATGGAATGTTTGAAATGTTTAGGTATCTTGTTTAATTTCTTTTCTGATCTTAAAGATAATCTTATGCTACTAGCACTGGAAAAGAACTTTCTACAGTTTTCATCAGTGGATTACTGCTCTTTGATTATATCAAACTAAAGAGCATCCATTCTCTTTGATAATATTTTTTTAATACACAAGTGCCAGTTTTGATATTAAATTAAAGTAGCCAAGATTTCATCTTTTGCTCAAATTTAGGCATTACAGATTGTCTTTTCTTCAAATGTTAAGTGGATTGCCATATTTGACTAGGCACTCCGTTCTACATTTTGTCATGGTTTAAAATAAAACCTAGTGTCTATTCAAATGCAGGTATCCACTAAAAATAGACTTTAAATAAAAATGTTGAAATAAGAAACAAAATCTATTAATTTTTTAAAATTTCCTTGTTTACATTTATGATATAGATCTGAGCAGATATCCAGTTTTGACAAAATCTGAATGAGTATGCTTTAAAGGCAAATAGAACCTTGCTTGATCATGAAGTTCTTCATAGCTGAGCAGTTAAAATGCACCAGATCAGATGGTTGGTTCCTCTTGCAAAGAAGGACCAATTTAGAATCCTGAAAGAGGGCACATTTTCTTTAAGAAGTTTTCTTCAGTGTGCAGGCTGGCAGTTTAAATATATTGTTTAAAAAAGGGAGCAAATATGGCGATCCACTAAAAATACATTTTGAATTAATAAAAATGTCTATTAATTCTTTAGAGATTCTTTTCTATAAATTCAATACATTATGCAGTTGTGTGAACTAGAATTATATTAAGCTACAGGTAGATTTTATATCAAGACTTTTATTTTTATTTAGTTTATTCTATTTACTTTAATTTTTCTGTAGATGAGCTTGCAATATGTATAAATTGATATTGCAAGCTCATCTACAGAAAAATTTGCACCTGGCTCTTACACTATTTCACCATTCCTGGCAGATCTTCTAGTATTGCACTGTGGGATATTTACTAACAAAACTGATGGAAAGAAAATATATATAAATTCCCCAGCACCCCTCGTTTTTGCACTTGTTTGAAGTCGTGAAAGACAAAATGCATCACAAGTAAACTTTTTCCACTTTGTCATACAATTTTCCCCAATACTGTATATGAAAATATGTATCATTATCTCTCTCTTTCTTTCTCTATCTCACATACACAGTGTTGAGGTGTTGTGATGATGCTTAGTGTCAAGATTGCTATTTTTTCAGTGGTTTACTAGTAGATAGGCATTTTGGCAAGCAGTTTTTTGTCATAAAGTGCTTGATATCAGCATTAATAGAATTAAAAGTTTGTCACTGAACTGAGCAGAGTTATGCCAACTTCAAAGTTTTGTAGAGGTATTATTGTGACATCTTCACAAAACTTCGAAGACAGTATAACTCTTTTCATTTGAGTGACAAACCTCTATACATACACACACACACACACACACACACACTTTGGTTAAATTATTTTTTAGAGATAGGAAGGATTTTTGATTGCAGTTTACGTTTATCTGTAAAATTTTCCCAAATCCAGAACCAATTTATATGGAACTTATAAAAAGAATTCTTTCATTTCTTTTTCATGTATTCCCCCCCCCCCGATCTTTTTTCGCCTGCATTGTACATTTATCTATTCTCTAAATGCACTTCATTTTGCATCTTCTCACATGTGTCCTCTGATCTGTATTAGTATTGTAATTCATTGTCTTATTCTCTGATTGCTTGAATCACTTTACTGTGCCATACATCACTGACTGTTTATCTTGTCTTGTCTAAGCATTTTACTTCTCTTTTTTTTACAACTCTTTTGAGTATTTCTTCAAGCTCAAAGCTTTCAGTCATTTTAGTTATAATTCTTACTTTGTAAATGTAACACTACTTATGACATTGTTAAGCATAGGTATTTTTTTTTAATTCTATTGAATGTATGTGTGGATAACTATAGTCACTATTTGTAATGCCAAACACTTGCCTTTGCTTCTATACTAGATTCAGAGATACTTATAAATTGTATTTAACTTTGATATATACTTGCATGCATTTTGACAATAGTTGAAGAAGTTATATAGCTGGTGTTTAACACACATACGCTCATAAATCTTTCGTTATGAGTGAAATGCATTCTTTTATGTAAATGTATATTACACACCTTTGCAGCTCAATATATGTATTGCAGAGTAATATTGCATATATAAATTGAGGCTTATTTTAGTTGTAATTCCTAATTTTATCACCTGTATCAATTATATTTAAATAAGTATGGTATCCAGAAAATTAATACTACTATTTTTCTGTTGCTTTATTAATGACAGCACTAAAATATAAATATGTTTAAAAATGCTGCTTATGCTGGGTGCAATGGATAAATTGTCGTCTAAATTATGCAAAAATGAAAATAACACGAACATCTCATTTAACAAATATATTTAGTAAAATTACACAAAAATATCTTTAAATATCAAAGTAAATTTACTCAATAAAATTGTCATTGGTTTTATCCACAGCCTCCAGATGACTTTCCAATCTCCTGCAACTCTTCTGAAAAGTCTCATTGTTTAAGTTGGTGATTGCTGCTATAATCCTTGCTTTCAGTTCATCTTTGGTGTTAAAAGAAGTTGGGTTGGTCTCTTACTAAATTGCACCCCACACATAATAATCAAGGGAGTTGCAGTTTGGGTGAGTTATGTGGCCAGATGTAAGGGGTGATTGACCCCGGGTACTTGATTTAGGCTTTCATGTTAAGCCTGAAACCTTGTAGGAAAATGAATGGAGGCATAACATTGCCACCACTAGTGATCACTCCAAACATCTTCGTAATCACCATTAGACTCGTTTAACTCTTTCCAAATCCTCATTCTGAAATGCTTCCAGCATGAATGCTAAGCAGTACAACATGCTGTTTCCAAATTTCTGGCAGAGTGAATTGCATCATGGGGCTATTTTCTCACAGATGCTGCACAGTTGACCCTTCTATACTCTGCAGTCATCAAAATCCAAAACAACATATATACAAAATATAAAATAGCGACCATTTACCCATCGCATCCTGTATATTAAAAATATTCATACTTATATAACTTTTTCTCTCTCTCTCTTCCTCTCCTTGAGAACGTTTTTCTGCTAAAATATTTCTTTCTCTATTTCATTGTTCATAAACTGTTTCTTTTGGCCTTTAGATTTTTTTTTTTTTTTTTTTTTTTTTTTTTTTTTTAGTTAAATATGGATTTTGCTCTTTAATCTGGACAAGTCTTATGATCAGTGCTGTTTCAAATCAATTTTTATTTTTCTGGGGTATTTCTATAGCTACACTGTTTTTCTTGTGGAAAATATTTTGCTGAAACTACTGGTCTGGAAATAAGACTTCAAATTTGGCCTAAATGAATGGCTTTTCTTTCACTAGAAAATTGCAGCCAATATTAAGCCTTTGTATAAAATTTTCATATAAGTCTGTGTGTGTGTATATATATATACACACACACACACACACACACACACACTGTATGATGAATCATTATTTTCTTATTTATATCAGGTTAGCATATTAATTAATATTATGGAAACTGACATGTTCTTTCAGATATTTTCTTTAAATTTCCTTAAATGTTACTTTTTTCTCTTTCTTTCAGTCCCCTCATTTGTAATGTATCATTAAAAAATACATATTGGCTCAGATTGTGACTAAATGTAGGGTTTCATTAAATAAGCTTGTGTACACTTCAAAGGTTTTTGTAGACTTATTATTGAAAGTTTTATAAGGCTATATCAGGCACCTGCTTTACAGCCAAATGTGAGGACACATAAGGACAGGTTTTGCAGATGGTCCGATGAAATGCTTTCAGACTGAGTAATTCTGTCTACTCGGATGGTCTCTGAATGAGGGTGTTCACAAGTATCTAGATGTGACTCCCAAGTCACTTTGGCTGCTTCATCTTGTAAAGTTGGCATTCATTTATGATGCTCCCTCATTCCTACCACTCATGAACACAGATGCTTAGGATATCAGCCCCTTGCGGACATGTCCATCTAATTATGGTCAGACAACTAACAAGTAAATCTCTAGTACTGATCAAGATAATTACCATAGCCTATCTTAATTTACAAAGACAAAATATGTATCTCCAATTAATATCACATGCTATAAGAGCCATACCTGGTCTAGCATCAGGAGATTTATTATTATTCAATGTTTGCATCTGTAAATGATTGTTGGTTCATTAAGACATAATTTTTAGATTAAATTCTTATTTAGATATGTTGTCAGGATAATGAAATAGTCTTCAAATGAATTATAAATGATTTAACTGTAAAAGAAAAAAATGGACTTTAAGGATAGTCAACTGTAAATTCAGTTCATTAATTTAGCCCCTGTAACTTTTAGTGGGTATATTGTAGATTTCATGAGATCAGATTGTGTGGCATTAACTTTTTTGTTACTAAATAGAAATATTAAGCCTTAATTCATGTTGTGAATGAGGTTTACTGAATGGAAATGTAATCTTCAGCAACTTCCACATTCTTATATATTCACAAAATGACTCTTATCATGGGGTGAGGGGTGGTTGGTCATTACACGAAAAATGACAATGCCACATACATTTTAAAACAATGGCTTTTGAAAGTTCTAGATGACAGAAGAGGTGTTTTTCATAAACTAGTTCTGTGAATTGTTTACGTAGATTAATTGCTAAAGTTGATGATATGACATGCTATACTCTAACAATTTCAGTAATTTTTTTTATTTTTAAAAATCTGGTCTATTTTCACTATTCATCTTTTCATATTTGTTTTGTTTTGGGTTTTGATTGTCTTTTTAAGAAAAATTTGCTTGTAAGGCATTTTTAAGTTTTTAATTTTTTTTCTTCTTGGAGCTGCACATTTTATATGTCTTTTCTTTCTCCTGATACAAAGTGTTGAACATGTGCTTTTTTTTCTACTGACAAAATAATTTTATTTTTAACTTTCAGCATTTAATGACTTTCAGATATATTGCTCACTGTTTGCTTGCTTTTAAGCCCATTTTCCTGTTAACTTTTTTTAAAACTGATTATTGCATTTTAAAGTTATTTGCAAATGAATTTATGAGTTATGCTGAAATACATTTGTATCTACTATGAAAACACTTTTTATACCTCTTTTTTTTCTTGGTGTGTGTAGAAGATAAAGTTGAAATTTTATGTATCTCTTGAGAATGCTGCAAACATCAAAAAAGATCTAGACCAACATTTCTGGTGAATTAATTTGAAATAAGACTGCTGTAAATCTGCAGAAATAAGGCTACAAATTTAAATATAAAAAAAACACTTTGAATACTTCATCAATTTCATATTAATTGCCACTGAAAAAATTTAATTGTAATATCAATTATTGCAAAGTTATTTTTGTTTGAATGTAAGTGGGTTGATATACCTGTAGTAAACACATTTTATTTGTTTGCTAATATAATTTTACCACATTATTTTCTTCTCAAAAAATCAATGGGAAAGAATATTATTCAATTAAGTGTGTATATATATATATATATATATATATATATATATATATAATGATTTATTTGAACATTATTTTTGATCGATTCTTGTATTTAAGTATATATTCTGTTTATAATCAAACATAATTATATATTTATTTCTACCGGCCTGATTATTTACAATAAATTTTTGTTACAAAAATATGTGACATTCAGTAGGCTTTGAACCTGCGACCCCTATCCACATAGAGGAAGCCACCATGTCATCTGGCACGTCTTAGACCTCTCGACCATGAATGACGATCAGTCTAAACAAAGTCAAATTAAGCCTAAAACACAATTTTCAAATTCAGCACCAGATCACATGGTGGCATCCTCTATGTGGATAGGGGTTGCAGGTTCAAATCCTGCTGAATGACACACATTTTCGTAACAAAAGCTTATTGTAAATAATCAGGCCGGTAGAAATATGTAATACTGTTTGATTATAAACAGAATATCTACTTAAATACTAGTATCAATAAAAAATAATGTTCAAACAAATCATTTCAAATTGTTGGTTGTTTATAACCAGTTTCATTAATCTTCATAATATATATATATATGGATGACTTATATATATATATATATATATAAGTCATCCACATACAATCCTGTTTCGCTGTATCAATGCTCATCAGTGTGGCTAGACACATCCACTTGCTTCTGGCTGGGATCAAAACTTGACCGATTTGGTGTCAGACACTCATTTAAAACCATTACATGACTTACAGCTTAAGTATTGAGCACTTTTATAAAATCAGCTAGAACATATCATTTTCGGTTTAAACTTTGTTCTGTAACTGATTTAAATGAGTGAAGATTTTATTAACAATTCCTATTTTGCAATAGTATGGCACTTTGTTTTGTGAAAATTTTTGCCACTTTGATATGTACTATATGTATACTATATTGTTATATAAGGTGGGAATGAATAGAAAACATGTACCTGCAACTTGCCCTTTGAAATAAAGCTTTGTTATAAATCTTCCTAATTTATTCAGTTGTAGTTTTAGAGAAGTTAAAAATGCTAGCTAACTTAAGAAGAACAAATTAGTCATGGTAAAATCTTTGTTTAAAACGTATAGTAAATGAATTGTTACTTGTAAGAATTTTTTCAACTATTTTGTTAAAGAGTAAAAAAACCTTTTAAAAATTTTCATTCAACTTGTATAACTTGCATAAGCATTAATATACTTGATTCCACAAAATGTTTTCCTCTGTCTCTCTTGCTCTCAATCTGTCCTGTGAGTATCAAGTTTTCCAAGCCCTCTTTCTTCATTATGTACCTTAGAAAATTCATCTCTTTCTGATGTTAAATATAAGTGTCTTTTTTGTTTCGATTTTCTCTAAATTTTTGTCATTGCTCACATTCGGTCCATGGTATTTTCAGCATCCTTCTGTAAAATCACATTTTTGTTGCTTCAAGTCTCTTCTTCATCTGCAAGGAGATTGCCCAATATTCACTGCCATATAGGAGGATTGATATTACATAAAATTTCAACACTTTCTGATAAGTTTTTAATGAAATTTTCTGTTTCCTTATACTTAACTTCTAGAAGACATCTTTCAGTGTACCAATGCATCTTCAGATTTCAGTGTCACATTTTCTGTCCCCCGTTAAAACACTTCTCAGAAAAACATTTAAAAATTTTTAATTACTGATTAAACTAAATTAACTTTTGGAATGACATACTATTTCCTAATTCTCACTGTTGAAGGATTGGCTCATTAGTATATATAGTATACATAAGTTTATTTATTGACCACATTACTGCTATCCATAAAACTTTATAGCATCTATTCATACTTACGTATAAACATAAAACCTGTGGGTTTTAAGGAATCACAAAGAATTGTAACAAATAATAGAAACCAAATCAAGTGAGAACTATCAATTGCAGCAACAACTAAAATGGATAGCAAATGTAACTAGAAGAGAAAATTATGAAATTCCAAAATACTTTAAAATAAAAGTTTAAGACTCCCTCCTCCCCGCCCTGCAAAAATACTTGAAAGAGCAACAACGGCTACTTGAGAAATCTGTTTTCCTGAAAAATTATTTTACAAGAAAAAAGTTATCAATTTTAACAGACAAACGTTTCCTTGTAAGGAAATGGTTAATATTACGATTACCATTGTTAAGAGTGGTAAAGTTTAGTGATAAAAAGATAAATGTTGATAATCTTTCACTTCCCTTTTTTTTTTGCCTAATTTTTTTTTTCCATTGCTGAAACAAACCAACTATTATATTTTCCTATACATTTTGAGGTTGCTTGAAAATTTTATTATTTTTGTACACTTTGTTTAATGAGATTATGAGATTATTATAAGTGTATTATTTGTATTACATGAAAGAACTGGTAACTTATAGATTAAGATTATATTTTTAACAAGTGTAATTTATAAGTTGCCAGTTCTTTCACATAATACAAAGGATTTTTTTTCCATAAAATGTTTTTACTAGACAATAAATTTGTATCACTTCCATTCAGAGCAGTTAATGTGTCCTTTCATGATTTCATTTTTTTTAAATGACACACATTGAAAGTTTTATGGTTGGTGTCCCAAATTTGAATGTATGATGCATTTTAGAAAGAATGTGTCATGCTTACAGGGTGGAATCAACTATGTATCTTGTCATTGATATAGTCCTAAAGTTTTTCTGGTTCTGTCAAAACAAATTTAAAGGTCTTCATTGTGTAAACCTGAATAACATTTTACAAATGTATGCAGTTGGATGTAAACTTTTTGTATACTTTTAATGTAATATCAATGTACAAATAGCAAAGAAAAATAAACTATTATTTTCTGTCACAGTTGAATTGAAAAATGACATCTACTGAGTTTTTATAATAATTGATCATCAATTTTACACCCACTTTTCATCTGCTGACAACCAGTTGATCTCTTTGTTCTTTCATCTTGTCCTTTTGAATTGGGACTTAATTTCAGTTTATATTATCTCAATTGAGAAGGAAACCAGGTCAAGAGCATGTGCATGCATGTTGCATCTCTCAGATAGTTTTCTTGCCTATTTGTCTGTTGAACTAAATGTGTACCAGCTGCAATATGAGCCTTGAAGAATCCCAGAAAGCTTTTCAACTGAAATGAGGCAGATAAGAAGTCAGTTAAGTGCCATACATGATACACGTTTTGGGCAATTATGTCCCAAAAGAGACATGACTAACTAGGCAGAAAATTATCCCGAAATAGGTTGCCATTGCTTTCTGCAGTAAACTGGTTGCCAGCCAAGACTGTAGAACCCAATATGTCCTATTATTTAACTCATAACTGAAGGGAAGAGATGGATTAACACCTTTCCCAAGGATATTTGTGCATAAGTGAATGCAAGGAATTCAATTGGAATTCAAACTTGGCACCCAATCTCTCGTTCCGAGTCGATATCCAATGCACGTTGAGATGAGAAGGTAAAATCAAAATGGGACTTATTACAAGAAACTACCAAGCATTGACCATTTACTTAAAGGTACACAACATAAACTCACTCAAAACCCACTTTTGCAAAATGGGTCAACTAGTACTTGAAGACAGCAAGAACCAGGTGATCTGAAGACAAATCATTTCTATGGTTAAAGACTAATTGAAATATTCTATGGTAAGAAATTCAAATATATTAATAAGAATCATTCATACTTGAAAGTGTGAAAAGTCAATATATTTCCAGTGTTTCTCAGTTGAAGAACTGCAATCAAGATCTGCTTAAAGACAGAAACAAAAGAACGTATTTAATGGTTGAGAAGTCAGTCTCCATATTTAGAACAAAAAACTGGATGATAAAAGGCAGAACCTTTTGAAGACAGAAAAAGAACATCAAAAGGTTTGCATTTAAATTTGGATTTGCTGGAGGGGGAAATCAGAGCTCAAGTTCAAAATCAGACAACTGAAAAAAAATTTTTAAAGATAAAAAAAAATCTTTTATTAAATGTTGAAAAAATCTGGAGATATGAATCATAATTTTAGTGTTTCCAAGCAACACGTTGCTAGTTGAAATGAAGCATAGCAACCATTCAAACTGCTTCTAATCATTAAATGTTTTTCGATAATACGTGTTTGTTGCCATACACAAGACATTGCTGAAGAAATTTAGAGCTGTGCATAAAATGGGAAACAAAATAAGCTGTTGGGAAAAGATTATTATATAGAATGCTTGGTAAAGTCTTTATATACTCATCTATATTTTTGTTTTGCAAGGATGTTCATTATATATATATATATATATTCATTAGATATCTATAAAAAAAAAACTTTTTTTTTTTTTTTTTACAATTGCTACAACCATTGCCTACCTCCATTCATTACACTTAAAATTATTTTTCTTGACAAGAGTTAATTTCTACAGTTACCTGAATTTAGTAAAACCAATAGATTTTAGTTATTTTATGTGACTAAAGTTCAAACTTTTTAAACCTCATTAACACCTCTTAAATATTTAGCCTTGAGCACTAATTTAGAACAGTAGGGATTAATATTTTTTTTCTGAGACATGTTCATGTAAAGTTTCTTCAACATACCTGCAAAGATTTCAGCTAAACTGAATCTAATTTTAGTTTAGAGATAATTTCTTGACAAATAAAATATTTGACCAGAATGGCATGAATTACAAAGAACAAAATTTGTATATACTGTATGTTTTAAGTCGAGGTGTTTGAATGTAGAGTAATTGTATGATTCCAACAAAGACCAAACTGATGTACACTACCGGCCATCATTATTAGGCCACTCCAGTGTTTTAAAAAAATGATGTGTTTCATGCTATTTTTTTAGTATTTATTGCCAAGTGAATAATTGTAAATGAAAATAGAATGGTTCTTTTGCTAATATTGCGCAATAACATGTGCATCAAATGAATTTATAGATAATTACCTATATTGCAGTTTCATCAATGAAAGACGAAAAAATTTAGGATGATTCAGATGAGTTCATCTTTGCTTCCTTGCCTTGTAAAATTTTGCAAAGTAACAATAACAAAAGAACCATTCCATTTTCATTTGGCAATATATACTAAAAATAGTATGAAATAGATCATTTCTTTTAAAAAAAAAAAAACTGGGGTAGCCTCATAATTATGGCCAGTAGTGTATATACAAAATTGATTAAGGTGCAAACATGAACCCACCCACCAGCACTGTGAGGTCTGCTGTGAATGTTTTTTGTTTCACTGTTATTTCTAACTAAAAGTTTCACCAAAACTAATTACTATTTACCAGATCAGGAACAAATAAATTCAAAGGATATTGCTTAACCTCTATAATCTAGTATGAGCCCCCCCTCCCTCCTTAGTCTATAGATATTTTCAATATGGGGTTAGCATAGGACAAAAATACAACTTGGACAGTGCATATCACATGGCAACACCAATTTTTGCCTAATGACTAATCACGGAAGTAATGTTGAACTTAGTCTGCACTGAGATGTCCATTGAGGATCACCAGGTTTTGTAAGCTATGCAACAGTCCTAGTAAGCCGGTGCTGGATATGATTTTGCTACTTAGCACATCACACAATAAATCCCGGGTCTAACTAATAAAACAACAACTTTTAAGCAAAATTTGACTTCATTCATCAACATAATCTCTTTCTTGGGTGATACACTGATTCGAACACTTCTCTAACAATTCGATGCCTTTTTTTGTAGAATGATTTGGCCTCAAAATACGCCTCAGTTTCCAATACCACTTCTTCATTGGAGTCAAATCTCTTTCCCTGGAGCATTCTTTTGAGGTCTGCAAACAGCCAGTAGTTGCTGGTGGCCAGATCTGAAGAATAGGGTGTGAAAGCAATTCAAAGTGCAATTCATGTAGTTTTGCCATTGTTGCGATCAACTTGTGACACGGTGCATTGTCTTAGTGAAAAATCACTTTTTCTTATTCATTGGGCTGTTTTTAGGCAATTTCTTCCTTCAAATACCCCAATAATGCTATATAATATTCGCTATTGAGGATTCTTCCTTTCTCAAGGTAATTCGATAAACAAAATACCTTGCACATTCCAAAATACGGATACCAAAACTTTGCCTGCTGATGTTTGCATCTTTGATCACTTTGGACAGCTTTTACCTGCTGCTGTCCATTCAGCTGACTGACAATTTGACTCCAGAATGAAGTGGTGGATCAAGGTTTCATCCCTTGTTACATATTTAGGCAAAAGCTCCTCCTTGTTGCATTAAAACAGTTGCAAACAATGCTCTGAATCACCGAAGCATTGTTTTTGATTGACTGTTAGCAAATGCAGCACCCACTTGCTTTGCTTGAACAGTATTTTTTCCCATCAAAAATCAGTGCTTTATCAACACACAAAATTAAGATTTTTCTATTGTTTTGGAAAATTTCAACAGTAGCTTCACATAAATAACTGTAATTTGTAAGCTAATAATCTGATTGGGCCCAAATTTTGTCATGTGCCATTTGAAGGTTAGTACTTCATAAAAATCATGGATTTTTTAATAGTGGCGCTATCTATATGTCAGGCCTGGGACTTATTGAGTAATGCGTAATACTAACAGAATACCTCAGTATGTACAAGTGCTTCTGGACCAACATGTTGTAAGACCTACCTGGAGTTTGGTAAGTGTAGTATAGTTTTTACAAGTGTTAAGTGTAACAAAAGGGGAAAAAAAAAGATTGACCAAAACCCAGAGATAAATCACAGACAAGTATTTAATTTACAAAACACATGAAATAAAATATTTACAAATATACAAGTGCTATACTTTTTGAAAATCCTCGAATGAGTATATAAAGAATAATTTTAAGTATGGTCAATGAAAGCGTCAAAAATATGTATTTACCCATATTGTTCCATGAGGTTCTCTTTCAGGTTTTAGTTGGTCAGCAACTTCTTATAGATTCTTTGGGCTGGATATAAATCCTTGAATCAAACTGGAGTTGATAACATCAGCAAACCCTGGTAACAACTGTTCTCTGCCCAAAACTTATTTTTATAAGGGCTAACACCTAATTTGCATATTTCTAGAACCTTTCGAATTCTCTTGATTTTACTGGAACATTCTCTATCATTCTAGTACCTTCCAAACATTCTATTTCTAATTTTCTTATTTGTACGACTACTTCCTGAATTAAAATTTTTTTGTAATAACCGGTAGGACTCAAATGAATCCCTTACTACAACTTTTTAAACATCATCATCATTATTATTATTATTATTTTTGTATATAAATGCATCCTCGTAACACAAGTTTTTTTATTTAGCATTTAGTCTTTTAATAGTACCACTTTCAAGCCATGAACATAGTTCTTGGGATATTGAATGTTAAAAACAAATCTGTATTAACAATCTATATTTTTGTATGGCAGTTTTGATAATATACCAATTAAAAATATTAGTTTTAAGATTAATGATTTTATAATATATAAAAAAAATACATGATCTTCAAATTAATGATTTTATAAATTTTAATTGAATAAATACATGAGTGTAAACTGTGATAGATTTTCTAGTTTGTTAATGAACATAAAAAGAAAAAATTAAAATATGAATTGTAAAGTCCTCAGATTTGATTATCATTAGTATTTCTTCTCTTTCTACAAACAAGTTAACAAACTTTCAATTGTACATTAATAAATTTAAAGAGCAAAGACTAGTCATTAGACGTTCTGTTAATGTTGCTTATTGTGGATAGAATGTGTATATAAATCGGAACACATTTCTTGTAATTATAATTTTTTGAACGAAAAACATTTATTTATGGCTACTAATATTTAAATGTGAGATTTTATTAGTGTTGATCAGTTACCTAGTTCTCAGAATTCAAATACGTTTTTCACAAATTTACTATGAATCAGTTTCAAATATTTTGAATAAAAGACAAACTTGAGTCGAACAATTTTTTATAATTGCTTATTGCTGTAGTTGTCAAAAGAATAAAATATATTTTCAGTGGCCCAATGTGTGCAGCATTCTCTGATAGATAAAATTTTGATAAGAACTTTTCTTTTACTAATCTGTTCTCTTTTTAACTTTGGATTATGAGACCTCTTAACAGAGGTACTGAAAAGCTCTTGGCATAACCAAGAAGACTTCCTAAAAATAAAAATTTGTTTATTAAATTTTTTTGTACCCCTTCATATATTTGAAAAAAAAAAAACTTACTGAACACATCCATTTATTTACTTATATATTGGCTAAACTTTTTTTTTATGCAATTTTGTTATGAGTTAACTAATAACTTTTGAAAATATATTTAAAATATTTACTTATCTCTGGTTTTACAAAAACATTGCTTAAAATATTCATTTTCAAATTGTACATTAGGAGGTTTCTGTATTTTTTTTTTTTTTTTTTTCCATCTTAATATTGAAAAGATGTGTGTAAACTTTGAATAAGAAAAACTTTAAACTGTGGAAAAACATTTTTGTCTTTGTAGGAAAATTTAAAACAAGAAGTTCATGCTGGATTATTTACTTATGTTTTTTGTTTTGTCTGCTTTCACTGAAAAGGGATAATTTTTCTTCTTCACTAATTATGTTACAGATCCCTATTTTTAAGCATGATGCTTAACTTTCCCTTTGCAATTTTGTGTGTGTTACAAGTGGTTTGTCTGTGCCACACCCTATTCACTTTTATCACTGACCCAGCTGCTGTTCCTTGTAGACACAAAGCAAAAATTAGTTAAAAGCAGAACCACATTTTATTTCACTTCTCTCTTGATAGGTTAAAAGAATGTCACTGGCAAAAGTAATCAAAATCACATATAATTACTGATTTTTAAAGTTTTTTTTTTTTGTTTTTTTTTTCCTTAACTATATCCTTAACAATGTGGCATAGCAGCACACCATTAAAAAGGAATTAGGCAGTGCCCAAAATAAGGGTATTATGTTATCGCGTTACTTAAGCCACTCATATAGCTTATACATCACTTATAACTAAAAATGCTTGTCGTATTTTGACCTCAAATTGAAATTGTTTTATTTGTCTCCTTAACATTTTTCACTTCTGTGAAAACAATCAAATCTTTCTTTCTCTCAGCATATGATCTGAGGCAAAGACACTTGATAAATTATTACCTCAGTTGTGATCATACTTTTGATGCCCATAAATTTTATCACTCATCTCTGTAACTGAGGGAATGGTCTTGGCCATTTTAAGGAACATTTCAACAACACTAATGATAATGTATGGTTTAAATCTTTTACATTAGATTGGTACTCATCTCTGTTCCTCACAAAGTTCAAATAGTAATGGAGCGTGCACACACACACACACACACACACACACACTTCAGTGAACTTTGTCTCTGCCTGTCTCAGTCTTTGAAAACAGCTGCATGTTTTTTTTTTTTTTGGTTTTTTTTTTTTTGGCACATGTATTTAACAAGCAGAATAATAACATCAGAAAATTTAGCATCTGTGTAAATAACTTTTTTTTTCTTTTTTTTTTGAGAATGTCAAACATTTGAACAAAAGAATTATTTTAAGAGTTTTATTTTGGCTGCGTGTAAGGTGGTCAACTCCATTTATCTCAAAGCAATTACAAAATGAGTGAATGTAGCACATTATTTAGATATCTTGATTCCTTTCTCATTTGTTGAGGATATTTTATTTCATGTCCTTTACCCCTTATATTCCTTTTGCTTCCTTCATTTTCACTCGCATTTAGTGATAAAATTCAGCACGCAATTGTGTATGTGTTTTTTAATATTCAACTTTGTGGAAGGAAACTAATTTGTGGGGTATTAACCTGACACAATTTCAATTTTTACCCCAGCTAAACAATAGTTTGATTTACTTTACAGATGAATTCAAATTAATTTTTTCTCAGTAAATAAAATCTATTTTCTCTATATTATTGGTTATTTTCTCAATCTCAGTGCTGTCAATGTCAGCAGAACTATAAAATTTGATGTCATTGTTTCTAGCCTCAACACTTGTCATTATTGTTAAACATTTGAATTGGTTTTTGTTTTGTGTTGTTTGTCTTTGTTTTTTGCTTTTTACCCCCTCTAAATTAAAAAAAAAGAAAATGATTAATCCTACTTCTATACATTGTATATATTTTAGAATTTTTCTTGATAACTTGAATACTACACCCACTTTCACATCATGCTCATTTTTGTTATAAGTAATCTCAATTCCATTTTCTGGTTTGTGTACTCTTAACACAAAGTCGTGTTATTACTAACCCATCACCTTTTTTTCACTTTTGTTTCTTGATTTCTCTGCTACCTCTGTTCTTTTTTTATGCCTTATCTAACATTTAATTTGTCCATTTCTGTTTGATCTAAATTAAAGGAAATCAAAGTTTCATGCCTCATCCAGATAATTCTGAGAGATTTAACCCTGTTGGTTAGTATTACACTGACATCTATTGGCAACATACATTGTTGCTATGATTCTTGTAAAGTGTGTTCATTATATTACTTATTCTGCTATGTTCATCTAAAATATAAAATAAATGTATGTCCTGTCTTTGTATCATCTTTTTAATCTGTCTTATCTATTCAACATAATTTTTAATGGAAGGATCCCTACATAAACTATAGCTCAACAATTAAATTCTCTTTTAAACGTTGTTACAACTTCCAAATCAAAATTTATTTCATTCACAAAAGTATTCAATTTGAAAGTAATATTTCATTATGGTGGGTGGGATAGATCTTTATCTTTTTTGTTTTTGATCAGACTCAACAATGTTCCTTCTGTTTCAGGTGGAGATGAACCAATTTTATCATACGAGGCAGTTATTCAACAGGAATGTGAGTAATTTTATTTTTGCCACTCTCTCTCTCCCCTCATTTTTCTCTCTCAAGGAAGGGTATATTTTTCTTCCCCTCCTTTTTTTTTTTATCCCCTCTCATTTTCTCTTCCCCACCATCATCCTCCTATGTTTTGTTTTCTTCTTCTCTACTTTCTTTAAATCCCACATTTTGACTTATTCAAATTTCAGTTATGATCATATGGTTATCTTTTTAACAACTTTGATGGTGTAGACTTATCATTTTTTCCTCCCTCTTGGTTTGTGTTAATAGATGCGGTACTGTTACTTTTTAAGCCTCTGTTCCGACCTGGTTACAAATGATAACTTGGGATATTCTTTTATTTGAATCTTAATGTCTCAATTCTTTGATATTCCTGTTATACATATTAATTTTTTTTTTTTTAATCACTTCACAACAACCAAGGAAACAAATCCACTAAGACTTGTGGGGTTATTGTATGTGAAAGAATATAAGAAAAAACATAAAAGGATCAAAAACAATAAAAGAACAGAAATTAAAAAGACAAGATAAATTTAAACACAATGTCAACTGTTTTGAAGATTAAAGTTGACTGAAAAGCAAAGAAGCAGAAGAGTTCCACAAGTGAGAAGTGCGGTAGAAGAAACTGTTAGCATAGAACTTAAGGTTACGCCATGCCATTTCAACTATAAAATTATGAGACCTTACTGCTAATCCAGTGCTGTGCTCAGATTCATAGTCTAGGTACCATAGAGGAAAGTTCATCAGAACAATTACCATGAATGTATTAATAGAAAAGCAATAGGGAAATTATGTTACTGTGGTGGGAAAGTGATTGATGCCAGGTCAGGACCAATGACATTGGATTTTATCAAAAATTCCTGAATATATGGCACATGAAAAAGAACCTTTTTCCACAGATTGTTCTTCTGCATTGATAACAGCCATTTGTTATCTAATGGTAATCAGAATTAGAAGCTGAAAGTATCATTGAAACATATTAGCAACTCTGATAAAACTGTAGAATTGTTATAAACTGTTCTTAGTTTCTCAGATTTTATCAAAACGTTTTCTTTACTATTTGCAGTTACTTGGATTCAACTGATTTTCCTATTATTAACAAATAAAAACATGTAATGAAGCCCACTCCACAAGATTCTATTAGCCCAGGGGCTTCCTAAGGTCTAAATCCAGCTCTGAATATAATCAGTCATAATCATTAGTAGGATTGCTTAGAACCACTTAGAAAAAGATCGGAATATTTATTTCCTCATTCTTTGCTTTTTTTCCCCCCCCTCTACTAATTGTAAGATTTTGTGTATATACAGGTATTCATTGAGATAAAATGCTTATTAATGTTACTTTTTCATCTTTCTATTTTCCAGTGAAATACACACGGCCCGTTATAATCTTGGGTCCTTTAAAGGACAGAATTAATGATGATCTAATCTCTGAATTCCCAGACAGATTTGGAAGCTGTGTTCCCCGTGAGTACTGTATAGATTTTCCTTAACATTTCACAAAATATAAACTTTTACTTATATTGAATTTATTATGATTTTTTCTAACACTCTGCAGAATACATGATTTTATTAAAATATTTTTCATTTTTAATAGCAACCAATGCTACACACACACACACACACATATATATATATACACACAATAATAGCCTGATGTATGTATTAAAAATGTTGACTAAAAATAATGGAATCATTATTAATAGTAATAATAATTTTAAAAAAAAAAAAGCCAACTTTCAATTATATCAACTATGAATATTCCCACAACAAGCTGACAGTGTTTTGAAAATAAAATAAAAAATATTCCCATCATTTTATATATATATATATATATATATATATATATATAATACTTGAATGAATGCAAGAAAACTTAAATAAAAAACTTAATTACGTTACCTTGTCGACCTTTAATAATTTCTGTTTAATAATTTTAATAATTTCTGTTCAAATATCTGCAAGCACCTCATAGTCACTTGAGAAATTACCAAAAAAAAGGTAATTTATGGAACTTTTAGAGTAGAGATGCAGATGAAGCTGAATATAAAATCAATCAGCCAAGTCACAAATTATATAATTATTACATATTGTGCTGATGTTAAAACAGTGCTCAATAATAAAACAAGTAAAATTTATATGGATAATATATATACATTTTTTTTTTCATTAAACAAATATGTGCGTGTATGTGATAAAAGTATGGGCTGAATATTGCATTTAAGCATGGAACAGACATTTGCCACTGGGTGTGAACCAGTGTTAATGTTATATATCTATATATTTCCGCAGCAAATTTTATTTTAAACATGTCAGATTAAATAAATTGCAAACATAGTGTTTGCAATTTATTTAATCTTATATATATATACATACACACACACACACTCTACAATATATTCTTTTTTTTTTTTTTTTTTTTTTTATAAGCGTTTCACCCCGAGCAAGGCATGTCACTGCCACTACTGTGCAGGGGGCTACGTAGAGTGGAGAAAGGCTGATTAAATATAGGAAATAACAGAGGGTGGGTGATAGGCGGGTGAGGATACCGAGAATGAGGGTTGGGTAGATGAGGGTGTTGTGAGAATAGTTGGGAGTTAGTGTGATAGGAGGTGTCTATTGACCCTACATTTAAACACCTGGAGATTGTAACTGTCAGGAAAGCAGACTTGTGGAAGGGAGTTCCACAGGCGGAAAGCGCGAGAAAAGAAGCTGTTGGAGTAGAATTTACGGTTACATCTTATTTGTTTAACTGTAAAAGGGTGGGACCTAGTTGCTAATCTAGTATCTCGTGTAAATTCGTGCTTAGGCGGCACCAGTGATCTAAGCTCATCGGAGCAGAAGCCATGAAAGTACTTGTAGAAGAGGCACAGGGAAGCCACATCACGCCGGTGTGAGAGCGGCTGCAGCCGGTCTGCCAAGTCAGTATCAACCACGTTGCAGATCCTCCTTTGTATTTTGTCAAGAAGCCCAAGGAGAGCAGCAGGGGCACCCGACCAGATATGGCAGCAATATTCAATACACGGGCGGATGGTAGATTTGTATATGTGCAGAATAGTTTCAGGTGGGAAAAATTTCCGGGCCCTGCACAGGGAGCCCACTTTCATAGCAGCAGATTTGGCAATGGATTCAATATAGTCATTCCATTTGAGGTCCGCCGAGAGTGTAAGGCCAAGGAGGCGTAGTATTCATAGAAAATACTTTGATAATCACCTCATACACAAAAAATATAACTAAAAAATAACGGTAACATTAACAAGACTTCTCTCCAAAAGAAATTCATTGATAAGATAGCCAAAGGGACTTAACATTTGTAAAGGTTTTTACACACTTTAAGTCCAAAAAAGAAAGTGCTTTTATGAACACAAAAATTAAATTATATATATAATATACACACACATCTTGAGAGGCAGAATTTAATGAACAATTTGTTTTGTTATATCAGTTTCATGAAAAATAGCAAGATTAGGTTCTGAATTATGGTTTTGGTAATTTTCAAAAAGTGTTTCTTTAAAGAAAATAATATTCATTGTAATTTATAGCAATCAATTTTTTTTTTTTTTTTTTCATCAAATACATCCTTTACTTCTTTTTTTTTTTTATACTTCTTGCTTTCAAACCTTTTTTTTTTTATTCCTTATCTTGTAAATACAGATTTGTCTAATTTTCTACGGGATCTTTTAAAAATTAGTGCTGTACTAATTATAAATAATTTTCAAGTGTTTTTTTTTTTTGTTTTTTTTTTTCTTTCTAAGATACAACACGGCAAAGAAGAGAGAATGAAGTGGATGGCCGTGATTACCACTTTGTAGCATCGAGAGAGCAGATGGAAAGAGACATTCAAAACCATCTTTTCATTGAAGCTGGCCAGTACAATGACAATCTTTACGGAACCAGTGTGGCATCAGTGAAGGAAGTTGCAGAAAAGGTACAATATGGATAAATGCAACTTAGAAAAAAAAATATACTCAGTTTTACAAATATACAATGGGTATAATGAAAAGTTTTAAACCTAATCTACTTCCCAAAATTTGACAAAGTAATTTTTTTTCTAGGTTTTCTTGGTCAACTGAGACCCTTGTATTTGAAATCATACCATTTATACAAGCAACACATCAATTTTCATTTACATCTTATCCTATAAATATTCCTATTTTATTGCTCTGTTAATATTTTTTGTCTGTTTTGAATTTAAATTTTTATTTATAACAACATCGGTTGACATTTGTTTTTTTGTTTTCTTCGACCCAAATGTTGAGCAATGGGCACATGTTTTTGTTTATCTTAAACAAAAAAGAAATTATCTGTACTGAGAAAACATGATGTAATGTGGCAAAATGGACTTGATTTTCAGATTCATTCTAAAAAAAAAAATAGCCCAATGATATGTGCCCATTGCCCAACAGCATTTGGTTTGAAAAAAATGTTGACTGGTGTAATCATCCATGAAAACTATTTATTTCTTCCACTTATAAATCATTTTTAATTTTTTAATCAACAGGGCAAGCACTGCATTTTAGATGTGAGTGGAAACGCAATCAAGCGACTACAAGTTGCTGGACTTTATCCAATTGCAGTTTTCATCAAACCCAAGTCTGTGGAATCTATTATGTAAGTTATTTTATCCTTTGTATGTGTAAGTATATCGTTTACTAATAAAATAAGGACTTTCATGATTTTACCCCAAGCAAGTTAGTAAAGCCACCAAGATTTAGGGGCTTACAGAGTGAGAGAGTGTATGGGAGGGAAAAAAAACAGTGAAGAGAAAAAACAATAAAAGAAAATGAATTAGGACAGAAGATAATGATTAACATTTAAATTTTTGAAGATCAAACTTAATTGGGAATCAAGAAGCCAAAAGAATGTTATACAAATAAGTGTGAGAAAAGAAACTGTTAACATAGAACTTACAATTACATTTAACCATTTCAAATGTAAAATGATGATACATTGCTGCTAATAGTATTGAATTTAAATTCATAGTCTAAGTATCGTATGAGAAGAGTTTATGGAAACATTTACCATAAAAGTATTTATAGAAAAGGTAGAGTAACTTCCTCCACATCTTTCTGACCAGAGCTTTCTGTGGACATATTTTAATCATTTCATCTTAAGCAAGGCAATAAAGCCACTAAGACACAAGAGATACTGGGTGTGAAAGAATATGAGAAAAAGTAAAGCACTAAGAAGAAAGAGCAATAAAAGAGAAATTAAGACAAGATAATGATTGACATTGCAACTAATCTTGTATTACACTTAAATTCATGTTGTGCAGAATACAATGCTATCTAAAATTAAAATGCTTATATATATATATATATATATATATATATATATATATCTATATATCATTTCTTAAGTCAGATGTTATTCTTAAATATTTTGAATTTGTTCTGCAGGGAAATGAATAAGAGGATTACAGAGGACCAGGCCAGAAAGACATATGAACGGGCGATGAAACTTGAACAAGAATTTGGCGAATATTTCACGTGTAAGTAAATCAACCATCATAGATATTCAGTTGAGAATTTTTTTTCATGCCAATAATAAGTGCATAAAAAAAGGAAAACTCCAAAAATACAATTGGTCAATTGCTGATATACCCCTGAAGAGTGGACAGACATGGCCACCTATGAAATTCTGCAATCTGGATGCTGAAGGTAACATCAATCAGCTAAGTGACAAAACCTTTTACTTAAAGAAAAATCCAAAAATTTAATATATATATATATATATATATATATATATATAAAAGGTTTGTCACTTAACTGATAGATGTTACCTTCAGTATCCCAACTCCAGAGTTTCATAGGCAGACCCTCCTTGAATCACTATGTCCACTCGTCAGTAGATGCAAAAGCAAGTATACAGTAATAGAAAGCAAAACATGCACACAAAACGTATTGCATTGATTATACAAACATACCAATCCCTCAAATGTTCAAACTGTTTGTGTAATATTGCTTTTGTCTAAAGCCTTCAACATTAAATTCTAAATTGAATATCTTTGTTTAAATTGTAAAGCTCTAATTCTGATAAAGATAGTACTATTATAACTATTTCTACATGATAGTAAAGATTTCATGTCTCTTTAGGCAATAACTTATCCTGCATGATGAATTCATGTTTTTTTTTATTTTTGCTTGCTTGCAGCTGTCGTACAAGGTGATACAGCCGATGAAATCTATGCAAAAGTGAAGGAAGTGATCCGTGATCAGTCAGGTCCCACAATATGGGTGCCAGCGAAAGAGAAGCTCTGAGCTGGATCTTGGACAGAGGGAGAAAGCAAAAAGAAAAAAAAAATTCAACTGGAAAAGGGGAAATTCAACTGTGCTTAGTACCAAGTTGAAATATATATATATATCTGGAAAATATATATATATATATATATATATATATATATTTGAAAAATGTCTATATTTGAGGGTGCAACCAATAGTGAACCCACCAAAATGTAAATGGGGATCCAAGATCAGCTACTAAGCAAATTCAAAGCGCAACTTGATAGAGAAGAATACTAACCCCAGCATTATAAATCATGTCCATTTATTACCCTTTCAGCCACCACCACTACCAACCCAACAACAATAATAAAAACAAAATTACAGTAACTATATAGACAAAATGACCAGTTGATGACCTCTAAGTGGGGCTTGATTAGGCTGTTTGGCATTGTCAACTTGACCTTGATTTATTAAAGACTTAAAAGCTGAACCAAAATACAGGAAAAGAAGAATGGAAAAATTAACAAATATATAGCAACTATTACAAAAGGGAAATTCTGCATTTACTATTTTTTTTTTTTCTATTTTTTTTTTTCTTTTTTTTAAAATCCATTTTAAACTTATGATTTTACAATCTGTCATGAAGACAGAATATGGGTGAGTGGGTTTTTTCATTCCTACCCTCACCATTATTAATAATAATATCTGATTCCTTCATACTGCAAGTAATATTAGTTTTCAGTGAATACAGCAACAATTAAATATCTTAAAATCCTTATCTAGGTATATTTTCTTATTTTATAACCTGCCTCTTTTTTCTTTTTAAATAACTTTCCAACTATCAATTATTTTTATTATTATTTTTCTTTTTATACACTCAATTTAATTTGAAATTTTTTAATTGCTTTTTCTTTATCAGTCAGAGCTGTCCATTGTTGCACCTATCAGTCACATGTTACACTAGTTTTTGCAAATGAATAATAAGAAAATAATTATATTAGAATTTATTATTTAAAGAAATAATAAAAAAGAAAAAAAAATCTAAATTTTAAAATTTATTTAATTGTAACATGGCTTTTAGGATAATTTGAAACCTTTTTGCATATTTAGGTCAGATTTTTCATATTTTCATTATTTTCTGTCTCATTTAATTTTTCGTTTTAAAAATTATCTTGTAACACATTTGTAGAATTTTTTTTTTTTTTTTTCTTTTAAGAAAACTTTGAAAATGGGGGATGATGTCCCCACCACCTCTCTAATTAGCCATTGCATATTAACTAACACACCCACATACACACTCTTTCACACATGCGCTGGCAAATCACTGCTTTGATAACAGCAGCACTTTGGTTAATGCTTTTTATTTTATTTCCTAACTTCACCTCCGCAACAATTATTCCTTGTTAGTAATAACCAATTACCTTGTTAGTAATAACCAATATAACATTTTTGTAGGGAAAGTTTATCATGTGAGTCTGGTTCAACGTGAGCAGACTTTCGCCCTCATTGTTCCTTGGACCTCTTCATTTCCGTACTGTTCAGACTTAAGGTTCCGGTTTTGTTTCTTCCTCTTTCATCCCATTAGTCATCCCATTAAAGGAAAAAAAAATATATATACATATATATATATATACACACACACACATACACACACTCACACGAATATGTCATGTCCACCAATACATATGTATGTACTGCTGAGACTTGTAGCAGTAGCCAAGATTGGGATGGCTTTTTTAAGTTTTCTTACTAAGTGATGACACTGTAAGTCGCATTGAATCTGTTTTATGATGTATGTATGACCAAACCATAACACTCTTGATGCTTTGGGGGCAAGGGGAGATACTAGATGTTTGCGCACTTGGAGCTGGCATCAGCCATTGAAGTCTTCTGAAATGGAAGTGATTTAAATGTTTTAAATAAAAGAAATTGAGGAAAAAAATTACTTCCTTGAGGGAAGGGGAAAAATATACACACACATACACACAACTATATACATTGATCGTTTTGAGAAGAACTCTTCAAGCTGATAAGAACTTTTGATTACAACAATATAAGAAGAAAAAAAAAGAAACCTTTGTAGTTAACCCAAAAAGTAAATATCTTTAAAAACAAAATAGTTGGCATTTCACATTCTATTCTTGAAAACATTTTTTTCTTTGTTCTCTTCTTTTTATCACAGTGAAATCATTGATTTTTGGTTACCTCTAAGCAATTATCTCCCTGTCACCCACAAACTTACCAACAAATGGAGCAAATTCTTGCTTACAAAAAAAATATAAAAATAAAGTGGGGGGCTAAAAAATTAAAAAATTGCACAACTGTTATTATTACATAATCTCTGTGCAAATTGTTAAATAAATATTTCTGGATCTTGAAAATGGCCACACACTTCTTGATTACGCCTCCTATTTTTATGTTCAGCAAATTTCAAAGATTTTATTATATCAACAGCTCAGCCATATTAACCAATGCAATATATTTGAAAAAAAAAAAATGGAAAGAATAGAAACTTATAACAGCTTTTAGTTTTTCATGGACAATGAAATCGTTTCTTATCTTCCTTCATTGTGTTATTCATAGTTAACAGCTTTGCTTTAGTGTACTTTTGATATATGACATTTTTTTTTGTTTTTTTTGTTACAATGGCTTAAACCCTTAATTTGTTATGTATCGTTGTTAACAAAGCTACACTTTCTTTTCTTCCCATACTGCATTCCCTAAGAAAGAGTACATTTGCACTAAGTTCTGCAAACACTTTTTCTTTCTTTCCTCCCACCCTCATTTCCATTGTAGTCTCTTTGAAGGGTTCTTCCCCCGCCCCTCAGGGTTTTTCATAACAATATATATATATATATATATATATATATATATAAAAGATGATCTCAGTATTGGCATACTCATGTTAAGAGACTTTTCTTCTCACAACAAAATGGTAATTTATATATATATATATATATATATATAGGCAGTGACTTTTGCTGTTAACTTTTAAAACATTTATTTTTACAGCGGTGATACACAAACACACATTTTTACTGCCTTTGACCAAATACTTAGTATATTCTCTAAAAATGCACTTTCCCCCCATTTTAAGCATTAACAGTTGCTACCCTCAAATTCATTAATTATAAATTCTAACACTGTTGCTATATTGTCTTCTGCTAAATTAAATATCTTGCTATATGTATAAACAATAATTTTAAGGGGTTTTTTTTTTTTCCTTCACAAAAAATGTGTACTCTGGAAACAAACCCTCGAAAACCTTTCTCTCTCTCTCCTGTTTACCACTCTCGCCCTCCACTGTGTGTCTGAAAGCGGCCAGTCAGTGTCCACAGGGGATAGTGAAGTCTATAATTATACCACCATCAGCAACACTTATCCACTTCTACAATGATCATTGTTTTATATTGCATCCCTATAAATTTTACTACCAACTTGTTTGTTTTTACTGCCACTAAACATTTTTCTTTCTCAGATTAAAATTCATTGGGCAGTAATTTCTTCAACATTGATCCCCTCTGCATTCTCAAAGGGTTCGATGTGGGCTCTTTATTTAGTATTTAACAAGTCATATTTGGTGTGAATATGATCAGTTTGGGTTTGAGCCTAGGAGCAGCCATGTAGATTTTAAATGTTTTTTTTACATAGTACCCATTGCGAATCATTCCAGTTGTATTCTTCCAAAATCTTCAATATACTAGTGATAAGAATATGTTCATCACACTCCCTCATCAAAATGTAGTCAAATTGTTTTGTTTCACTTTGCTACTTAAATAGACAGTCTCCATTGGTCATCAGTCAAGCATTTGATATTTTGCTGACAAGTCCTACGTACAATTACCGAACCATTGATAACGAAGAAAAAAAAAAAAAAAAATTTTAACGTTTCACCCCCCACCTCCCACTTAGTTATATTTTTATCTCTTTTGTTCCATCTCTGGACAAAATACTTTACCAAATGAAGAGAGAAGAAATATATGGTGCTGAATTAATTTCTAACTTTAATACTCTTCATTTTTTTTTTTTTTTTTTTTTTTACTGCAGGTTTTAACATTATTTGTTGCCATGGTAACTAATCTTACAAACCTGCTAACAAACACTTTTTGTCTTCTCCACTATTTTTTTTTTTTTTAAAGATAAACACAAAATTTTATATATAAAATTTAAAACTAAAACAAAAAAATTTCCCTATCTTTAAATTTTATATATTATATGTAGTGTTTGATTTTTGTGTGTGTATGTACACACATATAAACTTTAAAAATAATTAATTTGGTATAAAATAGAAGGAAACAGAAATAAAATTTATTACAAGAATGCAAGCCATGAATGAAGAGTCCATGTTTTATAACTGAAGAAATGTCACCTTTCTTTCTCTCTCTTTTCAATTATATTCTTTGAAGATACCAAAAACAGCAAAATTGTAAATATGCAGCCTGTATAGAAAATACAAATGCACAGATGCTTTGAAGTTTGTTTCCCATTTGAATGAATGAATCTGAAAGTATTCAACACTTGGGGAGGTGAGAATTTGTCATAATTGCAAGACTGGCTGATGTGTTTGTGGATATAAATGAACATTTTAACACTTCCTCCTCCACCAATTTTTTTTTTTTTTTTTTAGACATTGATTTTAAAAGTTAAAATAATTTTTATACCATTACTTTAAGGGTAGTCATTTTGCTAAAAATAACATACAATCTAATTTTAGTGAAAACCTAATCATTTCCAGCACACAAATTATTTGTAAATACATACAAGTTTTATGTACATGATGCTAACCAACATATATATATATATATATATATATATATATATCACAAACAGAAAACTTTACCCAACACTGGGCTAATAAGCAATTATCTGATTATGACTTAGGGAAATATTTAGTTTTGATAAACTTAAGAAAACACTTTTGATACAACTTTATTAGTTTTCCTTATATTTTCCTCATCTAAGCAAATGCTGGCATGAATTGATATCATCTTTCTCTGCAAATATAATCCAACATCTTTAGATATAAAAAATTTTTTCTCCATCAAGTGAAACTTACAAAGTTATAAGAAACAATGTATATAATGTGTTAGGAATGTATATATATATATATATATATATATATATATATATATATATAATTCCAAGTGAAGGGGACTCAAGTTTTTTTTTATTTTGGGTGCTCTGGCATTTATTTTATTGTAAACAGTGCTCAATATAATGAGTATTATAGAGCTTAATATAATGTAATTATATGGTTATGTCAATTTTACATTGCGACATGGGAATTTCTATGTTTCAAGATAGGTTCTCATCATCAGGCAATGTTGGTGTGGTTGTGCAGATGATTTACATTTAAATGACAAAGATGAGATGATGAGAACCCATCTCGAAACATAGAAATTTCCATGTCACAATGCAAAATTGACATAACCATATAATTATATATATATATATATATATATATATATATATATATACACACACACTAATAATAAAAATCAAAAGTATCAATTTCAAATCGCAAAATTTTTAAATGTTCTAGAGGACTGTAGCAGCAGTAGTTAATAAATTAATGAACTTATCTTTTGGCCAAGTTTCATTTTATGGATATTACACTGATTAGGGTCTTGGAAGTACCTTATAAATATATTTTTTTTTTTTTTTTTTTTCATTTGTAAACGAGTTATTATGCCACCTAGGTTTCTACCATGAGTGGTGTCTTCAGGTGATTTTCAATAACTGATTTTACCGTTTACCTTTTTTTTTTTTAAGAACGCTCACGTAACGGTGTTTTTTTCTTAACACTCAAGTGGCAGGGAATTTTTGAACGTGCAATTAAAAATTCCCTGTCACGTGAGAGTTCTTAAAAAAAAAACAGTAAATGGTAAAATCACCACTCATGGTAGAAACCTAGGTCGCAAATGGAAAATATTCAAAAGTTCTACAATGTAATTATATCAAATACTTTTTAATACAAATGTGCACTGATCTAATTTTATTATGACCAGAAACTAAGTAATTAAACAACCAAAAAAATAAATAAATATATATATATATATATATATATATATATATATATATGGTTATGTCAATTATTCATTGCTACATGGAAATTTCTGTTTTGAGATTAATTCTCATCATCAGGCAATGCTGGTGTGGTTGTGCAGACAATTTACATTAAAAAAAAATTTTTTTTTTATGTAAATCGTCTGCACAACCACACCAGCATTACCTGATGATGAGAATTAATCTCGAAACATAGAAATTTCCATGTAGCAATGAAAAATTGACATAACCATTATATTATATTATATTATATTAAGCTCTATAATACTCATTATATTGAGCACTGTTTATAATAAAAATAAATGCCAGAGCACTCAAAATATAAAAAAAAACCTTGAATCCTCTTCACTTGGAATTTTATATATATATATGCACACATATAATTTACTCAAAACCCTTACATTGATTTAAATTAAATCTGTTATATTATATAGCAACTATTCCACCCACTCTTATGTCACCATTTAATAATTCTATGCTTTATCCTGTTTCTAATTAATACTTTCTCTTTGATTTGCTTTAAAATCCTATGGCTGCTATCATTACAAAATAACAAAGTAAATCAGATGGTACTTGTGTGTAGTTGAAAAAAATGCTTATCTTTATCTGCCTCTAAACATATCAACAAGGTTCACTTAACTGATCAAGAATGTGATAGTTAAGGTCTAAATATTTCTTCCCATGATGATTGACATGCTATAGACTATTGTTATAGATTAAAAGCCTTCTCCAGTGGGTTAATACCTTTTTGTTATTTCTCATTGTCCAGTTCCCTATGTTAAATATTTTTTTATTATATGATAATGTTGAACTTAAAATTTTTAAAAAAATATAATTATTTGTTATTACAATTTTAAAAAGTTTAGCTATCCTATCCATCCTTTGAATTCAGTGTAGCAATTTTATATTTACATTGGTTTAATCCTGAAGTGATGTAAATTAGGTGCCTGTCATTCGGTCTCATATCACATGCTGATATATTTAAGAATATTGACAACTAGAAATGTTTGTAACAACCTGTTGTCTCATCTACCATACTTTTAATTTGAATTGTTTAACTTGGATAATTTAAATCTTCTATACATTTCCTCTGATAATATTGGAGAGGAGAAAAAATATGTAGATTTATAAAAAAAACAATGTTTTTTATGTAGACACCAACATCCTGCTGTAAAAATAAAATCTTTCTAAATATGTTATGGAAAATAGGACTAAACCATGTCCCTGCCAATATTTTCACATAAATTTTGTTTTACATATCTTGCGTTTCATATCAAAATCTATTGGAAATCCACCATAAAGCAAATTAAATCATCCTATAGTTGATGAGTCACTCTGAAAAAGTGTCATGGAACAAGATATTTCTTTTGTAAATTGTAATCTCTCATTTGATGAAATTGATTTTAAAACAGATTTCAGTTACTTTTGTTTCAAAATGACTGCACTTGTCATGATGAATTCCAACATGGAAATTTGTTTGCAATGCTTAGAGGAACAAAAGTTTTGTACAAAAGTGTAAGACATTGAAACTTAGATTTTGTTCTGCCTTCATATTTGAGATTAACAAAATTAATCCACTGAGGAAGAGAGTGGAGTAAATAAAAACACTTTTTAAAATAATATGGATGATTAACCATATTTGTTTTTGTCTTTGATTTCATTAGAATTCTACTTGATATTTAAAAACTTTAATTGGTAGGGGAGGGGTGATGAACAAGGCCCTCGCTTATATGGCTATATTTTATTATTTGTTAATTTTTTGCATATCCCTCAAACTTCTCAAATTTAGGCCAGATTTTTAGTCCAAGGCCCTTTTTGTCACAGATTATTAAAAAAAAAAAAAAAAAAAAGCTACAGGCAGTATGTCAGCTTTTTAAAAAGAAATATCTTGCTGATATTAAATTTGTAGCAACAAAATGTGTGTGTGTGTGTGTGTGTGTGTGTGTTGAATTGTGATAGTTTTTGGTGTCAAGATTGTTGCTTTTTCAGTAGTTTTACTGATAAAAGGCACTTTGGTAAGCAGGTCTTTTATTGCTAAGTGCTCAATATCGGTGGAGATAGAGCATTGATAGTTTTATTTCAAAGAATTTGTCACTTTAACTAAGCAAGTTCATACCAACTTTGAAGTTTCGTGAGGATGCTATTATGGTATTTTCACCCATTGTCAATCAAGCTTGGCTAAGTCCTGACATGCAACCACACCGTTATGGTGTCTTCACTTATCGTGAAGGAAAATACCATAACAGTGTGCTCACAAAACTTCCAAGTTGGCATGAACCTGCTCGATTAAAGTGACAAATTCTTTGCATCAAAACGTGTGTGTGTATGTGTGTCTTTTGTAGGTAACCTGAACACTGGTTTTTAGTTAAATTATTGGTAACTTCACTGGCATTTGCAACAATCTTAACTAAGTTTCATATATACTATAATTAAAATTTTGTGTGTGTATGTATGTATGTGTATATATATATATATATATATATACACACACACACACACATTTAGGTTTAGACTAAAACATTCTAATAGCATTTGCCATTTCTGTCTTATAAAATCTTTGATACTCTTAATGCATAATTTGCCACATTTTGCTAATACCAGAAATTGTGAATAAATTTGCAAGTAGTCACAAATTGTTATGAAATGACACTATTTTCATAATTAATTTAAGTCATCTTTAATTCAAACATTTTCTCCTCAAGAAATGAATTCTTGAATATATTCAGATGTTTTTTCTGTTACTTGGTTTGTTGCCAGTTTTTTTTTTTTGTTTTTTTTTTCAATTTTTCTGATCATCTATGCTACAGCTTGTTGTAGTGTGGAAGTATTTTTTACGCGTTGTCTAAACTAACATTCCAATTGAAATATTGCATAATGAGAAAAAATTCTCCAGAGTACTTGCCATTAAGGAAATGTAACTTTCCAACTCTCATTTACTTGTGCAATTTACTCACGATGGGCAACTCAGGATTATTATTCAGGATAATCAAGAAATAAGTAAAAGTCCTCATATTTGTAGACGACTATTAGCTTTGATTATAAATCTATCTTAAGTAAGAACTATTCCTTACCAACTTAATTTTTTACTCTAAGAATAAAAAAAATCTAACTGTTGTAATTTTCCCAGTAACAATAGTGATCTGTGTTAAAATAGAGAAGCTGACAATGTTTGTTTATTTTTCTCTAGTCTTTCTCTTTTTTGACTTTTTTAAGTTTACTTTCTCAGTTTATTGCAACATTTTATCATTAAAAAGGGAGTTTTATTTTATTTTTTTTTTTTTTTTTTTTTTTTTTTTTCTCTCTTATTTAGATGAATTTAATGGCAGAACAGAATTTGTTGTCAGAATGCAAATTCAGGTGCCAACTCTTTTATACACTTTTATTTAGTTTGCTGGATAATATACAGGAAATAATATTAAGCAACCTATAGAAAAGCATACAAAAAGACTGAGTGGCTTAATCAGGTTTCAGATTGTTTAACATAGGTTTAGAGGTAAAAAGAATAAACTCAGATATATAAACTTATTAAAAAAAAAAGACTTGACAGGGCCTACAAAAGGTTTAGCTTGAAGCTTTATAATGAGTTAACTCTGTGAAATGAATTTAATCTTAATTTAAATACAATGTAGCCAAAGGAAGATATTAGAACCATAATTAGCAACATTTTAACTTTTTTTTTTTCCTTGTAAAAGTATTGGCTTTGTTGGTGAATAAACAAAGCCCCATTCTCTTGTTTCTAGTTCAAAATACTTAAAACTTTCCGTACTTATGCACGTTCAAACAAGCCCAGGTTTGCTCGTCTCTCAGATTCCAATCAGTTCATAAAAAACTTTACAACATTACTAATTTCTTATTCTTATAAGATCAAAATTGAAGTTCTTTATTTGTTTAAAAAAAAAAAAATGTTCATCCCCCAAATATTTGTAATCAATTAATATATCTTATCTTGAAACTAGTGTGATACAGTTTGTTTATCCTTTACTATGGGGACAAAAATCTAAACCCACACTGAAGAAATCAATCCATTTGTTTTATTTATTTACTTTTTTAATTATCGAAAATATTAATATAATAAATTATAATTTCTGTTTTGCCAACCAGTCTCAACAACTGTATGAACCCCATATCTCTGCCATCACCAAGGTCAAACTTGTTACCTATGAATGGGTATCTGCATCTCTCAGCAAATCATTTTCTGTTTTCTTCCAGCTTAAATCATTTTTTTTTTTTCTGTTCTTTTTTTACTCAAAAAAATGAAGTTCTCTCAACTCACTACAATCATTACTTTGTTTCAAAAACCTTCAAGGTATTTAATATCTCTCTTAAAGTATTTTTTTCTATTAGCTTAAATTTTTTTTATATGTAAATCTGATTTAAATTGATCTCTGCAAGAATATATATATATATATATATATATATATATATATATAGAACAAACTTATTAACGCTAGAACAGAAATATTAAATAAGTGTAGAATGCACAAAATGAAGTTTCTTGCTTAGACTATCGGACCTTAATGTGAACCCCCCCCCCCCCAATAAATCTTTTTTTTTTTTTTCTTCCTCAAACAACTCCTTCCCCCAAATGGGTTAGTCTTTAATAGGTGTCTATTTATTTGGTTAGTCCTGGTCTGCCTTTGCCCTGACGAGCCGTTGTGCGAAACCGCGGTAGGTCTTGGCGATCTTGCGATTTTTTTCGTATATAATATATATATATATATATATATATATATACACACACAAACAAACTGCATAGAATTTTTTTTTTTTTTTTTTAAAGCTCAAAACTAAAATTTAAAATTACCAAATATTAAGCCATAACAAGATGAATCTGAGAAATAACGTCATACCACTTACATTAAACTGGATTGTCCAATCTCCCTGATTAATGATGCTTGCTAAATTAATATTTGTTGCTTTGCTGCCGCCTTAACCATTCCATTTTCAAGCCAATATTTACCACTGCCATAAGCCTTGGAAATATCTTGTGTGTGTATTCAGGAGTTGTTGACAATATTCACAATAAGTTCCTCATCTTTCGAATTTTCACTTCGACACTCGAGGAACACTCAGTAAAGTGAAAGCGCTTATTCAGTCAAGGAGAAATAGAAAATTGTTTAAGCTTAACTTTGATGATTTTGACAAGGTTTTGCCTCTATCCTCATTGACTTGTGGGTATGTGCTGTGGTTCTTGAGGTAAGTATGTTAGTTCCTTATGATAGCAAAGCTAGCATAACTCAAAATCATCTTGCTGGCATCTTTATACTTGTAAAATCTCTGATATCAGAAATTTTGCTTTAAACAGTTGAAAAATTTTTTTAAAAGTGGGGGTGAATGAAGTGTGTGTGTAAATGTGTGCAAAGAACGTGGATTTGATAGTTGAAAATGTTTACCTTCTCTGGTCCACCATTCCCCACTCCCGGTCACCTAATGAGTTTAATAAATGGTAAAATAAAAAAAAATATACTTGTCTATAAAAACGGACTTTGTTTAAAAATCAAAATTTATTTTGATTTCGTTTAGAAAATATATCTTAATTGTCTAAATCGTTTTATCACTCACTTATTTGGACGCAATCATTAAGTTTATGTTTAAGAATTAATATTAGTCTGCGTGCATTTTTATGATAAAAAAAAGTTTGGCCTTATCTCTCATCTTGAGAGAAAGAGACATGGCCTGATCTTACGTCATTTTAATTCCTACTTTTATTGATGCATTGTAGTTTTATTAGAATGGATATTATTAAACCTGGTCCACATGAGCTGAAAGTCTCACGTTTCGATATACATCATTGAATAATTAGCAGCCTTCGCATTTCAAAAGCCTTTAATCGCAATAAAAAAAAAATGCAGTGTTGTATATTTCTTTAGAAAATGGACATTTAAAAACAATAGAAACGATCTGTTCTTGACTTGGTTATTCATTCAACTGTAATATATGGAAGAGAGGGTATCCAGTAAACATGTGAAACCATCCAACTGACAAATTTCTCGGTTAAAAATCCATCTCATGTTGTGCCAGTCCGGCGTCTATTCTGTGCATTTAAATCGCACGACAATCGAAGCACGGATGTTTGTCCTTTTTGCCGTCTTGTTTAGAGTTGAGCTTTTTTGGGTACAGTCGCTGCTGTCTTTCCGGCTGCCGCTACATCACGTCAAAATCGATTCGACGATCTCTATAAATACTTTGGACATCAACTCCCTCGAAAGTGGGTTTCGATTTTCATAATCATCCGATCCTTGTGCATACAGTCAGATTTCTTCAGAACTAAGCCGTTTTTCTCAAATTCTTCCTTTCCCTCTTCATTGCCTCCTATCTCCCCACTTCTAGGGTGTTTCATTTCCTTTATTTTGCCACTGCCTCGGGGGTAGAATATGAAACTGGAGGCAACAAGGTCGAAAATTTAAATTCCATAATAATACTCTTAAGAAAAAAAAAAAAAAAGCAAATGGTTTTTATATTCCTTTATTTAATTATAACAAATATTTTAGGTTTAACTTTTTTGCTTACACTTTACTACAATACTCTAGTTATACGCCCTTGAATAAATATAATTAAGCGAGCATAGATGCACGTCCAATTGCTTTAAAATACGAGTGGTTTACTATCAAACAGAAAACGCTGAACGCTACTTGGAGTAGAACTAGAAACATAAGCAAAGGATGCGGTCTCAGATCGCAGATTTAGCAATTAACGAAATTTATAGTTTGGTCTCGGTAAAAATCCTCATCTCGACTCCGTGAACCACGAATCATTAACTTATTTGTGCAGTACGAGCGGGTTAAGTGAAGGTATAAAGAGAACACTCGACTTAAAGCAATCTCCCCAAAGTACGTTTTAAATTACCCCAAACCTTTTTTTCTTATATTACGCTGTGTTATGATAGATTTTTTTCACTTATATTATTAGTGTTTATATATTCATATAAACTGGACAAAAAAAAAAAAAAATGAAATTTAACTATACTCCTGTATTCTTAGTTTGTGGGCCAGTATTCACTAAATTTTACGAAATACGAGATGGCTGCAGCTAAAATTGATTTAATAGAAATGACATTACTATATAATCTTCCCACTGCGTTGTCAGACGTAATCAAGAAGAGTAATTAACTTCAGCTATCAGCAGTGTAACAACAAAAAAATGGCCATCATCCATAAACAATTCAATGAAACAGACAGACGAAACCTTTGCAACTACCATATTTTGGGGCATATATGATGCACTCCCATTTTAGCTGGCAATAATGAAGAAGAAAAAAATAAATAAACCGTATTTATAAAATTTTAAGTGCGCTTTATATGCTCTAAGATATGGTAATGAGATTAGTTATTTACTTATGGGTAAATAATTTGATTTAAAGAAGAAAGATGGTTGAATCTGAAATTGTATTTCTTTTATGTTACACAAACATTTTCCCCCCTAATAAAATTGAATTTATTGGAGAAGAAAAAGAAAAATATTAAAAATTAAAGCAAAAAACAACAAACAAACAAGCAAAATGTAAATTTCAGACTCAGAGCTTGTCGTTGGCTACTAAACTTTTTGTAGTTTTGGTCGGCCTTTTCATTCCTTATGACTTTCTGTGTGTACTTTCCTGTTAACATTTCCATGAAATTTCTCCACTTCTTTCTTTGATGACACAAAAAGAACCAAAAAGTTCAAGTGAATAAAAATGTTAAAACGAAAAAAAAAAATCTGACTTCTTTCATTCTCGTTTCCATATTTCTTTCTTGTTTTGTATCTCTTGTTTCTACAAGGTCAGTCTTTGGGGAATTAAATCAACTGCTTGTCGATTTTGATAAATTGTCGATGATTTTCATTTGATTCCAAGACGACAAAAAGTTTAAAATAGCTGAGGCTTGGCCAATTATAGATACAACAGATTTTTCTTTTTTAATATAACAAAAATACACTTGTCAAAATGATCTTTCATTTTTGTTTTTTTCTATACATCCTTTGTGATCTGACTTAATTTTTGCTTGTCGGCTGGTAACAGGTGTAAGTAAAGTGTAGATAAATGGCAGTTGTATTAACTGATAAAAATGAATATTCATCGCAAAATATAAAAATTTATTGACAATACAAGTTGTATCCAAGAGTTGGACAATAAACACGAATTTTTTTTCTTGAAATAATTTATTTTCATTATAGACTAAGCACTACAGATCATTCATATCGATCTTTATTTATTTTTTTATTTTTTTTTTTGTAAAAGTTTATGGGTGGGAGAGTTCAATTTTCTATGTAAATTGTAAGTTGATCTGCGCCTTGACGTAAAACAAAATCTAGCCATACTAAAGGATTTCTGAAAAAGTAAAAAAAAAAAATTCTTACATTTTAAGAAGACACGTAGTAAGATTATATTAGTCTTGGATTGCACCGTAAACTGAACTTCCATTCTATTAAAAGAAAACAAAAAAAAAACCCTACGAGATCTAGATTCCTTAATTTATAGTAATATGAACTAATAAATTATTTCTGATCGGTGTGTTTATCGTACAACTCTATCATAGAAGTAATCGATGACCATCCCAAAATTCCATTGCCAAAGTCGCCCAATATCAGGATACTTCTCCACACCTCGAACAAATTAGATTCTGTAGTGCCATTGACTAGAACTCGCCATGCCGTGTGTTGACCGTGGCCAACCGTCCCCTCTTCCTATCTTCTTCTTCTATGTGCCCTGTCCCTTCAGGACGTAGGCGATCATGGATCTCCACGTCTTTCTATCATGTTCCTTTAATTCTACTCAGCTCATTTCCCAAAACTTTTACTCTGTGGAAGTAACTCCCTAACAACTACAATCTTGCTCTCTATGCTCAGGGTCAACCGATATCTATATTACAAATGCTCATAATACTTAAAATTCCCCCTCCCTTGCAAACTTAATTCACCCAATACAAGAGCCAACCAGAGTAGAGGATTATTATCAATAGAAAGAACAAAAGGTCGAACAGATTGTCATTACATTCATCGATGGATATTGTATACCATACGAGCGAAAGAATTTCGTTTTTGTCTCACGAGTTCTTAATAACTACACTGACTCCCAAGGAGACAGACATATATTGTTGGTTTGAACAGTTATTTACAGTTTTTAATGTCATTTGTTTACGGCCATAGCATGTTGAAACACCTGTTCTCGTCCGATCTCCGAAAAAAACAACATAAAGCTTTTTTTCTCATTGAAATCCATGAATTTGTTTTGCTCGTGCGAAGTCTCGAAAAAATCACTATAAAAGATTCACTATTTTTTTTATCCATAATTTTTAATGTAAAAATTACTCAACTTTTTAGCAAGAAAACTCGAGTCAATGTTAAAAAAATGCCTCAAACCATTGTTGATTCAAGATGAAATGATTTATGACATGTCTCTAATTTAAAATTAGATACATTGTATTCATTTTCAATTTTTCTAGTTGAATATTACATATGATCTAATATAGCACATAATTAGGTTAAATTAAAATTTCATTCCTTGAAAGGCACGGATTCACTCGGACAGACACACGCTCCTCTGTCATTCTGAAGATGAGATTTTCATCTCGAAACATTAATGTATAATAAATACGTAATTGCCAAAAAATTTCTTTACCTTCCTTTATTTTACTAAACGCATTGTGACAGCCTTCAAGACCTAACCATAAATTAAAATTTGTATTTTTACATGAATAATGCCTTATGAACATTGAGACTTAGTAGAGGCGATAGCGTATCATAGAATCGGTGGTGAGCGCCTTGCACCTTGAAAGATGACCACTGAGGAATACGAGGCGCTGTAAGCCCCGACCAACACGCAGTAGATAATAGCCCATGAATAGCAAACAGAAAGATCTACGGTAGGCTTACCTTCAACAGAAGGACTTTCACAGGTTGATTAAGAATATCACTTTCTTTCCTCAGTTTATCTAAACAATTGAAGCGGATGAATTTTTTTCGTTGGTTTGTTTTTTAAACACCTCTCAATCTAACTAAAATGTTTTTACACCTCATTGACTTGTGATTAATAATCATATATTGCACCAGATAATATTTTAAAATTTATTGTGTAATGGATATCGGCTCGGAACGAGAAATCGGAGAGTCGATTTCGAATTCTACTCGAATTTGTTAATTCCCTTACAAATATCTTTGGGGAAGGCACGAATCCACCTCTTCTCATTCCATCTATGGGTTGAACAGCAGGAAAGATTGAGTTCTATAGCCTTGATTGGCAACCGGTCTAATACAGAACCTACCACGAGAAAATCTTCTGCCTAGTCAGTCATGTCTCGTTCGAGACATGATCGCCCAAGCGTGTATCACGTATGACAACTGACTGACTGAATTATTTCTGAATAGAAAGTTCCAACGCGTTCTCAATTTTGCACAAATGTGTCAAGAGATGAAAAGTATCTTACAACTTTTCCCATTTGCGTATAATCCTGTTCTTGAATGATCACACTGCATGGAAGTTGATTGATGATAGATTTTGAAATTTTATTTATTTATTTTTTTAATAATAGTTTTATACATAAATGAAAACGAAGTCAATTTAAAACTCTGAATATTCTCTTCAGTACCAACCTCTTCTTGAACTTTCTTCTCTGAATTATCATACATTGTAGTGAACCACTCATACCCTTTATATTCTAAATATCATTGTAATCTTCAGTCCAAAAGATTAAGTATTGTGTGATGACTTTTGTTAATGCATTATTTATCCTCTGACCAAACAAGCGTCGAACATATTTCTGCTTTCATCGGAGATTGTATGGCAATAATTTCGTTTAATATAACGGGAAAATAAATATATATTAGATAACCATTTTCTTTTTCAAAATCAGATTGAAGATTATGCAATATTTTTATTTTTAGTGAAATAATTTTGATGTGTACTCAGTGAAATACTGGTTTTGGAAAGAGTGTCTGATCTATATGCGTTGTGGTGCAACGGAACGAGAAATCGGAGAGCCGAGTTCGAATTCCAGGTGAATTCGTTGCATTCACTTACGTCTAAATACCCTAGGGAAAAGTATTAATCCGTCTCTATCTATTCGTTAAATAGTAGGACAGACTGGGTTCTATAGCCTTGGTTGGCAACCAGTTTACTAAAGAAATTAATGGAAACCTATTGCGGAAAAATCTGCCCAGTCAATCATATTTTTATGCAATTTTTCATGTACGTAAATTTTCAGGTATAATGAACATTGGAGGATATATTTTTTCCATTTCTGTGTATTACTTTACCTAAACCTCTAGAAATTAATCTCCATAGTTTCATATTGTCACAAGGACCGTTTTTTCTTTTCTTTTATTAATGCTTTGTCCCTTCAAGAGGTAGGCAATCATAATACTCCCCAGCCTTCGTTATTCTCTGTGAATTCCTATGAAGTTTTGGCAAAGATGGTGTTTTCTTGTTGCTTTCACGGTTTCGAATTTAGAATAGTTCCAGACAGTTCGGGCTTTTTAGCCTTGGATTGCAGTCTCCCTTAACTGAATAGAGAATAGGTCAGAAGTTGAATTCTCTTTGCTAATTTTACGTTCAGCGTTATACGAATCACAAAGGCCTTATGCTCGACAAACAAGTTTTGAAAGTTTTCAAATTGGGCATTAAGAACATCCATTCAAAAATATATCTTTGACTGATAAAAGTTTTCATGTCCATGAAAAAGTATTCTAATACATGATCTCTGGTTAATTACCCTTTGATCTCCCGCACAATTGGAACCTCTAAGTCATTTTTTTTTTTTTAGTATTTAGGTAAATAGAAGTAATTGTTCCATGATTGTAATGGGGGTTATTAATATCGACCCAGATAATGGGTGAGCTATGGAAGAAAGGTTTAATCTCCTGTTTTAACTTTCCCCTTTATGGGCATTATTATAGCCATGATATAATAACACTGTATTTAACGGACGGAACGGAATAGCTGAAAGAAAAAATAAAGACAGCCATGCTTTTGTTCTTGAATAGATGTTATGATGCAAAATACACCCTATACACTACCGACCATAAGTTTGGGACCTCTTAGATTTATTCTCTGGGAGAAAGAAATAACAAATTTTATGTCTTAGAAGAATAAATATAGATATATTTCATTGTTGCTCACACTTGTACAATAATTAATACTAAAATTAACATAGAGTAATTTCAAATTTAATTAAAGTTAATTCATATTTTCCTTTCATCAAAGAAACCACCACGAGCCTTTATTACTGCAGAGCAAATCCTTGGCATTCTTTCTAATAACTTATAAAAATAAGTTGGTGAAAGTGATTTCCAAACATCCTGCAAGCATTTAAACAACATTTGTTCATTTTTAAGAAGTTCATTTTGAACTGTACGATCAATTTCATCCCTTATTCTCCTTCTTTAATAGTAGTTTCTTAACTGCTACACAGCCTTTAAGCCCAGCAGAATGAAGTCGTCTCTTAACAGTCGTAACAGATACTGGATGTTGCTGAGTAGAATTCATTTCAATTGCTAATTCCGGAGCGGTTTTTCTTCTTTTCCTCTTGCTATATATGATCAAGTGCCTATCCTCTACAATAGATATTACTCTGGGCCTACAAGATCTTTTCTGTCAGTATTTAACTCAATTTCACGAAGTCGTTGAAGGCAATAATGCACGCCATTTTTTGATAGGCTTAATTTTTTAGCAATAACACTTTCAGAATATCCTTCTTTCGAAATAATTTCAACCTGAGTTCTTTTTTCAATGCTAATCTGTTTCTTTCTTGCCATTTATACCGTAGTAATATGGTTTACAAAAATAAATTATACCGTAATTATAATATCTGAATAAATCTGAATTTTCGGTAAAATCTTGCTCAAGTAGCAAACTGAGTAAATGTTTACTTTAAAGTTGAAAAGAATACTTTTTTTTACTTAACATCTGCACAAGAATAACAAAAAATACAAACTCGGCGAATTTGATTTTGCTAAAAATTTGGGTGGTCCCAAACTTATGGTCAGTAGTGTACATATTGGCCCGTGTTTCACACAGAGAACTATATCACATGTCTATAACAGCAAGCAGTGATATCTTGTAAGATCTTTCGAAGAGAAAACTGGAGTAACAGCGGTTTCTCTATGAACCTGGTGAGGCCATAATACCTAATGCAGTGCACTAGGGACGCCCTTCTTCTCCGAGAATCTACGTCACTCACCCGCCATTACGTGATCCTCGTGACTTTATCTCAACGAAAGCGAGATAATCGCCATTTGTATTCCTACAACTGAAAAGCAGACGACAGCGACGATAGAGCAAAGTTCTGCCATTCTACATAATTGAAGACGTGGGGGTGGGCTACAAAGTTGGGTCAATAATTTTGTAACTTGGCATTGTTATTACTAATTTCAATCTGCAGCTTTCACTGTATAATGTTGATCTCTATCGAAAAATAAATATTCGATACCTGTTTTCATTATTAGGCCACAAACTTTACCTGACTCTCTTTTCGTCTATTCTCCCCGTGAGTATTAGATTCTCCAAGCCCCCCAAAATTCAGCTGTCCCGTGAGTTTTAGATTCTCCTACGTGTTCCAGAAACTTTAGCTATCTCTTCCTGGTTTTAAAAATAGGTTTCCTTTAATCCTGATGAGAAGACGTATAATCAAGAGATACCTAACGACAGCTAGAGCTTTTCCATATTTTTTTCTGAGAACCGATTGATATACACTAAAGTTAATTGTCTCCGAAGAAGAGATAGAAACAACATTAAAAAAGAAAAAAAAGAAAAAAGTAGTGTTTCACCGCTTCTATCATATTAAGCAATTCTGTAAGTGGGGTCATAGCTAAACTTGTTTCAAAATGGCGAAAGTGACATTTATAACAATTCTTATCCTCAGTTGGCAAAGTTAGGAGTGTGAAATATTCAGTTGTCGACAGCCGGTTATGATTGATTGATTCGTTTTCTACAGCATATCAACCTTTTGAAGGTCATTTAACCTTGCGTTAATCACCTTGGATTTTCGAATATGGATAGACCCCGGGGATGTTTATTCACCCCAATACAAAAATGCTTATCGTATTACAGTTATGTAAACTATTGTATTGCTGAAAAAAATATCATAACAGGCAATCTTCGTTACAATATACATTAAATCAACATTTGAACTTCAGATATAATTATTCATTAAAATGAAAGTTGTAATATTTTTCTCATAAACATATGGCGTAAACTGTAGGGAAAACACACTAATGCAATAATGACAGAGAAAAATTTCATTCATAAAACATACCCACAGTACATTTTCATGACTAAAAACATATTACATTAGCTAAACTCAAAATTACAGGACTGAAAGAGTAATAGTGTGTGTGTGTTGTAAGGATGCTTAGTGTAAAAATTGCTGTTTTTTAGCAGTTTACTGGTAGAAAGGCATTTTAGGCAAGCAGGTTTTTTGTGATAAAGTCCCTGAGTTAGGAGAGTAGTAGTGGGGAGAGAAAGAAACAAGATGGATACTAGGAATTACAAGTACATTAAAAAAAATTGTGTTATCAAAACATCCCCATATGACTAACGCAGGATTAAAGTAAAAAAATATTTTTGGTTTGTAAGAAATTGTTTGAGATAAGGGTGTAATAATACAAATATTACTAATTAACCCATAGTTGAGGGAGAAGAAGTGAATTCATATCTTTTCCAAGGTTATTTACGCGTGAGTGAATATAATGAACCCAATTCGAATTGGAACTCGGTTCTCCGATTAACAATTTCGAACCATTATACATTACACCACCTGCACATCCAAGCTTACAGTACTTTGTATTTCCAAGCGATCAACCATCTAGGAACTGAGCACGTTCAACATTGCTCAACTTCAATGATCGTACGGGGAACCGATGTTTCAATGTGATATGGCCGTAAGCAGGGCAGCCGGTTAGTAAACGCTGAAGAACTAACATTTCCAATGCTGAAACTGTTATTTTTAATTAGGGTTTTATCAATTTTAAAAGACTTATGACTGTGATCATCACGAAGGAAAATACTAGATTTGGACGTTGTGTAAAATTACAGAACTGTTCTTTCATTTTCTCACAGGTTTTCCGAATATAACATTTGTATGCAAATGGAAGCTGAAAAGACGTTGATTGTTGTTTTTATCTGGTCAAATTGGTTGCATAAACATGTCTCTTTTAATCAAATTATAAAGCATCACTAGGTTAATCCAGTCAAATTCAATTCTACCAACAATTTGGCCATCTCGACATCCAGACGAGTGCTTTGACCTCTTATCAAACTACTAGCACTATAGCCCGGCGTTGCTCGGGTGTAATGAAAGCTTTAAAACTAATCCATGGTCCTGGAGCCCAGACTTTTTGGACGTTGGCACGAAAGACTAAAAAGCAATATTTGTTTCCAGTTAAAGCGAAACCGTAGACTGAAAGAAAAATGAATGGATGTAAGTCAAATTTTGATTTCCTGGTATCGATATCAAATAAGTTTTTTCGTCGTAAACTGAATTTTGAAGGCTAAATAAGTCCTCTGAGTAAATGGTATCATGGCTGAGACTAAGAACTACAATTACACCTACTTAGAGCCAAACCCGAAGCAAAAACTAAAATAAAAGGGCTGAAAAAATACAGACATACAGGCAGATAAACAGACACACACACACACAAACATCTTGCCTTTTATTTATATATATATATATATATATATATATATATATATATATATATATATTATCGATTTTCTGCACTATTGTAAGAACTGCAACCTTGAAACTTCTGAATATCTTTTCTTATGTCTTTGTCTATGAGTGTATCAAATTTGATTAAAATCAGACCACTCTTTCTATAACCCGATTTTTTCGATTATCAATTTTCGATATTTATCGAGGGTACCTCGACACAAAACCTAGCTAAGAACACTCGTAGACGCTTATAGTACAACTGTGTAAATGTTCAAGAAAATCGGTTCAGCCGTTTCGGAGTCTATAGGTAACGGACACACACACACACACACACACACACACACACACACACACGCACGCACACACACAGTTCCATTCATAAATAAGTTTAGATGCAAATATTTAAACCTGTAGTTCTTAACCGGGATTCATATGCACCCTAAAGAATCAATGTAATGTTACTTGGATCCACGCAAAAAAAAAAAAAAAAAAAAAAAAAAAAGAAATTAAAAAATATAAAATTGGGGTCTACGGTAATATTTTAGTGGTCAGTAGAGCAGTTTCGTTTCTGAACGGTTGTTACAGCTGAGAACTGGAATTTTTACTGTTATCTTAGTCAGTTAAGTGCCATACGTGATACACGCTATGAGCGATCATGTCTCTTTCAAGAGATGACTGACTGGGCAGAAGATTAACCCACATTAGATTGTCATTGTTTTCTGCGGTAGACTGGTTGCCAACCAAGCCTACAGAACCCAATCTTTTCTATTATTTAACCTATAATTGGAAGAAAGAGACAAATTCATACCTTTCCCAAGAGTATTTGTGCGTAAATGAATGCAAGGAATTCAACTGGAATTCGAACTCGACACCCCGATTTGTCTTTCCCAGTCGATATCCACTGCACCACAACGCACATCCATATATTTGTTATTCACATACAAGCCTGTTTCGCTGTATAACAGTTCCTCACTGTGGCTAGACATCCACTTGTTTTTGGCCGGGATCGAAACACGACCGATTTGGTGTCAGCCGGAGACTCTACTCACTAAGCCATAGGAACAGTAATCTATGCCATATTAAAATACAAAAAGTTGAAAAAGAACTCTGAAACTATCAGAAAACGAGATGTAATTTAGCGCCCCTTTTTAGTCCACCGGATGTTTTGCTTTTAAAAGTTGAATAAAAACTGAGATGGAGATGTAAAGGAAGGACAATATGTAAGAAGTGAAAGAACTGACACATTAAAACCCACTATTCATGAATTTACTTTTATAAAGAGTGCTCAATACAAAGCACATGACACTGGGGTTATACAGAGATTATGTCTTTATGGTTGTACAAAATTCCACACATTTTAAAACCGATAAAATTAGAAAATTAATCTATAGAGAATTCAAAAGTCTAAACCTAAAAGTAATAATCAGCATTAATTTAAAATTTGTAAACTTCCTTGATGTAACACTGGACTTAGTAAATAATACTTTCCGACCAAGCATAAAACCTAACGAATATCCATTATACATTCACCCGAAGTCTAATCACCCTCCAAGTATAATTAAACATGTACCCTCCTCCACTGAATATAAAATTATTAAAAACCTTCTCGTGAAGACGTATTTTATAAAGATAGCGATTTTTATAATAATGCCCTAAGGAGCAGTGGCTATAAAAACCATGATATCAAATACATAAAAAAAATTAATTATAGCAGGAAAAATAGAAATAGAAAAATCATTTAGTATACACCCCCATTTAACCAAGTGGATAGCACCAAGTTAGGGCTGGAGTTCCTCAGTTTAATTAAAAAACATTTCCCTACTAATAAACCTCTAAGTAAAATTTTTAATAAAAATACCCTTAAGTTAAAGTTGTACAAATAATCTAGCAAAAAATTATTAGAAAATCATAATAAAATTTTAAATCAGCACGTAAACCAAAGTAACAATAATTATTCAAATAATGAAAATAAAAATAATGCAAATTTATGTAATGTTGAAATCTTAACAATTGCCTATTGGAAAATAGGTGTCTAACAAATTCTATTGTTTGCTAATGTACTATATCATCAATTGAAACCCCAGCTGTTAAAAACGTTTATATTGGATCTACTAAAAACACTTTTAAGCAGAGGTGGTGTTTGCATTTAACTTACTAAAAAGTAACGCTTACCGAAACCAAACATCCTTTTCTGCGCATTTTTGGCAGTTAAAAGATACAAATAAAGTAAACTGGAAAATTCTAGAAAAAAAATCTGTAAATCATTCTATGACGTCTGCCCTCTCCACTGTGCCTGAATGAAAAGCTTTAGCTTGTAGTCAGTCAGTTAAGTGGCATACGTGATACACGCTTTGGGCGATCATGTCTCGAAAGAGACATAATTGGGCAGAAGATTATCCCGCAGTAGGTTACCATTGCTTTCTGCGTTAGACAGATTGTCAGCTGAGTCTATACAATCCAATCTGTTCTATTATTTAACCCATAACTGGAGGGAAGAGACGGATTTATACATCTCCCAAGAGTATTTGTGCGTAAGTGAATGCAAGAAATTCAACTGGAATTCGAACTCGGCACTAAGATTATCGTTCCGAGGCAATATCCACTACATCACAACGCAAAGCTTCCCTAAAAATAAAGTACTGCTAAATCGTAGAGATGAATCGACGGTTTTATGTAAAAACCGCAGTTATTTCTCTTTAAAATTTAATTATAATTGTTCATTTATAACTTATGCTCTAAAATGCTTTAAAATTATTTTACTAAAATTAATGACCCACACTTATTTGATTTTTATAACTCCATTCTATCTTATAATTACTTATTTCTAAATCTAACTTTAACCATACAGTCCCTTTAACAGATGAGGTAGTACAAAATCAGTTTTAAAAAAACCCTAAAATCCAACCTGCTGATATCTACCAGGAGGTGCTGAGAATCGTGGTGAACCCCTGGATGGACGAGAACGCCCCTACGTCTTCCAGCAAAACTCCGCTCCTGTACCCTAGGTCAAGACGACCAAATCGTGGCTGCTCGACATTGTTCCTCATCTTTAGTCACCAGACTTGTGGCTGACCTCCTCACACGACTGCAACCCCTTTGACTATTTCTTCTGGGTGCGTGATCGAAGCCAAGACCAACAAGCACGCCCACAACACTGTAGACCCTCTGAAAGCTGCCATCATGGAGGCGTTCGTCGCTATGGACAAGGACATGGTCGCCAAAGCGTGTGACTCATTTTGCACCCGCCTTGAGATTGTCGTCGCCATCAGCGGCGGTTACATAGAAAAATAATGTAGTATGTAACTTTAACTGATGCTAAATAAACTGTCGGGTATCTGCATATATAACTTTTGTTTTTATTGCCTATTTCGTTTTCTTTTTGTCAAATCTCAGATTTTGTTGCAACACCCTGTGTCTTACCCAGACAAAATTAAAAAGTGTCATGTTTTGACATTGAGCTACATTGTTCTCTTTCGTGACCCAAATTTTTAAATCCATAGTTCAACCTAATTCTTACTTTTGATTGAGCAATATTGACGCACCTACAATCATATTGTTTAACTTCTTCAACTACCATTCCTTAATTTTCTAAATAACCATGAATTCATCTTATATTTTCTAAATAAATCATTTTCATTTTTCATTTTTAAAATATGACATGAAAACGAACAATATTGTTCTGAAACATGAACATTTTTGTGTAGTGGTATAATGCTTTTATAAACCACTGTAATAACAAAATTACAATATATATATATATATATATATTTCAAACATACGCACCGTAATGGGGGGGGGGCGCTAGAGGGTGTCGTCAGTGATGTCATCGCGAGGATCACTAGGGGGTTTCGGGTCTTTCAACATCATACCCCCCTCACCGCGCCGACCCGACCAGAGATGATCAGCCTCCGGCCCACCCTCGATAAGCGCTTTCAGACACTGGAAAATTACGTTTAGGCCAGGTACGAAACCTTGCCAATGCTTCCGATTGGCGACAGTCAGAGCCACTTTCCATTTAGAGGCGAACCGCACATGAGCTCGTCCGAAACATTAATTTAGACGCAGAATTTCGGGGAATTTTAGCTAACAATTTGGAATCCAGGCACTCTCTCTTTTGATCCATAACCAATTAGCTGTTCTTTCCGCTGTTTCGGTTATGGACTTGAGTGCTTTTCTTTTTTTTACTCCCACTATCCCAATATCTGTTAAGGCTTTGCATAAGGACCTTGCTGCAAATCCTCTAGTCCCCACTTCTATAGGAGTGCAGCTAGCCCTCCAGCCTTTAACCCTGCAACTCTCCAGCAGTTCGTCATATTTTAACTTCTTCCTTTCATGAGCTTCCTCTGCGTTTTCTTCCCAGGGGACCGCCAGTTCCCACAAGACTATCTTCTTCAATTTATGTGAGAAGAAAACTATATCTGGGCGAAGTTTTGTGATGGCAATTTGCTCTTTTAATCTTGAGCCTATATCGGCCCTTAGTTCCCAGTCTGTTGCAGGAGATAGCAGGTTTGGATTTACCTTTCTATTTCGTGGGATTTTCGCGCCCGCTTTAATAAATTTTATCTGCCTTGTGTCTGGGTTGTAAACATTCTCTTTGATAGCATTTTGAACTATTTGCACGATCTCTTTTAGAATTTCGTCATGGCGCCACCTGTAACGCCCATCAGCTAGTGCAGATTTACAGCTACTCAGGATATGTTTTAAGGTACCCCTGCGCCCACAAAGATGACAATTTGGCGACTGGGTTTTATACCATAATTGTAAGTTTGTGGGGCTTGGCAGGGTGTCGTATACTGCCCGAATCAGAAATTTTAATCTGGTATCACCGTGCCATATTTCGGACCATTTGATTTGGCGTTTCAACATAGAGCTCCATTTGGTCCATGCCCCTTGCTGTCTCATCCCGACTTGGATTGCTATTCGCTTCCCTTCTTCGTCGTTTCTGATTTATTCCTGCAAAAGATGACTTTTCTTTTTTCCTTGCAGTTTGTTATATTTTTCTGAGGAAAAAAAAAACCCGAGGCCCGTGCGTCCAGTAGCTATGGTCCCTAGTATTGCCTTTTCTCGGATTCTTTCTTTTGCCGTATTCAGTTCTTTCGAGGCGTTCCATTTTCTACCTGTATACACTAATATTCCCGCACCGGCTACTTTGGGATCTTTCGAGCACGCGTACTGGATTGTTGCTCTCACTTTAGCTACTTTAAATTCTTCGTGTAGGCTTTTAAACGGGAGTTTCAGTGCGTTTGTTTTCCCGTATAACGCTGCGCTGCATAGAGATCTTGGCAAACCTAACCACCTACGTAGTCGTGATGTTATGCTTCTTTCCGTTAGTTCTACCGTGGAGGAAGTGAAATCATAGATCGTTACAGGCTAGAGTATTTTTGGAAGAATGACGTGTTGATAAATCAAAGCTTTATATCTGCCAGGTAAGCCAGACTTATCAACCCTGATTAACCACCCTTTTAGATTCTCCTTTGTTAATATTCCGGATCTTGAATCTTTTAGGGTTTCATCGAACTACTTCCCCAAGCTTTTTACTGGCTTTTCATGTATTGTAGGCATGTCATCTCCAAAGAGCTTAAATCTTTCATTTTTCGAAAGCTTACCTTTCTTCATTACTAGGGAACGTGATTTGGAAGCGTTAAAACTCATTCTTGCCCAGTTGATGAGTTCTTCGATGTCCTTCAGCAACCGCCTTGCCTCAATGGCGGACGTGCTGGTTATGGTCATGTCATCCATATACGCGCGAATCGGTGGTTGCCTTACACAGGATCTGGAGACTGGTCCTTGACATTCCACTTCAGCAGCTTTTATCAGCATATTCATTGATAATGCGAGGAGAGTCGCTGAAATGGTGCAGCCTGTTATTATCCCTCTTTCAAGATTGTGCCACGCTGTAGTTGAGGTCCTTGTTACTGCCCTCATTCTAAAATCCTTATAGTAGTTTAAAATGAGCTTGGTGAAAGCAGCGGGTATATGGTACCGGATTAAAGCTTCTTCTACCAGACGATGGGGAATTGACCCATAAGCATTCTTAAAGTCTAACCAGAGGACTGCAATATTTCCCTTATTTTCCTTGGAATCTTTTTAGTAGTTGGGTAATGACCCCTGTATGTTCCATGCATCCTGGCATGCCTGGGACTCCTCCTTTTTGAACAGAGGTGTCAATGTAGTTATTTATTATTAGATATTTTGACAGCCTACTATAAAGATTGTAATTTATTATACAAATTAATTTAATATATTAGTAATAAATAATATTAGTTTATATATTAATGAAATACTAATATAGATTAATTAATATATCAATATTAAAAATACTAATAATAAAACTAATTTGAGAAATAAATTATATAAGAATTATATATTAAAGAAACATATACGTTTGCTTTTTCTATAATACAATTCATAAATGTATCTATTAGTTAAAATAGAATAAATTTCTCTTTCATTGAATGATTATAGGGATACACCCCAAAAAGATTTAAGAGAAGCAATGGCCCATGTGTAAAAATAATTGAGGACGAGTATTCTAGACAGGCAAGTACATCTTATAGTATTCAAATTCTGTGATCGGTTTTGTGGGAATCTCTCTTTCTCTATCTCTGTCTGTCTGTCTGTCTGTCTGTCTGTCTGTCCCTCCCTCCCTCTCTCTCTGTATATATATATATATGTAAGAATTTTTTTACCTGGTTTTCTATTAAGCATCAAAATTTGGAGTGACGAAATTCGATACAGTAACAACAAATTATTGTCCTGTGTCTGCTTGTAATTCGGTCGTTTAGAATAATCCAACAAATTTAATGGAAAAATAAAATTCAGTCGGAAAAGACAATGTAATATGAACAAATAACATTAGTTTTATATTCAACAAGAAGTTGGTTGAAAGAGTAATGTCCTTATTTTGTTATTGTTAGTAAAGTTCTTGGATAGAATATAAACTGTATCGCGTACATATGTGAAAATACGTTAAAATGCGGTTAAATGTGTCAAAGAGTTAGTTTGTGTATGCGTGCGTAGTAGTAACGTGGATAAAGGAGATGGGTAGAATTTAGTTCTTACTGTAGATGGTGTGAGGCGGACTCTTTGTAGTTTGGTCAGAGCAGAGTTAAGCGTCTCTTTTTGCTTGTTGACATGAATGGTGTCTTGAATATCAGCAACTCGAGTAACGTGGAGCTTGGTGGAATTTGTGAGTCTCTTTCTTGTGGCCGGACTTAGTGATATTTATACTTTTTTTTCTTCAAAGAAATTGACTTCAAAATGATATTATTTTACTTATTCCTAATTGGCCCCAAAAAACCACGTAGCATGTCTACTACTACGTCCACGTAATTGTTTAGCGGTATCTAACTAAATTATGATGACTAATAAAACAACCTTTCTGATTTGCATTCTATAATTTGTATTTCACGCTTTAATTGGTATATTTTAAGATGTAAGCACTTTATCGTCCGTTATTAGTTTATAATTTTTTTGTAGGCTTTATTTTTTGTTTACGTAGCTATTGTATTAGATATTTTTGTGGACACAATAAATATACGTCGGATGCAATTTTTTTACTGAGAAAAATATAAGTTTACAAATGCTTAAACATCTTATACCAGAAACTCGGTTAGACAACTTCCTTGTTAAATTTTCATTGAAAAAAGCACATCTCAAGGCAGATATTTTTGAATAACGTCAACTTCATCGCAAAACCTACATTTCAGAAACCACCAAAGTATCTGAATTCAGGGCCTCATCTTTGTTCTAAGTTGAATGTGATTTCTTCAGTTGTAACGTAAACGTCTTAAACTTTTCTTGGTTTTATGATAAAACCATTTTCGAAGATCAATCAATTTTTGCTTAACAGCGAAAATGTAAAAAGTAATTCTATTATGCACGTTTGGACAAATATTCAGTCACTGTAGTGGAAATGCTTTTCCGGCGTATTGCTATATCAGTGGGTTGTGTACTGTGCGTTGTTTTGAAGCTATAGGGAGATGGTTAATGGTTATTGAATCGGCCTTGTGTCATACATAGCCAAACCCCCTACAACTTACTATCATTCGTTATCATCAGAAGGTTGTCACAAGGTTAGAATGTGTTGATTTTGTGGAAGAATAAAAGTATACCTTTTGCATTTTGGAATAGAAAGTTATTAATAAAAAGAACAACATGAATTGGTAGAAGTTAAAAAGTCATGAGAAACAAGTAATAAGTTAAAGGTATCAAGAGTTGTAGAAATGTTCGTAGTAGTCCTTGCAAGAGTGAGTTTATGTGTACGTATGTATGAGCATTTGTTTGGTAGGAGTGCTTTTCAAGTATTCGAAGTCTTAAAGGGTTCCGTGCGGTTATCAAGTAGACGTGTGAACGATGAAGAAGGAGGTGAGAAAGAAAGAGAGAGGCAATAATAATACGATCGCTTGACGTTTGTCAAAAGTACGTGTTTACTACGCTCATCTCATTTCTTTCCGAAGAGGATCGAACTTGGCTCACCTTTTATTTTGTTTGTTGGGAATTCATTCCCGGATGTGATTCTAGACTTTCGATTTGACGACAAACATTTCGCATCGAGGTGTGAAATTTCGCGAGTTTTGTGTGTGTTACGCAAAGTTTGTATATTCGAGAAAATTATTTTATTTCTAACAATGAGTCAGATTTGAATTTTTAACCCTCTAGGGCCATTCGTATCATATTTGATACAGTATTTCCCTATAAGGAAACATTTGGTATTTCCCTATAAGGAAACATTTGGTATTCATTGACTGAGCAGTCAGTACTGCTTTCATTTGAAATTTATAAAATATTTCTCTTAAAAAATTTTTCAGGAAAATATTTCTTTCAAGGCTTGTTTTCATACTGTATCAAATATGATACGAATGGCTCTAGGGGGTTAATAATATAATATGATTAAGGCTTCTACTTGTCATAAAGTGGGGGATCAGTTCTATATTGTTATGAAGTAATAAACAGATCCCCCACTAATATGATACGAATGGCCCTAGAGGGTTAATAATATAATATGATTAAGGCTTCTACTTGTCATAAAGTGGGGGATCAGTTCTATATTGTTATGAAGTAATAAACAGATCCCCCACTAATATGATACGAATGGCCCTAGAGGGTTAATAATATAATATGATTAAGGCTTCTACTTGTCATAAAGTGGGGGATCAGTTCTATATTGTTATGAAGTAATAAACAGATCCCCCACTAATATAATACGAATGGCCCTAGAGGGTTAATAATATAATATGATTAAGGCTTCTACTTGTCATAAAGTGGGGGATCAGTTCTATATTGTTATGAAGTAATAAACAGATCCCCCACTAATATGATACGAATGGCCCTAGAGGGTTAAATTTAGAATTTTTTTGTTCACTACAGTTTCATACCAAATTGTGAAATAATCGCTTTAGTTTCCTTTCTTTCACCAAACGGTCAGTTTTAAATCCACTGGAGTTTCAGGGTGTAATTGATTTCTATCATTTTCTCAGATTAGATTATTTTTAATGGTGGGCAGTAACATGAAACTATGTGATGAAATTTGTTTGGCCTTAAAAATATTGCGTCATCCGTGATTGCATAAATTTTTTATCACGCCCAGACACTACTGTCTCGATTAGTTGTCCTCCGGCCATTGTCTGCGATAGGAAGCGTACGAAAGTTGTAACGCTGCACGAACACATTGACAAGCCTTACAGCTGTCAGTCGTGTCATCAAGGCGAAGAAACAAACTTTATCTATCAGTCAAAACCGTAAAGAAAAATGCAGTCGAAAGAGAAAAACAACGCCAAAAGATGACGTATACGTGATCAGGGAAAGTGTGAAAGATCCTAGGAAGACATTATTCGTTTTGTTTCAATTAATTTGCACAAGAGTGTATTTAGACGATAACTTGATACTATAAAATTTAATTATCACCTTAAAAAGAGCTGGTATAAACATTTTAATGCTAAAAAGGAGTGAATATCTTAGAATGCTTTCGACTAAATTTTCATCAGAGAAAAAATCATTAGCGAAGCAATTACTTATTAATTTTTTTAGCAGGAACAAAAAAATACCCACAGAAACATTTCTGTAATCATAAATACTACTACTACTACTACTACTACTACTACTACTACTACTATTTCCGTTAAATGCCATACATGATACACGCTTTGAGCGATCATGTCTCGAAAGTGACATGACTGACTGGGTTGAAGATTATCACGCAGTAGGTTGCCATTGCTTTCTGCGGTAAACTGGTTGCCAGCCAAGGCTATAGAACCCAATCTGTTGTATTATTTAACTCATAAATGGAGGGAAGACACGGATTAATATCTTTCCCAAGGGTATTTGTGCATGAGTGAATGCAAGGAATTCAACTGAAATTCGAACACGGAATCACCATTTGTCGTTCCGGGTCGATATCTACTGCACCACAACGCACTATATAGGGTGTCACAAAAGTACATCTTAAACAGACAAACAGGAAAAGAAATTAACATCAACCTAAAACAACCCCCCTTGAAAAATGTTAAAGCAGTGACCGAAAGCACTTGGGACAATTGACACTACTACAATACTATCCTTTAATTTTCATAACGAATAAATATTCTCAGGAAGAAAACATGTGGAAAATGGGCACAATTAATTTTTTGTGGAAAAAATGCGTATTTCTTAATAACTGCAGTGTACATGTACTTCCAGTAGATATCAAATGTAAATACAGATTATTATAACCGAATTTTGTTTTCTTTAAATTTTAAGTAGTTAATTGTTATTTTGTAAATAGTTTTACAGCCTAATTTACGTATAAACAAATAGTTCAAAAGCACAATTGAGCAGTGCAGCCCACAAAGAGCAATTGTTTGTGTTCACAAAATGATTGTGCAAATCTGCCAATAGTTGCTTAGCAATAGTTTTGTGAGCAGGCTCAAACTTTTAACATCCACATCCAACTTGCCATTCGGGCAAGCTGACACCCTGGTCAGTCCCCTACTGGTCAAAGCGGATATATTTTAAGCTAAGTACTTACACGTTTTCGATGCAAAAACAGCATAGAATGATGAAAAAAAAAAAAAAAAAAGGCCTAAAACTTAATAAAAACAAAGTTTTATCATAAAAATGTTTATAATTATTATGAGAAAAGACAAAAATATTTTTTCTACTATTTGATTAGATTTTTAAATCATTTCTTGAATGTTCGAAATTTTGGTTAAAAATTTTAATTTTTTTGCGTCAGCAGTCGACGTAATATTGACGATTAACGCTTTGCGCTTTTTTCTCAGTTAAAAACACATTGATTTGGAAATTTTGCCAGAATTAAATAATTGTCGGATTTTAATTAAATTTTCACAAATGAATTAAATTATTTTAGAATTCTTGTTTTTTTAGACAATCTTGGTGGAAATATTTTTTGTTTTACAAATATGTAACTTCAATTTTTTTTATTAGTTAAAAGCAGAAACTCTTGGAGAATATAAATCATACATTTTTTTTTCAAACTACCACTCATTTCCCGAAAATCTGATCTCAATCGTAAAATAGAAAATGCAATAAAACTATGACATTATTTAATTCAGCTTTTAATTGCTTTTAGAAATAATATTAAGGACACTATTATCTTAAGAAAACATATTTTTGATGAATAATGAATTTTTACAAGAATTGTCTAAATTTCTTTTTAATTTTAATTGTAATAATTTATAATATATAAATCTTTTAAAATTCGGCATTACGTTCATCGAGTTAGGTGATATTATCATTAAGTGAAAACTATATTTACTAATCAAAAATTGAAAAGCTTAATAAAACTCATTTTGCACCAACACTTTTAAATAATCTGTTTTTAGTGTATAAACATTCCGATTTTTCTAAGTATGGTTGTTCGTACATGTCATCATTATTAAAATATCACGTTTTAAGGGTTGTCCTCTCTTAAAACCAATAAAACCAAGCGTTCACTTAGAATTCGTAAATTTATGTCAATTCTGCTCCACCATACTTAACTCTTCAACACCTCAGGCTGCTAATAAATCAACACGTCAGAAAAACAAGACCCTGTGGTTACAAAATGCTCGTATACTGCGTTTTATACTATAGGTAATATTTGCTTCAAATCAGATGAATTTAATTTTAAATTTTCTAATTTTCTTCAAATAACGTGTCACAAATATACATTTTATTTTTGCACGATTTTTAAAACCGAGAATGAACTTTTGTTTACAAATGTGTTAAAATGACCAATTTGAATAATTTTGCTGAAAGCAACAAAAAACTCGATTCCATTTAATATAATTACTATTTGAAATACAACAGAGTATTTTGCTTACAGGAAATAGTAAATTTAATCTTTTAACTTTCGATTAAAGCTAAAAAGCTAAAAAGAAAGCCTCAAGAAATATTTTATATTTTTAAAAATTAATTCTAAGAATTAGGTATAGAAAATTAGTAGAGGTACCTATTTTAGATACGGAGTCGGAACTGTTTTAGAATTATTCATAGGATATTAAATACAGAGACAGTAATTATCAGAATGCATGAAACTTCTTCTCAATGGCCATTAATTTGCACAAGAGTGTATTTAGACAATAAATTGATACTATAAAATTTAATTATCGCCTTAAAAAGAGCTGGTATAAACATTTTAATGCTATAAAGCGGGGTGAATATCTTAGAAAGCTTTCGACTAAATTTTCACCAGAGAAAAAATTGTTAGCGAAACAATTACTTATTAATGTTTTTAGCAGGAACAAAAAATATCCACAGAAACATTTCTGTAATCATAAATACTACTACTACTACTACTACTATGTCCGTTAAGTGCCATACGTGATACATACTTTGGGCGATCATGTCTCGAAAGAGACATGACTGACTGGGTTGAAGATTATCCCGCAGTAGGTTGCCATTGCTTTCTGCGGTAAACTGGTTGCCAGCCAAGGCTATAGAACCCAATCTGTCCTATTATTTAACTCATAACTGGAGGGAAGACACGGATTAATACCTTTTTCAAGGCATGAGTGAATGCAAGGAATTCAACTGGATTTCGAACACGGAACCACCATTTGTTGTTCCGGGCCGATATCTACTGGTTGTTGTCAATTAAAAATGTCACCTCGATGTGTATCATTTTTTAAACTGTCCATAGTGGCTGTTCCGGAAACCAAAAGCAATTTATTTTATTTATTAATGCCATATCATTTCAGGGAATAGGAAATCATGGGTCTCCACAGATTCCTTTTCTTTTTGAATAGCTACCACTTGATGAGAAATAAAGTGGAGTGGTTTGCTTTCTTCAAATTAGTCTTTCTTCTACAGATCTCAGTCTAATCTGCTATTTAACCCATGAAGAGGGTACTGCTATATGAATGCTGAACAATCTTATCACATATGAAGAGAATTAAAGCAAGCATAAACGATGTTCTACAGAAGGATGCTGAGAATACCATTGTCCGAGCAGGTGACCAACGACGAAGTTTTAAAGAAAATAGAAGGAAAAAGGTCGCATAATTAACAGTAGAAAGAAAAAGTTGACATTTTAGTCTACATAATGAGGAAAGAAGGCGTGGAAAATTCGACACTCACAGAACATAGTGAAGGCAAGAAGGACAAAAGAAAATAACGCATAGCCCACCAACTGAGCTTGTGTAAATGGTTGGCAGAACAATGATTAGGAGATAGCAAAAAGACAAGCTTTACTAAGAGCTACAAAAGACAGGAAGTTGTGGAGAGCCTCGGTTGCCCACACCCTAAAGAGACATTCTACATTGATAACCGTTACGTCACCTTTCTTGCTTTTCAGATCAAAGTGTAGTATCCGCTCTTATTTTAGATGGGAGAAGGTGCTTGGTCCCGAGGCAGCACCTTGTTCTTTGCACACAGAGAAGTGCGACCGGTCTAATATTAACGCCACCATGACATTATCGCGTAGACTGGGTAGTTTTAGTCTTTGTCCCCTATGTAAGCCTATGGACACACACACACACACACACACACACACACACACACACACACAAAATACTTAATGGGAAAGGCAGATAAAGAAAACCGTTATGTTACCCTGCATAAATCAAATATATTACAATATTTTGAAACAGTGAATTGTGCTTATGAACAGCTTCCTCTTCGGCCATTTTTTCATTCAAATATATTAAGCTACGGATGTGCGTTGTGGTGCATTGTATATTGGCTCTGAACGAGAACATCGGTAAGCCGAGTTCGAATTACAGTTGAATTCCTTGAATTCACTTACGCGCAAATACCCTTGGGAAAGTTATTAATTCCGTCTCTTCCCTCCAGTTATAGATTAAATAAAAGGATAGTTTGGGTTCTATAGCCTTGGCGGACAACCAGTTTACCGTAGAAAGCAATGGCAACCTACTGCGAGATAATCTTCTGCCCAGTCAGTCATGTCTCTTTCGAGATACACGCTTGGACGGTCATCTCTCTTTCGAGACATGATCGCCCAAGCGTGTATCACGTATGGCACTTAACTGACTAATATTAAGCTACAAGAACAATACAATACCAACTTATCCGACCGCTACCATCTGCTACCTGCTGTTCACTAGAACACACCAGCTTCATAAGCTACTTCCTTCTGAAACATGAAAGTTAGAGGCCATTGCTGTTGGAAGCCACTGTACATGCGCGCCTGTGGGCTGCTGCTCTCTACCGACCGCCTAGTCACACATCTCACCGGCTCACTCGCTACTGGAGTAGGATCCTTGATCGAATACCAAACTTGTCACGTGCCAGCCTTCGACTTGACACGTAATTGCTTCCTTTTAAAGTCGCTGTTGCCATGTTGGTTGATTCATGGTAAAGAGAATCTGTTTGTGTCAGGTCATCGGAATGTCTGAGTCCCGGTTGACTCAATAGCGGGTGCGAGGGATGGGCGTCTAAATTTTAAGCACACACCCTCAACATGTCAATGCAGCACAGGGTCCCGGTTATTACAATCTCCTATAAAATAAAAACATTTCAAAGATATTTCACTTTACTCGCTATCTGCACCATTAGTTTTTTTCTAAGCACCAGAAAAAGAAGTCTGCCTTTCAAATCAGACTTAATTATTTTAACTTCTGACACCATGTTACATTATGTGTGATCCATTCATGCTGATGGATTCGATATTAAGAAGGAAGACAGGGACTCCGGATCTGACATGTTTTATTCATGCTCGGTCATACAGGAAGTGGAGAAACCAAGGGCAGATTATTAGCCCTTGTCTTAAGGGATCATGCTAAGGGGAACAACTTATCTACTTATCATGACAGATATCAACTATCAACAATTTTTAACCCTTCGCTCTACCACTGAACATGTAATTGATGATATTTAAATGTTTTAATCAGGCTTGTTATGACGAGACATTTCATTTTATTTTTGTTATTTTTTCCCCGCTAGCTCCAGTTTAACTATTAAAAAAAGTTCCACACCAGTGATTTCGAATGGGGATATACGTTTCTGTAAAATATTTAGCTTGTGTAACTCAAACGGATTTCCACGACCGAAAACAAAAATAAAAAGAAACATGTCACTTCACTTGATTGTCACTGCTAGCTAAACTAGGTTTGAACTGTAGACGAATACAGAAATTATGCAAAATTTCTGGTAACGACTTTTATAGTAAAATATAGTCGTTTATTGTACTATTTTAATAGCCTCTGTTCCACTGGGCTTAGGATGAAAAGGTATATGAGACTGACTACTGAAAAGTCAAAGCAACACAAAGACGACACGGCACGTGGTAAACTTAACAACTCATTTATTTAAAAACTCCCAACTGGACCCCTCTTGATCCCGGCATTACCTAGTGGGACCGGAAGTCTTTACAATCATCATCATCATCATTACTGATGTTGTTATAACCTCCCCCTTTCCGAAGGTAATTTATTTTCTTTATTAATTCATAACTTTCCCAAATTACATAATAAGTAATGACAAATCAAAATTTGTTTTGGTTACAGTCCAAGGGTGATAACTCATTTTGTGAAATCAAACATATTTTGAAGTTTGTATTTTTCGTCCTCTCCTTGTTTATCCAGTACTTTCTCTTGTATTCTTATTTGTTTAAAGATTCTTGGAATGATCACTAATTGGCTTATTTATCAAAACTCTATTTTCAATACCTGAAAATGAAATACGCTTCCTATTTTTCGGAAATTCCCTTGATTAGTTATCACAACATACGACCTGTTGTCAGTGTCTGCTCGTTCCTTCAGTGTTCCACTATTTTTCTTTATTTTTTTCTTTTTCTTTTTCTTTTTTATAATCATATCGCTCCAATCAAGGCATTTTACTACCACTGTTTTGCAGGGGGTTACATAGAAGGAAATTTCTGAGAAAGAGTAACAGGTTATAAGGGGGTGTCAGGAAGTGGTTAAGAGAAGGATGAGAATACTGATGAGAGTGGAGTGGACGAAGAAGGGAGCATTTTTTTTTATAAGTGTTTCACCCCGAGCAAGGCATGTCACTGCCACTACTGCGCAGGGGGCTACATAGAGTGGAGAAAGGATGATTAAATGTAGGAAATGTCAGAGGGTGGGTGATAGGCAGGTAGAGATACCGAGAATGGTTAAATATAGGAAATGTCAGAGGGTGGGTGATAGGCGGGTAAGGATACCGAGAATGAGGGTTGGGTAGATGAGAGTGTTCTGAGAATAATTGGGAGTTAGAGTGATAGGAGGTGTCTATTGACCCTACATTTAAACACCTTAGAGATTGTAGCTGTAGGGAAAGCAGAATTGTGGAAGGGAGTTCCACAGGCGGAAAGCGCGAGAAAAGAAGCTGTTGAAGTATAATTTACGGTTACATCTTATCTGTTTAACTGTAAAGGGGTGGGACCTAGTTGCTAATCTAGTATCTCGTGTAAATTCTTGCTTAGGCGGCACCAGTGCTCTAAGTTCATCGGAGCAGAAGCCATGAAAGTACTTGTAGAAGAGGCACAGGGAAGCCACATCACGCCGGTGAGAGAGTGGTTGTAGCCGGTCTGCCAAGTCAGTATCAACCACGTTACAGATCCTCCTTTGTATTTTGTAAAGAAGCCCAAGGAGAGCAGCAGGGGCACCCGACCAGATATGGCAGCAATATTCAATACACGGGCGGATGGTAGATTTGTATATGTGCAGAATAGATTCAGGTGGGAAAAACTTCCGGGCCCTGCACAGAGAGCCGACTTTCATAGCGGCAGATTTGGCAATGGATTCGATATAGTCATTCCATTTGAGGTCCGCCGAAAGTATAAGGCCAAGGAGGCGTAGTATTTTACTCTCTGGGAGGCTAGCCTGTCCCATGCTAATGTGAGGTAGATGCGATTGTCTATGGTGGTTAGTTGATAACAGCTTCGTTTTAGAAGCATTGGAATTTACTAGCCATTTCCTACCCCAGGCCACTACGGATTGGAGGTCCTTTTCAAGCACGGCAGCTTTGTCGCCCACACCTGGTTTTTGATCGATGCGAGAGTAGATTGTTGTGTCATCGGCGTACATGCTTACTTGGGATCTAATGGCGTCGGTGAGATCATTAATGTACATCAGAAAGAGCGTGGGACCTAGGATAGAACCTTGAGGGACGCCCGCGTGCGTATGGTAGTTTTGGGAGGCATGCCCATTTAATACTACCTTCAATGTGCGGTTAGAGAGGAATGACTGGATGAGGTCAAACAGATGTCCAGTTATCCCGTAGCTCCGCAGTTTGCGCAAGAGGCCAGCGTGCCAGACCCTGTCAACCGCTTTGGAGATATCCAAGGCAACGGTTCGGGCTTCGCCATTCTTGTCAAGTGCCCGGTATATGTACTCGGTAATGGTCGTTAGCATATCAGCAGTAGACCTGGTGAAGCGAAACCCGTATTGTTTGTCAGAGAGAAGCCTGTGGGCCGTGAGATGCTGAATCACCTCGGTGTTGATAATGGCTTCGAAAACTTTGCCAAAGATCGGAAGGAGACTAATAGGACGGTAATTGGCGGGGTCTGAGGGTTCGCCAGAATTCTTGAGAGGATGTAGGTCAGTGAGATAGGAGATGACTATTGACTTTACATTTAAATTCTTGGAGATTATAGCTGTCGGAAAAGCAAGTAAATGGAAGGGAATTCCACAGGTGGGAAGTGCGAGAAAAGAAGCTGATGGAGTAGAATTTGCGTTTACATTTTATTAAAATTCTTTTCCATTCTTGTTTTTGTCAGTTTGTCGCTATCCCTGATTCGGGTGAAACCGGGCCTTTGTGGTAATAATTTTTTTCGATGTAAAGGCAATGTGGTTCTTGTTTTCCTTCCCATAATTATTTCCTATGTTTCGATTTAGTAATTCCTTTATTCTTTAAAAACAATTCTCTTGTGAATAATCTCACACAAATACAGTGTTTTTTTTTCAATAATTTGGTCATTAGTTGTATTGTTTCAGACAAGTTTGGTAAGAAGTTACGTAAATATCTGACCAAGCTGATTATACGCCGTAATTTGTAAAATTTGTGGGTGCAGGCAACTCCTGAAAGGCTTTTAGTCTTTTATTGCTCGGTTGAAATCCGTCTCCCAAATATTATAGTCGTATCTTTTTTATTCCACACTTGTCCTTATTAAAGATTGGGTTCGGCGTTTTGTAATGTTGTAAGAACAGTTTTTAATCTTTCGTTGTGTTCTTAGTTCTATCGTAGACATCGTTCGATAATTGTCTCGACTCCTTGAATATTTTTTTAATAATTAAGACATCTTTCTCTGAAAGATTTCCGGAGCTGATGTTATACCTAAAGGTAACCTTTTGAAGGAATATCTCCAAAAAGGAATAGTGAAAGTTGTGAGTAGATAGTTTTCTTTACTTAACGGAATTTGGTAGAATCCGCTGGTAACACCTAATCTATAAAAAAGAAAAAAAGAAAAAAAAGCTACATTTAGTTTAGGCAAAATATCATCCAAATTTGGTAACGTAATGTTCACTTTTTACTGCTAAATTCAGCTGCTTCAAATCTACATATATTCAGGCTTTTCCATTTCTTTGTATTACGGATAATGTAAACGCACACCAAACTCTTTAATATTTCTCTCGTTTTCCACTCTACTGAATATGTAGCGATAGGAAGATGGTTAATGTTCATTAATTCGGCCTTTTGTCATACATAACCAAACTCCCTACAGCTTACCGATTATTCAGAATTATCATCAGAAGGTTTTCATCAGAAGGTTGAAGATTGTGGAATTTGTGCGGAAGAGTGGAAGGATAAAAATATATGTTTTGTTTGTTAAAATATAAATTTATTAAAAGGAAAGTATAATAAGGATAGGTAGCAGTTAATGTTCAATGAGAAACAAGTAATGAGTTAAGGGTATCAAGAGTTGAAGAAATATTTTTGGAAAGAGTTTATGCGTCCGTACGTATGTATGTATGAGCGTTTGTTTGGTAGGAATGTCTTTGAAGGAGAAGAAGAAGTAAAAGGAATCAACACACGAGAAAGAAGGAGAAAGAAGACGAATATCCGGGTCGACTTGAAGTTTTTCCCGTTAAATTTTAGTTGTGTGTGTGTGTCTCTCTCTCTCTTTTTCTCTCTCTCTCTCTCGCTTCTCCCATCTAACTAACTGTCATTAATAACTAAAGTCATTAATATAGTCCTTTAGATTTTTCGCGAAGTCTTTTTAGTCTTGCAAATCTCTCCCATTGGTCATAAAAACCAATTTAACATCTACTCGCGAAATCCGGTTTCGACTTTTTTCTCTAAGCACGAGGTCAATCCTTTTTCTATGCGGCAAAACCAGGATTTCACATGTTATTGTGAATTTTTGTAAAAGTCAAGAAGAAAGTTGATTTAAATTCTTAATTTCCTATCGACCACAAATTCTTCTTTCGCCTTTGGTAAAATAGGGAATGGGACTCTTCTCGCCGTTGTCACACAGTTGAAACGTCTTTTTTTGTGAACTATTTTCACTGTTCATACAACTTTCCGACGTCTAATGAAATTCCCTGTTCTATTTCGTCTAAATGTTTCATTAAATTTATTTTTACAGACAACTTTCTAGACAATAAGTTCTCTTTCTTTTTTCTACATTTCCAGTAGGTTTCTCTGGGTCTTTAGTTCGTCTACATTTTTCTCCTGGATTTTTTCCATTTGAGATTTTTTTTTTTTTTTTGCTCACTGCTCTTGGCCATTTTTGTAGCTTTCTCTAGTTCCAAATCAGGAATTCATTGTAATCTGTTGTATAGGTTTTTATTCTGTAGTTCTATCACATACGGTCTCTGATTTGGTCATTTTTCTTTGGAAACTCACATACTTCTGCTAATTCGTGCAATGCCCGAATAAAGGTTTTCACTGGTTCTCCTGAAATCGAACTTCAAAGATAAAATTTTGGTCTCTCATGAATTATATTTATTTTAGGCGTGAAGTAGGCACTGAATTTTTCCAAAATTGAGCCGTACACATTTGCGTCTCCTCGTCGTGAGAAAGAAAATGTCTGGAATACATTTTCGGCTTGGCTTCCCATGCAATATATTAATGTACTGACTTGAGTTTTGTTATCTTTTTCCCATAGTTTCGATGTTTCTCGAAGACGATAAAATCTTTGCAACCATTTTTAACAAAATTTCTTGAATTTATAAAATAAAATGGCTTTGGTGTAGGTAATTTGAACACTTTCTTTTTTAATTACATTTTTTTTAGAATTGGGCCTTGTTCTTCTAGAAAATAATTTTCTTCTTTTAGAAAGAATTCATCCCTAACACCATGGAATTAGGTTGGAAAGATTTATCATATGAGACTGACCGTTGAAAAGTTAAAACAACATAAAGACGACCCGACACGAGGTAAAGTTAAAGACTTATTTATTTAAAAACTCCCCACTGAATCTGTCTTGAGCCCAACAATCCCTAATGGGACCCGAAGTCGTACGATCATCATTGATATTGTTATAAATATTGTTACAAATAAGAATTGTGCAGGTTATCAGTTTTTATAATTAAACGATTGTCCTTTTGGCAGATTGGGGTAAGAGTAGGTACCTCCACTCTATTTTCGATACTGATCAATGAGAGACGCGACTCAAACTCTAACAACATTCCGAATCGTGGAGTCACAGGTGAGCCTAAATTTCTGGCTCGGGTCAGTAGATACGAGAAGAATACATTTCGATAATAAGGAGGAGACGTTTTGAAAGCGTGACCTCTGGCTGCAAGAGAAGAAGACAGGGCAACATCCAAGAAGGCATCAAGATAAAGAAAATATCGAGAAAGCTTTGTTACCAATCATTATTGAGAGACGAGAGAAATTGGAATTCCAGTGAAAATTCTCATGAGGTTCGACTTCCTAAAACGAAAAGATTTCAGATAAATTTTCCCAAGGATGAACTGTGTAAAAAAAAGGATACAAAAAAAAAAAAATGATCGTGTCCCAGAGAGGCCTGTGTGGCATTTTGTAAGTAGGTCTTTTCGTTTTTATTCAAAGGTGATTCCCTTATTGATTTCTCTTTTAGTCATTAAAAAAATAAAAAATCCTTGTCTTCACTCAAGTTGTAATTTTTCTACCATTTTTCGCAGCCGATCCTTTGTCATTAATTGTTACCCTGCCTCTATAGGCGCCCAAAGAACATTTTGTGAAAATTTTGTCCGTATCTTTTTTTCATAATTGTAAATTGTAAATAAATGTGTTTTTCCTTTTAAAATTTGAAGCAGTAGTTGTTGTGTATTTTAAAATTTCGCGCCTATTTATGTCTTACTATTTCTGCTAAGTTTTGTATCTGGCACAAGAGCTTAGATTTTTTTTATTTTTTTTATAAGCGTTTCACCCCGAGCAAGGCATGTCACTGCCACTACTGCCCAGGGGGCTACATAGTGTGGAGAAAGGATGATTAAATATAGGAAATATCAGAGGGTGGGTGATAGGCGGGTAAGGAATACCGAGAATGAGGGTTTGGGTAGATGATAGTGTTCTGAGAATAATTGGGAGTTAGTGTGATAGGAGGTGTCTATTGATCCTACTTTTAAACACCTGGAGATTGTAGCTGTCGGGAAAGCAGACTTGTGGAAGGGAAGTTCCACAGGCGGGAAGCGCGAGATAAGAAGCTGTTGGAGTATAATTTACAGTTACATCTTATCTGTTTAACTGTAAAAGGTTGGGACCTAGTTGCTAATCTAGTATCTCGTGTAAATTCGTGCTTAGGCGGCACCAGTGATCTAAGTTCATCGGAGATTAAGTAGAGATAATTTTTTTATAAATTCAATAACTCTGTTATGGTTTATAAAATGGAGAGTGTTCTAAAAATAGAAAAAGGTAGACACACTGACGCCAAGAATTCAAAATTGGGCGGCAAAATAAGGAACCGTTTCTTTTGGTAGGAGTGGGAGTAAGAGTGGGAGTAAGAAGTAGGAGTTAAGGACAGTAGTTTTGTGTAGGGGATTTGAAAAGAGGAAGACGCTGTCAGTTGACGACTAGAGTCCAGAAGGGATAGGCTCGTTTACTACTATCATCCCAATGTGAAGAGAATTTAGCTAGTCTGCTCCTGTATCCACACAAAATTTAAAGGTTGTTACTTGATGTAAAAACCTAAAGTTTTATACCAAAAATAAACATCATTAATTCAAGTTTGTGTTATCTTCTAATTATACCAAAACGAAGCAACACAACAACTCAATATGGCATCAAACAGGTAAATAAAAAATAGATCTATGTATTAATCTCAAAAGTATCATTTAACTAAAAAAATACTTATGTAGTAAAAAAATAAAATTATTCATTCTACTTCGTAGAGAATAATAATAAAAAATATATTCTTAAAGTATTGATTATATATGTTTAAAGATAATTTGTTTTTTAAACAAATACCAACGCCTTGCTTACTGCAATGCTTGTGTTCCGTATTTCTTTAATTTTTGGAGCGCTTTGTAAGTTAAAAATTATACTTTTTTTTTTATTTTTGACCTCTGACTCTACAGGATACTGTGCTTAAATAAACGGAATTGTCATTAAATTTTAAGTAAAAAGTAAACATAACTTTAAAAAAATCTAGTTGATTAATCGTTAAATTTAGTACGTAACTTTGAAACATATCTCTAGGATAAATATAGGATTTTAAAAAGATCATTACATTTGTTGTTTACATTTTTCGTCTATGATGGCGGTTCGATGAGTGGCAAGTGAATTTGGCAATGTTTTTAAAATGCCTACAAATTTGGTTTATGTACGGAAACTAATTTTTTTCCAATTCGGATTCGTCTTTCAAGTAAATCCGAAATAATAAAAAAATGGCATTTAAATTTAAAGTTTTTCTTTTTTTTATTTTTTTTTTATAGGAAATCCATTGGGAAGGGGTACCTAGATTTGAGCCGCTTTGGTTGATCGGAGATTCAAGTTTCAAAACTTCATTATTCATTCAAATTAACATTGATTTGTATTAATCCCTTCCCCCCCCTCTCTCTCTCTCTGCATTATTATTATTAGTAATCTTAAGTTTTCTCGAGTGTGCAGGCCGGTAAGCAAAATATACACGATATATATATATAATCATTATTATTATTAAAAAATTCAATGAAAAACCGATCCCTTTATTACGATCATTGAGGTATATGAACTCCATTCCTTGCGTAAAGTCCCGATCGGAAGTCATGAGTTATCTACCTCTAACCCTGCAAGTTACTTGTTCACCACTGCTGTAGCCTGGTATTGAACTCACAATAAGAGTCAGTGATCGTAATAAAGGGTTCGGTTCGAAATTCCTAGCACATGAAGAAGGCCGGAGAGTAAAAAGGCCGAAGCCTTGTACAAATGGCAGCAAAGATGAGGAGAATAATCCGAATAATGTAAATACTGTAAATACTACCTCATCTCAGAAATATAGACAAATATTCAATGAAAAAGTTTCTAATTTTTATTATATAGATAGATATATAGATAGATAGATAGTTATTTCTCTGCAGAAGAACGATCAATGGAAAAAAAGTATGCCAGAAATATCCGAATAAAGGGAAAGTAATCGATAATTAATCAAAGATCTGCGTGAAAAAGAGATCTTTTTTTTTTTCGAAAGGGCTATTAACTCAGATTTATTCGTTTGATTAAAGGGAGGTAAGCACGATTATTCTGACATGACATGACGTCAATTCTTAAAATTGCCTTGTATTATATTATTAATCAACACAAATTTGTTGAGCTATTATTCGGTTAGAGTATAAAATAATTTTCAACTTTGATTTATTATAGCATTTTAATTCATCCAATTGTAGTTTATACATTGTTATTGTGCCGGATTGCTAAAAAACGATTTGATATTTTATCGATCGAAAAAAAAAATGCAGTTATTATAGGCAGCAAATACACAGGAATCATGACTGCAGTTTGCACGCTGCAGTTAAAGAAAAATAACTCTTGTAGAATAATGTTATCGTTAATTTATACGCATTTTTTGAGGAGAACTACCTACAAGGCAGGCAACATCAGTTTATACTAGAAATGAAGAATAGGATTTAGTCCGTGTTAAGAACATTTCTAATGCAAAAAGTGTGGATCCTGGCAAAAGACGACAAAATTTATAGTGAACACCAGGGACTTTGTTTATTCCCTAGCACTTTCGCCAGAATATTTCCAAGTAATATTAAGCCCCAGTCCCAGTGATTATTCTCCAATCCCCAGGAAGTACACCTCCGGAGGGGCTGGGGTCATAAATCGGCGCTGAGGCGTCCCTAAAGGAAGAAGTACCGAGGGGGCTCGAGCAATTTTTCCGCAGTACTGCTTTAAATTCTCTATCCTTGTGTTACATTCTGTAGTAACCTGGGTGAACTGCAAAATGCATTCCCCGGCTTTTGGGCTGCGAACAAAGTGAGGTATTTGGTCTCTCTTTTTTCTTATGAAGGATATCTAGTCCTGGGATTCAAACCCTGTGGCAGCACCTCTTACGTTGTGCTGGAGGGTTGGTGGATATGAATACGGAAACCAAAGAATTAACATTGCATTTAAGTTTCTGGAAGATCCAAATTGATTGGAACGCAAGAAATGGGAAGAAAGTTCCACAAGTGAGAAATACCAGAGAAGATATTGAAATTATTACGGAGTCGCAAACTAGGTGCCCCGTGATTGGATGAAAAACAGCCAATCACGGGCTACCTTTTTAGATTCTCAACAAACTCCCCACGTGAGCGGGTTTTACAAACTCCCTTCTTCTTTTGCTTGTTGGGACCTTTAGTCACAAGACGTTCCCGTCTTCTTCTCCGTCATCTAGACCCAGGATACGTGAGGGGATTTGACAGCAACTGCAGCACAGAAGTCAAGGTTCTATTTCTTCAACCCAGCCATAACGACACAGGAAATATAGACTGTTAAAAGGATGCATCTTTAAAGATAAGTTCCGCAAACCCGCCTGTTTACAAGAGACTATTATTTCTTCTTTTTCTTTCTTTTCCTAAATACAAGTTTATAACATCTTCGACTGTGTTTGTGTTCCTTTCTTCTCGCGGGCGTCACAATATTTGTTACCAATTAAAATTGGGAAATTCCCAATAAAGAAGCTGTTAGCACAGAACCTTTGGTTATATCTATTTTAACTGTAAATGATGAGACCTAGCTACCAATGTAGTACTGCGATTAAAATTGTAAAGCTAAGGTACCAAAAAGAAAAGTTCATCCGAACAATTACCATAAAAAATATTTATAGAAAAGGTACAGGGAAGCTACGTTACAGTGGTGGTAAATTAACTGAAGCCGATATGCCAGATTAGGGCCGATAATATTTAAGATTCTTCTTTGGATCGTGTATCTCTAGATACACAGCAAGAGCATCAGACCTCCAGATGTAACATAAAAATATAGATATAGATAAAAATATATTTACATTAAGCCTTTTGGATCTCCCAACTGGTGATTCTGGTTCTGGGCGTGACGGTAGACTGCATCCGGCAGCAAGGCCTCTGATTGGGAGGTTGTGAGGAGCATGGAACCACCTCTTAATTGCTGTTGTTCCCAGGTCTACCCTAACCCGGAGCTGTAGCACCTGTTAGGGCCACGGCTATGGGCAAACAGTTAACCTCCAAACGGGGTCAAAACAATATGAAAGTATAAAAATAGACTTTTATAGAAAAAAATATACATTTTTGAAGAAAAAATTATAACACATTTTTGAAGGAAAAAATATTGCCAGCAATACATTTTTGAATACAAAACTAGAAAACATCTTCAGTTTTCTAAAATAATTAAAAAAAATTCATCAAAATCTGACTAAATCAACCTTCTCACAATAACCAAACATTAAAAAAGTATCTTAAAGCCCCACCTTGTTGGCATTAAATAACCCACAGAGATGTTGATATGCCGTTAAACAAAACTCAAACTCAAACTGGTGATTCTTTACTCACGGAGTTGTTACCAAGATGCCATTGTTACACCTTTTGAGAATCTCAATTCAGATATACTGCACTTTATAATTATGTTCATCACTATTCTACACAGATTAACAATTTTTACTCTATATTCAACGCACGTTCAGTAATCACCGAAGCAGGACTTATGAAATTATAAACAAATTAATTCGATGTGTATTTCACGTATTTCCTTTCTTTCATTACAATTTTATTTTGTTTTGTTTTTTCCTAGTGAAACTGCAACATGAAATTTTCTAGCACTTTCGTTTTATGCCCAATATATCTCAATGATTGCTGGTCACTCATTTCTTTTAATGTTTGTTGCAGGATGACTCTCATTTATCATCTATACAGTCATTCAGTTAAGTGCCATACGTGATACACGCTTGGGCGATCATGTCCCGAAAGTGACATGACTGACTGGACAGAAGATTTTTCCTCAGTAGGTTGCTATTACTTTCTCAGGTAGGCCAGTTGAAAACGCAATCTAACCTGCTATGTAACCCATAGCTAGAAGAAGAGACGGATTAATACCTTTTTCAAGGGTATTTACGCGTAAGTGAATGCAACGAATTCAACTGGAATTCGAACTCAGCTCTCCGATTTCTCGTTCCGAGTCGACATCCACTGCATCACAACGCGCATACACGCAAGGCCACCTATTAGCAGTCATACTGCCACTACAAGTTCAATACAAAATTGGACATTAGGATATTTAAAGCTTTGTAAATGATCATCACGTTTAATTTCTGTTGTCCTAAGTGCAAGAAAACCAGCCTTTCAACTTATTAAAAATGAAGACATTATAAGAATTAAAAACAATATACATACAGTGGACAAAATAATGGAAACACCTTGACGTTTCAAGCATATTTATTTCAATAACTAGCAGTACAGCCCGGCGTTGCTCGGGTATAACGAAAGCTTTAAAACTAATCCATAGTCATGGAGCTCAGACTTTTTGGACGTTGGCACGAAAGACTAAAAAGCCATAGTTGTTTCCAGTTAAAGCGAAACCATAGACTGAAAGAAAAATGAATGGATGTAAGTCAAATTTTGATTTCCTGGTATCGATATCAAATAAGTGCGAGTGTTCTTAGCTAGGTTTTGTGTCGAGGTACCCCCGATAAATATCGAAAATCGATAATCGAAAAAATCGGGTTATAGAAGGAGTGGTCCAATTTTAATCAAATTTGATACACTCATAGACAAAGACATAAGAAACGATATTCAGAAGTTTCAAGGTTGCAATTCTTACAATAATGCAGAAAATCGCTAATATATATATATATATATATATATATATATATATAAGGCATGATGTTATGTGTCTGTTTATCTGCCTGTACGTCCGTATTTTTTTCAGCCCTTTTATTTTAGTTTTTGCTTCGGGTTTGGTTCTAAGTAGGTGTAATTGTAGTTCTCAGTCATGATACCATTTACTCAGAGGACTTATTTAACCTTCAAAATTCAGTTTACGACAAAAAAAAACCCCCAGTAAAACGAGGCTAGAGAGAGAAATGCACGCCTTTTTAAAGGGTTAAGAAGCCTCTCACCTAGCGACGTTTTGTTTTTCAAAGCAAGTGGGTTAACACACGATTTCTATGACTTTAGAAAATTAAAATTCACTGAAATATATTGAAAAGATTTCAAGTTTTCACCTGAAATAAAATAAATACGAACTTTAATGAAAAAAGTTAAAGTATAATGAAACGAAGAAAGCGTTAGTTTAAACTAACATCAGGAAAATAATGAGTAATATATAGTTACCAATATTTAAATATGCATCTCATAGATACAACATCTTAGGATGAAGAATATTTCAACTACTGCCAGTGTCAGTTTTTGGTAAGATTTGATTGCACAGAAAATGCGAGCTTACACATGCCTACACCTTTTCATCAGCCAAGCCATTAAAAAACATTATATATCCTTATACTTTCACCAATAGAAAAAGACCGACTGTCTTTTTCTATTGGTGAAAGTATAAGGATATATAATGTTTTTTAATGGCTTGGCTGATGAAAAGGTTTAGGCATGTTCTGCTCAGTAAATCAGTGTAGGCTGTACTGCTCAATAAATTTTATCATGTGCTGACGTCTGCAAAACCAAAATAAATACAATCTCTTATTTACTGGCCAATCAGAAGCAAGGAAAAAACCTTAAGTTTGATTCATTTATATTTTCCACGATCGTATAAATACGCGTGATTGCTACCCTTCTTGACAGAGAGACACTGGTCATTCAACTTTTAAATGAACTCTTAAAACACACCCACAAAAAACCTTATGCAGAACTTTTCAACGTATGTATTACTATAAAACAACAAAAATTGATGTCATTCAAATCATTAACTAAATTTACACTTATTTATACAAACAAGATCATTTTGTCTTTTGAGCAACCTGATACTTTCGAATGTGGTGGGCTCGGTTACGTTTGACACAAGGTCATCTCGCAAACATAGCCAACGCTCCCTACACTAGTATTGTTAGTAATTAAAACTAAAATATGGTAAGGCGATTTATGAGAATTACATTTAAAAATAGATAAATGGTAATTGTTGTATTAACATTTGACATTCATTGATCAAGCAGCCAGAGCCGCTGTCGGTTGAAATTTAGAAAAACTGTCTCTTGGTATAGTTTTGCAGGAAAAGAGGTTTCTCAAGTCCAGTAGCTGTCATCTCACTTTTCAGTATTAAGGTTTCCTACCTAACCTTTTATTTGAAGTATTGTGGAAATTTAAACATCCTGATTATGTCATTATTTTCTCTTTGAGTCACATGTGTTATTCATTTTCGTTGTTGTCGTTGTTGGTTGTCCTCGAGTGATGTGCTTTTTGTTATCTGGTACTGTTTGTGATTCAGTAGCGCTGAAATGTTCAAAGAAGGATGATCTTTGTCAAGACCATCAGGTTTTTATCGCCCAAAGCCTTTTATCACCATTGATCTTAGGAAGCGGTTGTATGCAACTGACAGTTTATATATTTCTGAAAGTCTCGAACTGATGAGGCTATTTAAGAAGATGACTCAAGTTTTCAGGTTGATGATTTGGTTTTGCGATTTTGGACCACACTACCTCTGGCAGAGTGTATTCTATGTTCAATTCCCGTCTCTCCTATATTTTAGTTGATTCATAAGCCGAGTTATCTGAAGTGTTTAGTATTGTGGAGCCCCAGTCTAAGATAAAAATAAACAACAATTTATGAATCGCGGTTGGAGGGATAATTTATCTATCGCGGATATTGATTGCTAAGAAATGTGACAAATTGAATACAAACTTATTAAGAGTGGATGACGGCAATATATTTTCTATTTCCGCTAAACCCATTAAAAGTGGCTCCCTTGTCAAAAGCGTTTTCTGATTGGTCAATATATAATCGTAAACACATTTAAGATTCAAAGTGCCTGCTCCTCGTTTAGTGACGATTCCGAAAACAAGGAGCAGGTACTTTGAATCTTTATTTGAACCTAAAAAGTACCACTTATTTACGAGCCTTCTGCATCTCCAAACTCTACAACTACTGCCTCTTTCTTTCCTGCCTGCTGGAATTCCTCCTCTGTGGTTACTGTATTTAAAAATTCTGGAGAACCATTGGACCTCTCTAACTATCGTCCTATCAGCCTTCTACCGATTTTTTGGGAAAGTGCTCGAGGCTATTATTAATACTGAAGTGGTTCAGCATCTGACAGCCCACGGTCTCTTATCCGATAAACAGTATAGTTTCTGTTTCACCAGGTCTACTGCCAATATGTTAACGAACATCACAGAGTATATATACCAAGCTCTCGATAAAAATCGGCGAAGCTCAAAAGTTTGGCATACTGGCCTTCTACGCAAGCTACATGGCTATGTGTCCTTCATCAACGATCTCCTTGATGTAATCAAATCCCAAGTAGGCACTTATACTGACGACACAACCATTTACTTCCGCCTCGATAAGAAATATGCCGAGGCTGACAAAGCAAACTTTGCTGCTGATCTTGAAAGGACCTCCAATCTGTGGTGGACTGGGGTAAGAAATGGTTCGTAAATTTTAATGCTTCTAAAACGAAGCTGCTATCCTTTAACCACCATAGACAACCGCTCCTATCCCCACCAATCAGAATGGACCAGGCTAGTCCCCCTAAAAACAAAACACTGCGCCTAAATCTATCAGCTGACCTCAAGTGGAATGACTACAATGAATCCATAGCTAAATCTGCTGCTCGGGAGGGTTGGTTTCCTGTGTAGGGCCAGGAAGTTTTTCTCGTATGAATCCATCTTGCACATATATAAATCTACCATCCGCCCGTGCATTGAATACTGCTGTCACATCTGGTTGGGTGCCCCTGCTATTCATCTCGGGCTTCTTGACAAAATCCAACGAAGAATATGTAATGTTTCCCGACCTGGTAGCTCAACTCCAGTCACTTTCTCACCGACGTAATGTGGCTTCCATCTGTCTCTTCTACAAATACTTTCACGGTTTTTGCTCCGATGAGCTTACCTCCCTGGTGCCCACATTGCATGAATTTAGTCGAGCTACTAGACTAGCGGTTAGGTCCCACCCTTTTACAATGAAACCAATCCAATGTAACCGTAAGTTATACTCTAGTAGCTTTTTGCTCGCACTTATCGCCCGTGGAATTCCCTTCCGTATACTTTCTTCCCTGACAGCTACAATCTCTAAGAATTTAAATGCAAAGTCAACTGCCATCTTTTATCTTCTTGACTGATATTCTTTCTCTGAAAACCCTTGTATCATGTTCTTCTTTCTTTCTACTCTACTCTCATGCAGCCCTGTCCACACCTGTATTCTCATCCTTTTCTTACTTATTCTCTGACTCTCCTGTAAGTTGTTCCTCTTTCTCATCACTCACCTCTTATGCAACCCCCTGTACACAAGTGGCAGTTCTGCTTGCGATTTCAAAATTGTTTTATACTAAGCAAGTAGTATTTGTAAGTTTATACAAAATGTATGCAAACAAATTAATGAAAGTTTTTTGTTTGTGAGGGGGTACCGCACACCATATTCATTTGGACTCAAAACTTCTATTTCTTTCGAAAACATTGATTGTATATATTTGTATTTTGTTAAAAAGAGTTGTTTATCACTCTAATATTGACTTTCTGCTTTACATACAAATTAAAATGCTGTTGGAGCAACTGAACACAGCCTACAAAAATACCTTCTGATGTATCGAAATTTATTAAGCAACCTCAAATCCGCAACAACATTTACTAATTCCAAATCCCGAAATAAAAACAAAAGTTGATAAATTATTAAACGCATTATGTTTTTAAAAGACATATCATTTTTATAACAATTTTGATTAGTTTTTTTAGCACCACTATGAAAAAAGCTATTTAAATGTTTTTAATTCTTAGAGAGTTCACACACACTTCATTTGTAAAGATTAAAGACAAACTTATTTGAGGTAAATATTGGAGAAAGCACGAAATAAAAGCCTTTTAATAAGTTAAATAATTTAAAAAGTGTTAAATAAAATGAATATATAAAGATAAACTATTTTATAAGTATTTTTGAAATAAAATGCAAAGAGATGAAATTAGTGTTTTATGCTAATCAATACTTTATTTTCAGAGAGAAAGGGAAAGTTAACTATGAATTACCTCCCTTACATCTCAGCATTAGTAAATATTTTCGGGGAAATATTTTCTTTTCTTTTTACTACAGATACTTCAAATAATATAACAAAATCTACTCTTCTCTTTCTTCAATGTGCTGTATCATTTCAGGACGCAGGTGATCATGGCTCTGCACAACTTCCTATCCTTTGTGACTCTTAGTATGGCTTGTTTTTCGTTACCTCTCCTATTCCCTGTTCTGTCGATCATTTTAACACAAACTCATTAGGTAGGTTATTCGTTGCTTTCCTATGTCTCTCTTGCCTTTTTTAAAAAAAATATTTTAAACAATAATGTTTACCCTGTACAAGGCCCAAGAGCTACCTAAGGTAGTGTGTTAAAGAGCAAGATTTGGCGTGGTTCTTTTTGTTTAACGGCATATCAACTCTTATGTTCAGACTCAGAGTAAGAGGTAAGGTACTCAATTTATGAGGATATGCGGGGAATATAACAGCTAAACCTAAACTTGAACAGCTTATGATTGTAGTGATCGGGAAAGCATCCTCTTGGGAGTCGGTTTCACAATTCAGCGGTTCGTGGGGAAAAGTTGTTCGAGTAGAAAGTACATGTAACCAGTGAAATACGAAGGGTGATTCGCTACAATGAGCGTGAAGTGGCGGGTCTTAGCCATGAAGATTAGAATTAGTGGAATTAAGGAATGTAGTTCAGCTGAACAATTTCCATGGATAGAGTAGAGAGAGGCTTGTTACGTTTCGTTTGGAGGAAAGGGATTGTATTTTTAGAAAATAATTCATGGCCCACAAGGACCCCGTGACGCTTTTGAACTCTATCAAGCCTAGAAAGTAGGAACTGGACAACTCCTGTCCATATATGACATCAGTTTTCTCCTTTCTGCTTGATCTAGCTCTTATAAAGTTAGAGGATATCAAGAGTCAGCGACTTACTGAAGTGGCACAGGGAATTGACCATTTTCCAAGTATCTTTAGCGATGGATCATATGTATGCGTTCCACTTTGGATTTGAGTTGAGTTTAAGTAGCAAGAGGCGCTCAAGACACGGATCCTTCCTGCGAGAATACAAGATGGGTCCCAAGAATGGTGACATCGGAGCAGAAACTGACGTTTCCAGGACAATTTTGACTCGCTTCCAGGCTGACCCTGAGAAATTCCACCGCAGATTAGCAATTCAATATGAAACCTGTGTTCACCACTTCGAACCCAAATAAAAGCAAACTGTGGCAACACTCTAGTTCATCATTCGCGAAGAAGTTCAAGCAGCCAGGGTCTCTTGGTAAGAGATGATGGTTTCTGTTTTTTTTGTGGTGCAGTGGATATCGACTCGGAACGAGAAATATGGAGAGCCGAGTTCGAATTCCAGTGGAATTCATTGCATACACTTACTCGCAAATACCCTTGGGAAAGTTATTAATTCGTCTCTTCCCCCCAGTTATGTGTTAAATAATAGGACAGACTGGGTTCTATAGCCTTGGCTGGCAATCAGTCTACCACAGAAAGCAATGGCAACTTACTGTGGGATAATCTTCTGCCCAGTCAGTCATGTCTCTTTCGAGACATGATCGCCTAAGTGGATATCATGTATGGCACTTAACTGACTGACTGAATATAATAGTTGAAAACATGATTAAGGCTTCTACTGGGCATAATGTGGGGGATCAGTTTTATATTGTATGAAATAATAAACTGATGCCCCACTAATTACTACTTAATAATATAATCTATCTTTTCCCCTCTAGCTATGAGTCAAATAACAGGACATATTGGGTTCTATAGCTTTGGTCGGCAACCAGTTTACTGCAGAAAGCAATAGCAGCCTACTGCGGGATAATCTTCTGCCCAGTCAGTCATGTCTCTTTCGAAACATGATCGTCCAAACGTGTATCGCGTATGGCACTTAACTAACTGATTGAATCATGATAGACTACCTGAAGAAGAAATATATATCAAAATAAAGATAACTAAAGGAAGCATTCATGTTGAAATGCAGAGGGAAGCTGAGGGCAAGTGGGCTCTTACTCCAGACTAACACGCCCGTTCACACTCAGGTTGTATTAGCTGAAGCAGCCAATTGTGGTTTTGAACTTATATCCCATCTCCTTTACTCACCAGAAATAGCTCCATCTGGCTTCTTCCTGTTTCCTAAACTCAAATCCCATTTTGATGAGATGATATCTGCAATGGAGGAATTTTTGGAGGACGTGGAGGCCAACTTTTTCCGCGATGGGATTTTAATGCTTATGCATCGTTGGACCAAGAGCATTGATGTCAAGGAGGAGTATATTGGAAAATAGTGAAACACTGTCTTATTTCTCCAACTCCTTTTTGATAGATCCTCGAATTAAATCTTTAAAGTAACAGACGTTTCGTCATCGCAATGTTATGTGGTATGTTTATAGACTACGCAAAGGCATTTGACAAAATACGTCACAAAGACTTGTTCGAAATGCTCGGCGACCTCGACATTTTAGGGAAAGACATTCTTCTTCATCTATGTACCATGTCCTTTCATGACGTAGGCGGTCATGGCCTTCCACGTCTCCCCGACTCAGTTAAAGCCTGTGGCTGGCTTTGGTAGGGTAAGCTGAATTATCATACTCCGTATAATTAATATTGTTGAACCTGTCTTTTGGTTATTTTAGTGAACTTTAATGCTTGTCTACTGTTTTTTTTTTCATTTTATTTCGTTTTTTTTTTTTTTTTTGTAATTGAAATATTTGATTCCTTTTCTCTTTTTTATCCACTCCGTCTAATATACAAGGGGAAGACATTTTAACAGAAATGGCCGGAAACGTTTTAAATATTTTTGGAGTTCTAAGGACGATTCTAGTCACAGTAAAGTCCTTGGCAAGTACCCACTACGTCCGCTCTTTGCGACACACACACACACACACACACACACACACACACACACACACACACACACACACACACTCTCTCTCTCTCTCTCTCTCTCTCTCTCTCTCTCACTCTCATCTCATATTTATTTGTAAGAAGACACTCATTTAACTATCCAGCTTTGACTTCCGGAAGAAACTGATGTAAAAATTGAAATGCCCACTCCGTAAATTTCACTCTACTAAGAAGAATCTTTCAAATTTGAAGCTGGGTCCCATGCATGAAACTGCCTATTTGAACTTACACTAAATTGTAACTTAACAATACACATGTCCCCCCACTCACTCCCCCACTAACACGTCTCCGTAAATACAATATAACTAGTGAAGTCTAACCCCCTTGATCGACACATTTATCAATAATAATAAAAAGTTTATTTTCTTTTATTTTTTCTTTGTTTTTTTTTTTTGTCGAAACGCCGGCGACTAAACCGGTTAACCCACTGCACACTCTGGTGAGTAAGGCGGGAGGTTAGTAACTCTATTTGAACGAAAAACAAGACCTACATAAAAGGCGGAAGAACTCTGAACGAGTCAAAAGCCAGCTAACTAGAGGCGCTGTCTCGATAAATCACCGTGGAGAAGGCAGCGAGATACCACTCCACTATAATTACCCAGAACAATCATGGCCTTGAAAAATCAATATATGAAACCCAACGGCGTGAAGGTGGTCACTTCCAAAGGCAGTAACTCCTCGCTCGTTAAGGATTGACATGGGCAACAAGTGTCATCTGACCGTCATCCTGCGACTGTTAGCGCCAACAGCGTAAAAGGGATACAATTCTTCAGAGTTTGTCCCTCCCCCGGAAAGAAACGACATGAGTAACAGGTGTCTCTGGAACGTTACTCTGCTACTGTGCTCAATAAACATAGAATTACACTAGGGACAAGGAACGCCAGGATGCTCAACGACTGTGGCCAACTCAAGCAGGAGGTGAGCAAATTGAACAATATTCTGGGAATATAAGAAATTAGATGGCCTAACAACGGAGACTTCAGCAGCGACAATCACAGGATAATATACGCAGGAGGCAAAATAACGAAAAGGGAGTCGGCTTAATACTGGACAAAGAAATGAAGAAATGCGTTCTGGTATACTGCCAGCTTTCCGAAAAAGCCGCTCGTCTTATGGGCGAGGGTCAAGCTTTGAAATTAACCAGTGAGAGGGTAATGTGAACGTCACTCAGTTGACCCTCAGTTCTAGATGGGAAGTCGGGTGTGGTTACCCCAGACAAATCAAATGTTGAGTTGGTGGAGAATCTGCGAGCAAAGCACTCGGTCTTGTCAGCTGAAGATGTGAGGACCTCAAAAGGGGCGTATGATAAGGATGAGTCTTCTCACTGGATCTATTCAACTTATACAGCAAAACAATTCTGAGAGAAATAAAATCCTTGCCAGGATTCGTCATTGGCGGCCACAATCTCAACAATATAAGACACGCAGATGACACAGTACTGATAGCAGACATAGAAAAGAAAATGCAGGGCCTCCTACAGAAGGAAACAAAAGAAAACAAGAAGAAAGGACTGAGCATAAACTTTAAGAAAACCGAATGTATGATCATCAGCAGAAAGAAGAATCCAAAATGCCGAATACAAGTCGGAGAAAATAAAATACAACAAGTAAAATATTCAAATACTTGGGAAGCGTTCTGACAGAGGACGAAACGTGCAACACTGAAATCCGAATACGTATTGGCATGGCCAAAGACGTATTTCAAATGCTAACCAGAGAACTGAGAGCCAGGAAAATCTCATTGGAAACAAAGAAAAGAGTGCTGGACTGATATGTGATATTGTTCCTCCTGTATAGTAGCGAGTGTTGGACGATCTCTTTACGGATGAGAGGCTCGAGGCAACAGAAATGTGATTCTACAAAAGAATGCGGAAGATACTATGGACTGAACCTGTGAATAATGACGAGGTGTTGTAGAGGATGCAAACTAGAATAAAACTCATATTTAACCTCAGGAAGAGACAGCTGAGGTTCCCGGGACACGCAATGAGGAAAGAAACCCCGGAGAATCTAATACTCACAGGACGAGTAGAAATAAAGAGCGACAGTGGAAAGCAGCGCGAGACATATTTGATAGGCTGGAGCAAATGTTTGACACAGCCAGGTTTGGGATATATACCAAAAAGAAAGATATTAGGAGTGACAAGAGACAAGGACAAATGGAAGTCCATGAGCGCTTACGTCTTGAAGAGACACGGCACATGAAGAAGAATTTCAGGCAAGACAAAAAAAAAAAAAAAAAAAAACTAGGAGGGAGATTAATATTTTGAGAAAACGTATGTGGAGTTAATTTTTATTTTCTTTTTGAGCAATTAGTGACATAATTTTCTCTCCATTTAAATAATTGACAAAATCTAACTGCTATTTTTTATCTGATATAAACTTGAACATTTATATAAAATCTGATATACTGAATATTTTAAATTTTATGAACAAATCTTTTGACAATCATAAATTGTAAACAAACTAACCTAATGAGCCAAATTTTAGCATTTTCATTTCTTTTTTTTTTTCAGATGTATTGAGCGCATTAACACAATAACTTCTAGTTTGATCCAGGCAATGGAAAGGTACGCCGTGTTTATGGCACATAACCTTCAGCCGCAACAGCTCGGAAAAAGAGGAACGGCATGTGGCTCTCCACGAATTTCACGGAAATACGCATCAAATACACGTTATATGGGATGGTCCATGTCATATCGTCCCAACAATAGCAAATATTCATTGAACAAGTTTACATATCTTTTGAAAATATATTGATATTTCTTTTTAATATCTTTGCTTTTTATTACAGGTTTACTTCCGGTTACGTCATTTCAAGTTCATTCATGTTGCTGTACAATAAATAACAATAAAAGTTTATAAAATCATATTAAAATGCGTACATTTACAATATAAATGTTATTGTTAATTTATCATAAATTCTAGAGAAAAAATATAAAAGCATCAGTGACTCTGTGTTGTCGAAATATTTAGCGGTTTTAAGAGCTCATTATTGGCATTTTCCACGGTAGTTCCAATAGCTTTTTTGCCCCTTATCATGTGACCCTTGAAGAAAAGAACACAGTTCAAGGAACCAGTTTCTTATCGAAAAGCGTATCGAATATCAACAGCAACCAAAATCAGTTGCTGATGCTGACAATCTACAGCCATCTACGCCCGCGATGTCTCAACCTTTCTTATATATATATACGAGGGTAATTCAATAAATAAGGTGAATTTTTCGGTATAAGGACTTCTAATACAGATAGAAGCTTACTTATTTTAAAATTTTTTTTCCTTTACTTCTTTTTCAATGGGATTTAATTCTTTTTGCAGATTAAAAAAAACTTTGAGAGTTTTGCTGATTAACAAAGATGGCCGACCAAGAAGCATGCTCCAGGATTGAACAGAGGTTAGTTATCAAGTTTTGGGTTGCTGAGAGGTGCAAACCAGTTGAAATTCATAGGAGAATGTCAACTGTGTATGGTGCCACATGTTTCAGCCAAAAAATGTCTACAAATTGCCTAAATTGTCTAAAGAAGGACGGAGCAGTGTTAAAGATGAAGACAGATCTGGGAGGCCTCCAGAAGTGAGGTCTCCTGAGGTGATCGAATCAGTTAATGACCTTATTCAGTCTGACAGAAGGGTGATAGTAGATGACATTGCAAGGACTTTGAGCCTTTCTGTTGAACAAACGCAGGGTTCATCAGTCACATGGAGTCGTCTTGCATCAAGACAACTCAAGGCCTCACACAGCAGACTAAACGGTGCAGACCATCAACGCAGCCCAGATCTTGCCCCTTCAGACTTTCACCTGTTTGGTTCCTTGAAAGCGTTCACGAGAGGCACGAAGTTTGAAAGTGACGATGAGCGATTGGCTGAGGCATCAGTGCAAAGATTTTTACGCTGAGGGAATACGGAAGCTTGTGCACAGATGGGAAAAGTGTGTGACATTGCTGGGTGAATACGTTGAAAAATCTAAAAAAAAAGTAAGCTTCTACCTGTAATAGAAGTCCTTATACCGAAAAATTCACCTTATTTATTGAATGACCCTCGTATATATATATATATATATATATATATATATAGCCCAGAGGTAGAATCGCCGACTGACGCCAATTCGGTCGGGTTTCAATCCTGGGTTAAATACAATCGGAGTCTAACCGTACTGATGAGCTGTGATGCAGCGAAACAGATCTGTCTGCGGATGACTATATATATATATATATATAGTTGTGTGTATGTCTGTGTATGTGTTTGGTTAAAAATGTGAAAACGTGATATTTGAAAAGAAATGAAACTGACATGGCGCGCGCGCGCACACACACACACACACACACACACACACACACACACACACACACACACACACATCGAAAATAACTTATGAAAGCCGTAATTTCTTAGAAGTTAGACAATTTGCAACAAAAACAGGAAAATTATCCGAAATATAAACAAAACTAAATAGAAAGAATATTCTTAATGATGTGCGTCGTGTTGCAGGGGGGGATATCGAATCAAGACGATACATCGAAGTGTCGACTTCGAACTCGGTTAATTCACTTATGCGCTATTGTGTATGAAAACGTATATGTATGTGTATAAGTGTATGAAAACGTATAAGTGTATGAAAACGTATATGTATGTGTATAAGTGTATGAAAACGTATAAGTGTATGAAAACGTATATGTATGTGTATAAGTGTATGAAAACGTATAAGTGTATGAAAACGTATATGTATGTGTATAAGTGTATGAAAACGTATAAGTGTATGAAAACGTATATGTATGTGTATAAGTGTATGAAAACGTATAAGTGTATGAAAACGTATATGTATGTGTATAAGTGTATGAAAACGTATAAGTGTATGAAAACGTATATGTATGTGTATAAGTGTATGAAAACGTATAAGTGTATGAAAATCGTATAATGTATGTGTATAAGTGTATGAAAACGTACAACCATCTACAGAATCATTTTTTCCTAACTTTGGCGCAACATGATCCCCAAATGGGTGACAATGTAAGAATTGATTCATTTCTAATTATTTGCCTGTGATTATTTTTTTAAAAAAATAGGGTTCACCCCAAGCAAGGTAGTAAAGCAACTAAGACACAATAGATTACAGAATGTGGAAGAATTAAGGACAGAAACATTAATAAATCTTGATTAAAACAAAGCGAAGATGTTGAAAAGTTCATCATTGTATACTTGGAATTCCATAGCAATTTTCTTTGGAAAATAAATCACTTTCACCATTTATTTTTAAAATATCACCTGAAGAAGAACAGTGTTGCTCTGAAACATGAAAAATTTTGTGCAGTAATATAATGCTTTTATAAACCATTGTAATAACAAAATTCTAATATATATATTATGCAAGTGATGGAACGATGTTCGCACGTTTCTTTTTGTGTTATAAACACACTGCGCCCCTGCGTAAGATCATGTTCATAATACATGAACCTTTTTAATCTTACTGTGATCGATTAGTAGCTGTATATCTAAATCTAAACTTATTTATAAATGGAACTTTGTGTGTGTGTGTGTGTGTCCGTTACCTATAGACTCCGAAACGGCTGAACCGATTTTCTTGAAAATTTACACAGTTGTACTATAAGCGTCTGCGAGGGTTCGTAGCTAGGTTTTGTGTCGAGGTACCCCCGATAAATATCGAAAATTGATAATCGAAAAAATCGGGTTATAGAAGGAGTGGTTCGATTTTAATCAAATTTTATACACTCATAGACAAAGACATAAGAAACGATATTCAGAAGTTTCAAGGTTGCAGTTCTTACAATAGCGCAGAAAATCGATAATATATATATAGATTATGCTCTCATTCTGATTGAGCTCTCTGGAGAAGAAAATTTTTAAAACAGTTTCCACTTCTGCTATATGCGTGACTCTTCAGAAATGAATTGAGCTATCTCGGTGACTGGCGTGTGTATACACTGCTTATATACAACACGTTAAAATTTACTTCCTCTGAGTCCATGCGTCGATGGCTTAGGGAGTAGCGACTCCGGCTGACACCAAATCGGTCGAGTTTCGATCCTGGCCAGAAGCAAGTGGATGCGCTTAGCCACACTGATGAGCTGCGAAACAGGCTCGCATGTGAGTGACTAATATATATATATATATATATAAAAGCAAGGTGTTTGTGTGTGTCTGTATATTTTTTTTTTCAGCTCTTTTATTTTAGTTTTTGCTTCGGGTTTGGTTCTAAGTAGGTATAATTGTAGTTCTTAGCCTCAGCCATGATACCATTTACTCAAAGAACTTATTTAGCCTTCAAAATTCAGTTTACGACGAAAAAACTTATTTGGTATCGATACCAGGAAATCAAAATTTGACTTACATCCATTCATTTTTCTTTCAGTCTACTGTTTCGCTTTAACTGGAAACAACTATTGCTATTTTAGTCTTTGGTGCCAAAATCCAAAGAGTCTGAGCTCCAGGATCATGGATTAGTTTTAAAGCTTTCATTACACCCGAGCAACGCAGGGCTATACTGCTAGTTCTGTATATGCGCTTGATTGAATCCTTGTTTTTGATGCGCCTAGCTTGAAATTATCTCAAAACATGAGATCAAATAAATATCATTTCTGAAAGCGAAGAATACATTATTACGGCAAATGAAGCAAAAGAAATCTTTTCATAACAGGTTTCGTGTCATGTGGTGAAAGAACATTTTGATTTTTTATAAAATGTCTCGCCTTCATTGTTGAGAATTGGGGCTGAAACGTATTGAACATCGATCGAAATGAAGGAAGTTCCACTGAGACAAACCTTGACCCCAAATTGCTACTGTTTGAAACTCCTGTGTGGTTGCTACGTTCTACAGTTTGACCTCTTCAAGTAAAGGTTTAATTGTTATCTGTTATCCTTAGCCTCATAATCTCTACTTCCAAACTCCTTCTCATTTATATAACACCTCGTTTACCATCACCATTTCCGCTGAATCCTCTGCATTGAGGGGCTCGCGAGCTTTGTATTATGTAAAATTTAGTTTAAAATGTAACAGCAAATTAAGTAAAACGTAAAAATATGATTTAAATTTATTTTATTTAATGGAGTGGTAAGAAAAGAGTTTTAGAATCCAACCACTTCGACAAAAAGGAAATGTTATAAAAAATCCGAAATTTTCTACTATGTAAGGAAAGAAGGCTTAGAAAATTTGACACTGACAGGATATATTGAAGGCAAAAAAGACAGAGGAAAGGGGAACATAGCCTACCTAACAGTCCGGTGTAAATTGATAGCAGAACAGAGATTAGGAAAGATAGTGAAAAAGACAGCATTTAAAACAAAAGACGGGAAATTGTGGAGAATCATGATCGCTAGAGTCGTTAAGGGACACGGTACATAGAAGATGAATAAATATGGCTGCATATACCATCGTTAACGGCGTGATCTTGTCAGAGAAAATCGTTGTCCCGATAATGGAAATTAGAACAAATTGTAAAAATCTGAGTAAATAATTGAACATGTAATACTTATCAAATCCATTAATATATATATATATATATATATATATATATATATATGCATTACTCTTCAGGAATGAATTGAGTTCATTCGGTGACTGGCGTGTGCTTATATACAATACGTTACAATTTCCCTTCTCTGAATCCATGCGCCGATGGCTTAGCGGGGAGTAGCGACTCCGACTGACACCAATCGGTCGAGTTTCGATCCCGGCCAGAAACAAGTGGATGTGTCTAGCTACACTGATGAGCTGTGATACAACGACACAGGCTTGTATGTGGATGGCTAAGATATATATATATATATATATATATATATATATATATAGAGAGAGAGAGAGAGAGAGAGTATCGAATATTGAGTATATATATATATATATTCATATATATAAAGTATCGAATATTGAGATGAGATATTGTAATGATTTACACTATTTACATTGTTCAGACTGTTACCCCCATCTTTATTGTCATATTCACGTTATTTCGGCCCGTTGCAATTTATCAGCGAAACGCGTTTCGGTTGACACCATGAAATATAACTGTTGAACTTTCATACACAACTTTCTCTGTCTGTTATCGGTGTCCATTTTGAACAGTTATTTTCTAATTATATTGAACAATATGGCCATCTAGCTTAGTTCGGCTGACTGTGCACAAAGCTACGATGTTGTCTGGCTTCGTGTAATGCAAACCATTGTGTCGACAGACTATGGTTTTCTACTGATTGAGCAAAAGAAAAGAAATTAATTTCCTTACCAGAGAATTTAGTTGAGTTGTGCTAAAACTTCGAATCACTTATTTTCCTATCACATCCTTAAGTCTGGAAAATGTCCATGACCTCAAATGTAATTATAGTCTTCTACTTAGGTTTCAGTTCTTCTAATCTGAAATAGTGAAACTTTTTTTAATGAAAGCCAAACGCATTGTCAAAGAATTGTCCAATTTTTACCATTTCATATACTGAAATCAAATTATAAACTACAAATTATATGTCATCCTTATAATTTTTTTTTAATCATATCACCCCAAGCACGGCGATAACGCCACTGATGAGCAGGGGGCTACGTAAGGGTAAAAAGAATGGAAAAAAAGCCGGAAACCACATCCTAAACAGGGAACAAGGGATGTGCCTCCTCACCTGTTCAATAGACGTGGGTGGAGTGTGAACCGGGCGATAGTTTAGTCTATCTACTCCAATTGAAAAAAAATAAAAGAAGAGAGTGAAAAGATTGGAAAAGAGAAAACCGGAAACCGCATCCTAAACAGGAAACAAGGGATGGGCCTCCTCACCTGTTCAATAGACGTGGGTGGAGTGTGAACCGGGCGATAGTTTAGTCTATCTACTCCAATTGAAAAAAATAAAAGAAGAGAGTGAAAAGATTGGAAAAGAGAAAACCGGAAACCGCATCCTAAACAGGAAACAAGGGATGAGCCTCTTCACCTGTTCAATAGATGTGGGTGGAGTGTGAACCAGGCGATAGTAATAATAAATAAATATCACTCTCGTTGAATTTACGTTTTCTTTTTTAATCAATTAACTCCAAGAAAGGCGGTAATGCCGATAAGACGCAAGGGAGCCACGGGGAGCGAGAATAATAAAACTTTAGAAGGAACTGGGAACCCTAACCCTAACCCTAAACAGGACTGCTTTTACTAGAATAATTATGAAAGATATGCGGACAGCGAAACAGTGGCGCGAAAAATGGAATTGGCGAGGTGACCAGTCTGTTAAGTTCATTTTAGCATAACGTCCGTTGAAAAGGCATGGATCCATCTTTTATCACCTATAGCTATCGATTAAGTAGAAGGGTAGACTGAACTCTTTAGTCTTGAACGACAGCCAGTCTAAGAAAATGATGACCCTGAATTCCAAACCATGCAGACGGTAAGGAGAAATGATACCTTTATCCTTCCCAAGAAGTCATGGCAGTTCACAGATAATAAAAAAGTATCCTGTGGAGAGCCATGACCACTTGTCCTGAAAGTATATCGTATTAATAATAATCATAATAATACGTTCCCGAAATATCTTTGACAGAAAAAGTATGAAAATAAGTCTTAGGCTGATGGTGATATATTGAACAATATTTTGCGCTCAGTGAGGACCGAACTCACTGTAATAGCAATATTCAGAGAGGTAGGATCCTATACTTAAGGCCTTTCTAATTCTGGAAAGGTTAAAGATTCCTGAAATTGCTGTAGTGCAATGGGGATCATTACTGTCTTAGGAAATGAGCATAGCAATCAAATTTTAAGCATAACACGTGAAATAGTTGATCTAGGTTCAGTATTAAGAGCGGTGAAAGGTGCCTTCCAAATGCTAAGCAAAGTATTAGGAAAAGAAAATTTCATCAGAAACAAAGAAAAGAGTGCGTAACTGTCATGAAATATCGGTCCTCCTTTATGGCAATGAATGTTGGACAATCGCTTCAAAGATGAAGTAGAGACTTGAAGCAACACAAATGTGGATCTACAGACAAAATGCTGAGAATACCACGCAGAGAACACGTGAGTCATCATCATCATTTATCCGTCACACCCAGATGATGCATAGGGCAGCATCTTTTTGTTGCTGTAACAAACTATTTTTTGTGGGGCAGGGTTGTTAGCCCTGGCACCCAACCCCTCAACCTGGAGGACCGGTGGACCATTCTTGGTCATTACGTTTACAGCACCTGGTATTCCCAAATGGTCACCCATTTAAGTACTGACCAGGCTCGACAGTAGTACAAGAGTTATTTATTTCTACACTTTCTGGCTATCGGGATGTAATCATTGTTCTTTTTAATCTCCAATGGTAATGTTGATATTAGCGGCTTTTTTATGAGAATATTTTGCATTCATTGACGAAGCAGATAATGCAAGACACGCTTTTCTTCTCTGTCTGGCTATCGGGATGCAATCATATATCTTTTCATCTCTAATGGTAATGTTGATGTTAGCGGTTTATTTTATGGAAACTTTTTGCATTCATTGACCGAGCAGACATTGTTACAAGATTTACGCTTTTCTTCCCTGTTTGGCCAGGGGATGCAATCAGATTTCTTCTCATATCTCATGTTAATGTTGATATTAGCAGTTTCTTTTAATAGAAACATTTTGCATTCATTGACCAAGCAGGCATTTCTTTCCTGTTTAACCATTGGGATGGGATCATGTTTCTCTTTATCTCTTTGGCAATGTTGATATTAGCGGTTTCTTTTGATGGAAATGGTTTGCATTCATTGACCGAGCAGGCATTGCTACAAGATTTACGCTTTTCTTCCCTGTTTGGCCATCGGGATGGGATCAGAGTTCTCCTCATATCTAATGTTAATGTTGATATTAGCGGTTTCCATTGATGGAAATGTTTTGCATCTATTGACCGAACAGGCAGCGCTAGAGTGACGCTTTTCTTCCCTGTTTGGCCAGGGGATGCAATCAGATTTCTTCTCATATCTCATGTTAATGTTGATATTAGCTATTTTCTTTTAATAGAAACATTTTGCATTCATTGACCAAGCAGGCATTTCTTTCCTGTTTAACCATTGGGATGGGATCATGTTTCTCTTCATCTTTTTGGCAATGTTGATATTAGCGGTTTCTTTTGATGGAAATGGTTTGCATTCATTGACCGAGCAGGCATTGCTACAAGATTTACGCTTTTCTTCCCTGTTTGGCCATCGGGATGGGATCAGAGTTCTCCTCATATCTAATGGTAATGTTGATATTAGCGGTTTCCTGTTATGGAAATGCTTTGCATCTATTGACTGAACAGGCAGCGCTAGAGTAGTGACACTTTTCTTCCCTGTTTGGCCATCGGGATGGGATCAGAGTTCTCCTCATATCTAATGTTAATGTTGATATTAGCGGTTTCCTGTTATGGAAATGTTTTGCATCTATTGACTGAACAGGCAGCGCTAGAGGAGTGACACTTTCTTCCCTGTTTGACCAAGGGATGCGATCAGATTTCTTCTCATATCTCATGTTACTGTTGATATTAGCTATTTTCTTTTAATAGAAACATTTTGCATTCATTGACCAAGCAGGCATTTATTTCCTGTTTAACCATTGGGATGGGATCATGTTTCTCTTCATCTCTTTGGCAATGTTGATATTAGCGGTTTCTTTTTATGAAAATGGTTTGCATTCATTGACCGAGCAGGCATTGCTACAAGAGATAAGTTTTTCTTTCCTGTTTATCCATCGGGATGGTATCAGAGTTCTCTTCATCTCTGATGGTAATGTTGGTATTAGAGGTTTCTTTTTATGGAAAGATTTGCGTTCATTGACAGAGCAGATAATGCAATAAGAGGCACGCTTTTCTCCCCGGTTTGGCCAAGGGATGCGATCAGATTTCTTCTCATATCTCATGCAATAAGAGGCACGCTTTTCTCCCCGGTTTGGCCATCGGGATTCATTCAGGGATCTTTTTATCTCTATGATGGTAGCGGTTTACTTTTATGGAAACTTTTTGCATTCATTGACGGATTCTTACAAGAATTACTCTTTTTTTCCCCTGTCTGATAAGATCAGAATTCTCCTAATTTCTAATGGTGATTATGATATTAGCAGTTTCCTTTTATAGAAACATTTTACATTCTCTGACCGAGCAGATAGTGCTACGTAATTTACGCTTTTCTTCCCTGTTTGACCATCGTGATGGGACCAGATTTCTCTTCATCTCTAATGGTTGTGTCGATATTAGCGGTTTTCATTTATGGAAATATTTTGCATTCATTCGAGCAGACAGTGCTACAAGATTTAAGTATTATTTTTTTCACTCTCTGGCTATCGGGGTGCGATCAGATTTTTTATAACCTCTAGTAGTAATGTTCATATTAGCGGTATCCTTTGATGGAAAAAAATTTGCATTCATTGATCGATTGATGCAAGAGTTACGCTTTTCTTCCCTGTCTGGCCATCGGAATACGATCGGAGTTCAACTCATCTCTAATGGTAATGTTGATATTAGCATTTTCCTTTTATGGAAATATTTTGCATTATTTGACCGAGCAGACAATGCTACAAGAGTTAAGCTTTTCTTTCTCGTCTGTCCATCGGGATGTGATCAGAGTTTTCCTCATCTCTACTGGCAATGTTGATATTAGAGGTTTTCTTTTTATGAAAATATATTTCATTCATTGAGCCGAGATAAGATTGGTAAAGTGTTTCACATTTCTACCCTGTCCAGCTATCGGGATGCGATCAGAGTTCTCATTTCCAATGGTAATGTTGATATATGCGGTTTCCTTTCATGGAAAGGTTTTGCTTTCATTTACCTAGCACATAATTCTAAAAAATAACGCTTTTCTTCCCGGTCTGGCCATCGTTATGCCATCTGTTTCCTCCTAATCTGTAATGTTAATGTTGATACTAGCATTTATCTTGATGGAAATAATTTGCATTCACTGAACGAGCAAACAGTGCTACAAACGTTAAGCTTATCTACCCTATCTAACTTTGGTATGCGATAAGAGTTTTCTTAACGTGTATTGTTAATGTTGATATTAGCGGTTTTCTCTTATGGAAACATTTTGCATTCATTGACCAAGCAGATAGTGCTGCAAGAGTTACGTTTTTCTTCCCTGTTTGGCAATATGGATGCGATCAGAGTTCTCCTCATCTCTAATGGTAATGTTGATATTAGTGGTTTTCGTTTATAGAAGCATTTTGCATTCAATGACTGAGCAGAAAATGCTATAAGTGTTGTGCTTTTCTTCCTTGTCTGGCCATCGGAATGTGTTCAGAGTTCTTCTCATCTTTAACGGTAATGTTGATATTAGCAGTTTTCTTTTATAGAAATGTTTTGCATTCATTGACCGAGCAGACAGTGCTACAAGAGTTACGCTTTTCTTCCCTCGCTGGACATCGTTATGGGATCATATTTTTCCTTATCTCTAAGGTTATGTTGACATTAGTGGTTTTCTTTTATGGAAACATTTTGCATTCATTGACCGAGTAGACAGTGCTACAGGTGTTACCCTTTTCTTCCTTGTCTGGTCATCCGGCTGGGATCAATGTGTCGTATTGTTTTTATCATATCACCCCGAGGAAAGGCGGGAACGCCACTGATGTGCAGGGGGCTACATAAGAGTAAAAGGATTAGAGGAGAATGAGGAGAAGGACGAACCAGTTAGAAAGGAGCAAGAGAAGGATGGGAATACAGGTGTGATAACAGTTGTGAAGGTGAGAGAAAGGAAAAGATATACACGACAGTGTAGAAAGAAGTAGGGTCAAGTAGTTAAGAGATGAGAATTGACCTTGCATTTAAATCCCTGGAGGTTGTAGCCGCCAGGAAAGCAAGAATAAGGAAGCGAGTTCCACAAGCGGGAAGTGCGAGAAAAGAAGCTGAAGGAGTAGAATTGTTGTCTGCATTTGGTTGATCTAACTATGAATGGGTGAGACAGAGTTGCCAGTCTGGTTGCACGAGTAAACACCTGTTGCGGAGGCACCAGTGATTTAAGCTCGTTGGAACAGAAGCCCTGGAAGTATTTATAGAACAAACAAAGGGAAGTCACATCTCGTCGGTGGGAAAGTGGCTGGAGACGTACCTATCACATTACTTACTGATTCTCCTTTGGAGCCTGTCAAAAACACGGAGATGAACAGCGGGGGTCGTTCTATTCATGCATAATGGTTATGCTAATATTAGTTCTTTGTTTATAAGGAAATATTCAGTTTCTTTTTAAAGAAATATTCGGTATTTCTTGAACGATATGTTAGTGCTACTCGAGTTTCTTCTGTCCTTGGCCATCAGGTAGTATCAATATCTGTTCTTCTAAGCTCTAATGGTCATATTAATTGTTTTCTCATAAAAACACATTAATTAACCGACAAGTCGGTGGATTTTTGTTTGAAATGTATAAAATCTTTCAGTTAAAATAATTTCCAGGAAATTATTTCTCTTTTCAATTTTACGAAGTGTTATAGGATATAAGAAAAAGAATTTGTCCATATATGGAGTCTGTCTATGAGTTGGAAACTAAAAATCTGAAACCGCCAACGACACGAAAAGCAACACACAACTCGATGTCGCTAATGAGCAGAATCAACATTCGTTTCCGTCTGAGACTGCGCTATTGTCACCCTCTTGCAACCAGAGAGTACTTTCAAATATACAAAAATGAACTGAAAAATTGTCACACCCAAAACAAAAATCTTAGCAAAATAGACAGATTATAAAATAGCATTTAATAATGATCCACTCATCTTGAACATAGAGACATTAAAATTAACGAGCATTTCCTTGCTTCTCATTACGTTTTTAATCCTAAACGGTACAAACGCTGGAGTCCTTCAGGCTCTATCCTGGGCTCGACGCTCTTCTTTATTTTCAGAAATGACCTCCCAGACGAGATTCTGAATTAGAAAAAGAAGACAAAAGAATTAAAAGAAAAAATAAAGAAGAATTCAATATGAAAAATAAAGAAAAATAAAAATTATGGAAAAGATAAAATAATATAAAATTTAAAAATAAAACAAAAACTTCCCAATCAAAATTTTAAAAAATGAAAAAAAATTAATAGAACAAAGAATAAATATAATATATGATTTGTATATTTATATACATATATGTAAACTATAATTGGAAAAGCATGAAATATTTTAAAATTTATTAATTTATAAATTAAGGTAATATTAAATTAATAGCAATGCATGGAAAAATCATGGATCCTATGGGAAACTGTGTGCATGAAAAGTAATATTCTTAAGATTATCTTAAACCTGGAAAGAACAGAAAAAGTTATTAAACCTGGAAAAGTGAAAGGAAAGGAAAGCTAGTGAAGTAAGAAATTACACACTTAAAATATCGCAGTAAAAATAAAATGTGAATATAGAAAATTATTTTTAAAAAAATTTTTAAAAGTGTAAAATTTTCTAATGAGAGAAATTAATGAAGAAGTTTATAGTTATGTGAAATAAGATTAAAAGATCAAATCTGAAAAAATAAAAAAAGTAACATTACATAGAAAACTGGCTAATGTGATAAACGGAACTCGATTAAGCCTCTTAGTGATATTATCGCCTTGGTTGGGATGAACTGATTAAAAAAATCAAATAATCGTGAAATGAAACTTGATCTGAACAGCTACTCTTCTAAATCATTTTCTTCCATCAGTATGGCTGATGCTAACCTCCAGGAGAGTGACTCGTTGCGCCTTTCAGATTTAGTATTCTTAGTGGATATAAAATTGAAAGACTATATTGAATCCATTGCTAGGTCAGCTACTAAGAAATTTGGTTCTCTGTATCGTGCGAGACATTTTTTCGCTCCAGAATCTAACTTACATCTATAGAAATTTATAATTCATCTATGATTAGAATATTGCTGCCACATATGGTCCGGTGCTCCTGCAATACAGTTAGAGATTTTTGACAAATATAAAAAAGAAACAGCCATATTATAAGTCCTGACCCGATGTCTCGGCTTCAGTCATTTTTCAACCACCGTAAAGTTGCTTCCCTAAGCTTACTCAATAAGTACTTTCACGGATGAGCTTTTCGCTATGGTTCCCAGACTTTATGAATTTAAGCGCAGTACTAGTGTAACCACTCACACCAGCGCTCCCAAGCCTCAGGCTTGCGTATATGTGTGTTGCGTGCGTTAACTGGCCGTAAGTTAGCTGCACCTGAGGCTGCAGCCGGTCTCTTGCCGTTCCGTCCTTGTGTGATGGAAGATGTTAATGATCTGCCGAAATCCATCACGTCTCCTGCCATATTGTGATTCCTGATCTCAAGACGAGCTGAAAACTCGGAGGACGGTTGTTTTCGTGCTGCACTCGGCGACAACTGAAAATGAAGAGGCGGGCTGGGTGCACAATTCATGAATAGGGGAAAACAGACAAAAATAAAAAATAAATAAAAAAATAAAGAGACAGCAGCAAAAGCCAGTCAATGTGGGCTAATGATTATATTTGTAACTCTTTGTACAGCAAAAGAGATAAAAAAAAAGAATAAGTAAACCAAATCAAATAGTAATACAACTTTTCCTCAGAGTCCACAAACTACTGCTGCTACTATGTCTAATCGTCGTTAGAAGAAAGACAGTCACTGATTCTTTATGCTACCCCTTCCCTTTCTTTCTGCTTAGCAGGAGTGGACGTGACTTTTATCGTGAGAGAGAATTTCTCGCTTTAACTGTCTGGGCTGAATAGCTCTTGAGTGTGACTCGTTGTTTTCTAAATCCGTTCTGCCTTTATGTTAAAAATACTTCGATATACCGCTGGGTTGGTTGGCAATCGGGGTGTTTTTCGCAAAAAGTCTAATGTCAATTTCGTGTATCTGGCTTTAATATCTCGTTTACGATTTCGCGCTGATATCTGCCGATTTACAATTGGATTGGCTAACTCTAACTCTACGTTCTATACTAACAGTTTCTTTTCTCGCACTTGGAGACAAAAGTTGTTGATTTTGTACATTCACATCCCAGCGTTAATTATAATTACTCTCATCACGTAGGTGATCCTTTTCGAAATTGGCCGATAATTCAACCTCGGTCGGCCTCTATCGCTTCCCCGAGGAGAGAGAGAGAGAGAGAGAGAGAGAGAGAGAGAGAGAGAGAGAGAGAGAGAGAGAAAACAAGAAGGAAAGAGAAAGAGTTCTCTCTCTTTAGCGAGGTTTGTTTTCGATTGCTGTCATTTCGATCAATGTCATTTCGTGAGTGCTTTGTGTCTGTCCTCCCTCTGCCAGCCACCCCCAGCGCCTGTTCATCTCTTTTTCTCTTTCTTAGCTCTTTACATAAAAAAGAAAATGTACACACACCGAGATATTCTTCAAGTATCTGTTCCTGAGTTCGAATCCATGGTCCGTCGATACTGTTTTAACGGGGTGCATAAAGAACACTTCCAGTGTTACACTAGATTAGCAACTAGGTCTTATCAATTTACAATTGGATTGGCTAACTTTAACTGTACGTTTTATACTAATAGTTTATTTTCTCGAACTTCTAGCTAGTTGAACTCTCTTCCAACTCCATGCTTTCCAGTCAACTTCGATCTTCAAAAATGTAACTACAATGTTGATCGTTATCTGCTTTTTCTGCTGATTACTCTTCTATTGTTCTCACTCCTTAGTAATGCCTTTATTTTATTTTCTTCAGTAAACTTTTGATTTGTTCCCCGAAGGCCTTTACCCCTTCAAATCTTTCCAAAACATCCTTATTTCCGTTCAAATGTATATGCTGAACTCAAATCGATAATTGTTTATTGAAGAAACATACCTTTTTTGTTGTTAACGACCAGAAAAAAAAATCGAACTTCTTCTAGCTGTTTATCTCACCCCTAACCGCCATTGAAATCTCTCATTTACTGCAGAATGACTTTACGCGTAGTTTGCCGATTTTTCGGCCTATTTACTTCCTTTGTGCAATTACTACGCGATTTGTTTTGTTTCGGAACTCAATTTCCGCTGATAGTTGCGTAGGCTGTCGAATGTTTTTTTAAGATAGTTAATTTTTAAATAGATATTTCTTTGAGAAAGTTAACTTTCAAATTTATGAAAATAAGTGTAGTTTAATTAACCTTCAAATGCATTGCGTGTATTTGCGTGTTTTTGAACTCGATTTGAGTTCAGCATATACATTTGCACGGAAATAAGGAGGTTTCGGAAAGATATGAAGGGGTAAAGGCCTTCGGGTAACAAATCAAAAATTTACCTTCTCTTCTTTTATAACCAGTAACCTCTTGTGTCTCAGTGGAAAAGAGTAGAGGAATATATCAGGAAGACTCCTTTTCAACTTTATTATGTTGTATTGAAATAATGGTAAATGTAATGGTAATATTAGCTGCTACGTTATAAGGAAACATTTAGCAGTCATTAACCAAACAACTTTTTCTGTTTTCAGTTGAGTTTTTAAAAACCTTTAAAAACTATGTTTCAGGAAAATAAGTTGCTCAACTTCAGTAAATGTTATCGCTGTTCCCATTGTTTATAGGGTCTACACTCCAAATCATTTGTTTGAAGTAGTGTGGAACGCTTGATTATTTCATTATCTTCTCTTCGAGTTACATGTGCTATCCATTTTAGTTGTTGTTACGATTGAAAGTCCTCAAATAATGTTGTTCCAGTTATGGGTTAAATAACAGGACAGAATGGCTTCTATAGCCTTGGCTGGCAACCAGTCTACCGCAGAAAGTAATGGCAACCTACTGCGAGGTAATCTTCCGCCCAGTCAGTCATGTCTCTTTCGAGACATGATCGTCTAAGCGTGTATCACGTATGACACTTTGGCTATAGTTAATTGTCTGCAATTTAGTAGTGTCATTCCAAGAGACTCAACAAAGACAAATTACACAGAAAAAAATTACTTATCAGATATCGCATAGATTAATGAAGACGTAAATCTGCTTTCGAATAGTCATAAGGGATTAGATGGTTTGTTAACAACAATATACAATTCACTGATAATATCGCTATTGAATTTTGTTTAGAAAAATGTGCTAAGGTAACCTTTAAAAGCGGCAAATTAGAACGAACGAGCGAAATAAATATATAAAATCTACACTTATTTAGAAATGGAACTGTGTGTGTGTCCGTTACCTATAGACTCCGAAACGGCTGAACCGATTTTCTTGAAAATTTACACAGTTATATTATAAGCGTCTGCGAGTGTTCTTAGCTAGGTTTTGTGTCGAGGTACCCCCGATAAATATCGAAAATCGATAATCGAAAAAAATTGGGTTATAGAAGGAGAGGTCCGATTTTAATCAAATTTGATACACTCTTAGATAAAGGCATAAAAAACGATATTCAGAAGTTTCAAGGTTGCAGTTCTTACAAGAGTGCAGAAAATCGATAATATATATATATATATATATATATATATATATATATATATATATATAAAAGGCAAGATGTTTGCGTGTGTCTGTTTATCTGCACGTATGTCTTTTTTTTTTCAGCCCTTTTATTTTAGTTTTTGCTTTGGGTTTGGCTCTAAGTAGGTATAATTGTAGTTCTTAGTCTCAGCCATGATACCATTTACTCAGAGGACTTATTTAGCCTTTAAAATTCAGTTTACGACGAAAAAGCGTATTTGATATGGATACCAGGAACTCAAAATTTGACTTACATCCATTCATTTTTCTTTCAGTCTTTGGTTTCGCTTTAACTGGAAACAACTATTGTTTTTTAGTCTTTTGTGACAATGTCCAAAGAGTCTGAGCTCCAGGACCATGGATTAGTTTTAAAGCTTTCATTACACCCGAGCAACGCCGGGCTATACTACTTGTATAATATAAAAACTGACAAAAAATTGATTGGCAAACAACATCGATATAAATATGTTTGTATAAATGAAAGACAAGGAATCAGAAATTAAAAATGAAAGAAGAAATGAGAAAAGCATGTTTTAGGCAAGTAAAGGTGATAAATAATTAAAAACAAGAAATAAAGATTATCAGAGCTTTAGCAATGCATGTGATAGATTTGAATTTCGAAAAGATACGAAAAATCGATCAAGGGGTCTGAATACTACTTAATATGCACCATCCCAAATCAGATTGAGTGTACTCACCGCAGAGGACTGGTTGATCTAGATGGTGCCTCGCTGTCCCTCCATAAATATACATTGTGATGCTTAAGTTTTCAAAGCTTTTTTTCCACACTGTGTTCAATAAATTGCAATGGCCTCTTTTTCATTCAGAATATGAGTGTTATTTTTGTTACAATCTTCTTTAAGACTACCTAGTTGCTTACTCGTTCTGTCCATGAAGTTCCCAGTATCCTTCTGTAGAATCACATTTCTGTTGACTCTAGTTTTCTCTTCATTTGTGGAGAGATTTCTCAGTATTGATTGCTATATAAGAGATTGGATATCACGTAACAATCCAGCATTGTTTTCTTTATTTCTAACGATTAATTTTTGTTTCTCAGCACTTTGTTTGGCTTTTGGAGTCAGTTTTTTTGCTAATCTGATACACGTTCAGATTTCGGTGTCGCATTTTCTATCCTCTATTAAAACAGCTCCCAGATATTTAAGTTTCTATATTTGCTTGATGTTGACGTCTCCAATAATTGTGTTTTTTACGATTCCTTTCAACAATGTCCGTCAGAAGTTTGTACATTCTTAAAAGTTATCGTGAATTAACCACTAATTAGATGCTAAAGCTTTACATCTTTAACCAAACAAAAAAATTACCTTCATTTACCTTTCTTATTAGTATGGATGTCACTGCAGATTTTTGAAAAATTATCAAAATGCAAAGATCTTAAAGTGAAAATCTAAAAGATGTGGCTCATTGTTCAACAATTTGAAGCTCTCAGATTGATTGCAAAAGGGTCCGATAGACTCATTAAAGGAATTCATGGGTGACACATGAGGCCACAAACAATTCCAGTTATAGTTGGAGCTCTCAGATTGATTGGAAAAGGGTCCGATCGTCTCATTGAAGTGATTCATGGCAGCCCATGCCTTAAAAAAACATAAAATTGTACTCAGAATTCATACATTATGAATGACCTCTTCCTAGCAAATTGTGTGTAATCTTTGTATTTTTTTCTTTTTACAAAAATGCTCAGTGAACAATATTATGCTATTTCTGACTTTAGGTCCTGGTTGATTTCCGGAAAGAAATATGTATGCAACAGAAATCAAAAGAAATAATAATAATAATAATAATAATAATAATAATAATAATAATAATAATAATAATAACCACTAACCAGTCAACTTAATAAGACAGAATGTGGTTATAAAATAGGCCAAAAGAAAATAAGCCATCTATTTTACATGGATGACTTAAAGTTATATGCTAAGAATGATAATGAGCTGGAAGGTCTTCTGCAAACTGTAAAATGCTTCAGCGAAGACATTGGAATGAAATTTAATTTGAATAAATGTGCTAAAGCTACAGTTTTACGTGGATCAATACAAGAAACATCCTCAATTAGCCTAGACTCTGCTGTAACAATAAAAGAATTGAAACCAGAAGAAGCTTATAAATACCTAGGTGTAAATGAGAGCGAAAACATTCACCATAAAAAAATGAAAGAAATAGTGCGTAAAGAGTACTATAGAAGGCTACGAATGATATTAAAAACTGAATTAAATTCACAGAATAGAGTTATGGCCATTAATAGCCTTGCAATCCCAGTTGTCCAATATATCTTCAACATCTTAAACTGGACTCTAAACGACATCAGGCGAATGGATGCTAAAACAAGAAAGCTTCTTTCTAAGCATAGGATGCATCACCCAAAGGCTGATGTAGACCGTCTATACATACCCCGTAAAGAAGGTGGAAGGGGTCTTATTCAGCTGGAATTGTCATACAAGACAACAACTATTGGCTTACTAACATACATAGAAACAACAAAGGATTGGATGATACAATTAGTAAGGCAACATGAAGAAAGAAAGAAAAAATATTCAATAATAAAAGAAGGCAGTAAATACAAACAAGAATTACAGTTAGTTGATTCTGTAGAAAAGCAAAACAGTAGCCAAGAACCAACTATTGCGGCAAAAAATATGAAAATGAAAGCCAAAGATAAAGCTCTTGAAAAGATGAAACAGCGCTGGCAAGACAAACCTCTGCATGGCCAATATCCAGTACGTGCCAATAAATCCAATGTTGACAAAGTTAATACTCATCGATGGTTACGTGCATCTGGATTAAAGTCTGAAACTGAAGGATTTATACTTGCAGCACAAGACCAAAGTCTTTTTACGAGAAACTTTCAGGCAAATATTATGCATAATAATATGGATCCAAAATGCAGGTTTTGTGATAAACACCAAGAAACAATAGACCACCTAATCTCAGGCTGTTCTGTGCTTGCCCCAAACGAATATAAAAATCGCCACGATAGAGTTGGGCAATATTTACATTGGGCAATGTGCAAACATTATGGAAAAGCTGTAAACAAACACTGGTATGAACATCATCCAGCACCGGTTACAGAAATAGAAGATGTAACCATTCTATGGGATTACACCATCTACACAGACAGAAAAATTGAAGCAAACAGGCCAGACATTATTGTTAAAAACCAGAAAGAGAAAACTTGTCTATTAATTGATATGGCTTGTCCAGCGGATTGTAACATAGCAACCAAGGAATTTGAAAAACTGTCAAAATATAAAGACCTGGAAATTGAAATAGAAAAAAATGTGGAAATTGAAAACAAGAGTTGTGCCAGTGATAGTAGGTGCACTTGGAATGATAAAAAATGGAACAAAACAACACATTGAAAGAATCCCTGGAAACCCCAGCTTAAGAGACATACAAAAAATTGTCTTATTAAGTACAGCCCACACACTAAGGAAAACTTTATCTATGTAATGCTGGAGATGATAGGGAAGATAGAAAAACATGAAATGGAGCCATAACAACACGCCACTACCTGCCTTAGGTCTCCCCGCAGACTTGGTTGGTAGTGAGACCAAAGCAGAAATCGAAATATGATGAAAAATGACATAATAATAATAATAATAATAATAATAATAATAATAATAATGTTTGCACATTTTCCAATGTATATATTGCCCCACTCTATCGTGGCGATTTTTATATTCATTTTGGGCTAGTACAGAACAGCCTGAGATTAGATGGTCTATTGTTTCTTGCTGTTTATCACAAAACCTGCATTTTGGATTCATATTATTATGTATAATATTTGCCTGAAAGTTTCTAGTGAAAAGACTTTGGTCTTGCGCTGCAAGAATAAAGCCTTCAGTCTCAGACTTTAATCCAGATGCACGTAACCATCGATGAGTATTAACTTTATCAACATTGGATTTATTGGCACGTTCTGGATATTGGCCATGCAGAGGTTTGTCTTGCCAGCGTTGTTTCATCTGTTCAAGAGCTTTATCTTTGGCTTTCATTTTCATATTTTTTGCCGAAATAGTTGGTTCTTGGCTTCTGTTTTGCTTTATTGTTTCTATGTATGTTAGTAAGCTAATAGTTGTTGTCTTGTATGACAATTCTAGCTGAATAAGACCTCTCCCACCTTTTTTACGGGGTATGTATAGACGGTCTACATCAGCTTTTGGATGATGCATCTTATGCTTAGAAAGATGCTTTCTTGTTTTAGAATCCATTCTCCTGATGTCATTTAGAGTCCAGTTTAAGATGTTGAAACTATATTAGACAACTGGGATTGCAAGCTATTAATGGCCATAATTCTGTTCTGTGAATTCAATTCAGTTTTTAATATCAGTCGTAGCCTTCTATAGTACTCTTTACGCACTATTTCTTTCATTTTTTTATGGTGAATGTTTTCACTCTCATTTACAACTAGGTATTTATAAGCTTCTTCTGGTTTCAATTCTTTTATTGTTACAGCAGAGTCTAAGCTAATTGAGGATGTTTCTTGTATTGATCCACGTAAAACTGTAGCTTTAGCACATTTATTCAAATTGAATTTCATTCCAATGTCTTTGCTGAAGCATTTTACAGTTTGCAGAAGACCTTCCAGCTCATTATCATTCTTAGCATATAACTTTAAGTCATCCATGTAAAATAGATGGCTTATTTTCTTTTGGCCTATTTTATAACCACATTCTGTCTTATTAAGTTGACTGGTTAGTGCTATTAATGATATGCAGAATAGTAAGGGAGACCTTGAAATATACCTCTTTTGATGTTTATTTCATCAGACTTATAGGTTCCATTTATATGATTGAGGAAAAGGGTTGTTTTCCATATAGACATGCACTGTTTGATGAAATTGATGATGAAGGGTGATATCTTGTATATATTTAAAGTCTTTAAAATCCAGGAATGGAAAAATCTGTGGGCAAGCGCCCAGCGCCGGTTACAGAAATAGAAGTCTGTGGACAAGCACTGGTATGGGCATCGCCCAGCGCCGGCTACAGAGATAGAAGATGTCACCGTTCTATGGGATTACACCATCTACACAGACAGAAAAATTGAAGTAAAATGGGTCAGACATTATTGTTAAAAACCAGAAAGAGAAAATTTGTCTATTAATTGATATAACTTGTCCAGCGGATTGTAACATAGCAACGAACTAATTTGAAAAACTGTCAAAATATAAAGACCTGGAAATTGAAATAGAAAAAAAATGTGGAGATTGAAAATAGGAGTTGTGCCAGTGATAGTAGGTGCACTTGGAATGATAAAAAATGGAACAGAATAACACATTGAAACCCCAGCTTAAGAGATATACAAAAAAATTGTCTTATTAAGTACAGCCCACACACTAAGGAAAACTTTGTCTATGTAACGCTAGGGATGATAGGGAAGATAGAAAAAAACAAAAAATGGAGCCATAATAACACGCCACGACCTGCCTTAGGTCTTCCCGCAGACTTGGTTGGTAGTGCGACCATAGCAGAAATCGAAATATGATGAAAAATGACATAATAATAATAATAGTAATAATAATAATAAATAAATAAAAACACGATCTCAGTATAACTCTGAAATATAACAAAGACATGTTGGGTGTGAAGAGCAAGAGTTATATTTTTTAGATTTAAATAATTTCTTCTTTCAAATGAAACCGATATTTTTGAAAAAATAATTATTCAATTGAATAAATATGTAATGATTGGACACGGTAGTTCTATTTAAATTGATCCAATCACATTTAAGGAAAACAAACAGACAAAATAAATAAAAAGACAAATAACAAAGACAAAAAAGAAAAAGAAAAAGAAAGGCAAAAGCTATATCAAGTCTGATCTTGTCGGCAGCAAACATCATGACGTTTTCCGACTAACGTGTCCTGTTAAATTATTAAACGCTATTAAGTGTAAACTGTTTGTGCTCGAGGGAACACAAAATGACTTCAAGGAAAATTATTTTAAAAATATTTCTATCTCATCATCTGATATTATTTCAAACTCATCGCAATAATAATGATAATAAACAGCTGTGCTAGAAGATTAAAATGATAGTAGTCCGAGATTTCACAATGCATACCGACAACATTATTCTAGCCAATAGACCGGATATAATAATAACAATGAAATTAAAAACAAAACAAAGAACAACAACATAAGAACTATATGGCCACCTCGTCTGATAAATATTTCAGTAAATGAATTTGAAAAACACTTTATTTTTACCTAATTCGTCGGTGAGCATGTTATTTAATTTAGGTTTTATCCATTTTCTAAAAATGAATAATTTACAATGCCTACATTTTAAAAATAAAAATGAAAATAAAAATAAAGCCAAATATAGAATAAGTTAGTTTTTCTTTTTTTAATAATTCCCCCCTTTGTATCAGGATAATAAACTTTACAGCAAATTGATAGATGGAGCGAAAAAATAGCAGTTCGGGGTATCTTTTTGGAAAAAATCTTTTCTTTAACAAATAGACTAAATCGAAGGAGGGTGGTACTACTAAAAAGAAATATCACATCAAATGTAATAAAACTGAAGGGAAAATGATAAGATCAGATAAATGCGAAGGTAAACAGACAAGAGAGGAATAGGGTCAAGGAAAAAAAAGGAGGAGGAAAAAAGTTGGTTAGAACAGAAATTACTCGGGGTCAAACCACAAAGTGAATCTCCATTCTGATTAGCCACACACACACACACACACACACACACACACACACACACACACACACACACACACACATACATTCACAGTAAACCAAATGTAAATCGTCTGCACAACCACGACATTGCCTGATGATGAGAATTAATCTCGAAACAGAAATTTCCATGTAGCAATGTAAAATTGACATAACCATATAATTATATATATATATATATATATATATATGTGTGTGTGTGTGTGTGTGTGTGTGTGTGTGTGTGTGTGTGTATTATTAATTATTACATTAGAACAATGTGAAAAACTACAAATTACAAAAAATTGTAAATTTTGTTTCGACATTGAAAGAACAATGTTTCATCAGGTAGTGAACAATTCTACCAATTGTTATTTCAATGTCGAAACAAAATGTACAATTCTCTTGTAGTTTGTAGTTTTTCACATGTCTTAACGTCATAATTAATAATAAATATTCATTACTCTATTTTTATATTGACCACGGTTTTAATAAATGTTTTGAACATTGCAATTTTATTCTTAGTTCTTATTGATTTGTATATATATATATGTATATATATATGATTTAGATATTCCTATATATATATATGATTTGGATATTCATTTGGATACACACACACACACACACACACACACACGAACACACACACATACATATATATACATATATATATATATAGATATATATATATGACTAGCAGTATAGCTCGGCGTTGCTCGGGTGTAATGAAAGCTTTCAAATTAATCCATGGTCTTGAAGCTCAGACTCTTTCGACGTTGGCACGAAAGACTAAAAAGCAATAGTTTTTTTCCAGTTAAAGCGAAACCGTAGACTGAAAGAAAAATGAATGAATGTAAGTCAAATTTTGATTTCCTGGTATCGATATCAAATACGTTTTTTCGTCGTAAACTGAATTTTGAAGGCTAAATAAGTCCTCTGAGTAAATGGTATCATGGCTGAGACTAAGAACTACAATTATACCTACTTAGAGCCAAACCCGAAGCAAAAACTAAAATAAAAGGGCTGAAAAAATACAGACATACAGGCAGATAAACAGACAAATATCTTGCCTTATATATATATATATATATATATATTATCGATTTTCTGTACTATTGTAAGAACTGCAACCTTGAAACTTCTGAATATCGTTTCATGTGTCTTTTTCTATGAGTGTATCAAATTTGATTATAATCGGACCACTCCTTCTATAACCCAATTTTTTCGATTTTCGATATTTATCGGAGGTACCTCGACACAAAACCTAGCTAAGAACACTCACAGACGCTTATAATACAACTGTGTAAATTTTCAAGAAAATCGGTTCAGCCGTTTCGGAGTCTATAGATAACGGACACACACACATGCACACACACAGACGAAGTTCCAAATATGTTTAGATTTACGTCATTTTCTGATTTTATGTTTTTCAACCCTTGTGCATTTTTTATCTCGATCCCTTACGAAAAGTGCAATGTTTGTGCATAAATAAATGTCAGTGCATATTAGGGTAAATTCTCTCCTCCAAAAGGAATTGAATTTTTCTAGCTTCATCAAATTCCGTCCACATTCTCGAAAATTTCGACGGTCAATACTGTTGGTCCTAACTTGAAATGTACCGTGTTTGCCAGGATATAGCCGGGAGGATGTCGAATAAAATTCCTAGCTTGATAATTTCCACATCGATACTCGTCCGTTTTTTAAAGAGGGCAACATGATGACTTATCTGAAAAGATGACAGCGCAAAAGGCAACTCAAGATAACTCATAATGCAAGAACATATCTTCAATAACATTTCTGCTGAATATTGACTACACAGATTAAGTATTGGCTTTCCTCTGCTTGTTCAGTCATAAAATTCCTTCTGATCAAAATAGTGGGCAATGGGGATTTTTTTTCAGTTTCCAGACAAATTTAAAATGAAAAAGGTTGGGTTTAATGAGGCGTAGTAATTTTCTTTCTTGTGTTAGTCATTTGTAAGAATTTTCAGATTCCCTTGTTAAGCAATTCTATTTTGAATTGATCAGCCATACGCTCACTTAACAAATCTTTACCTTAATCCGTGGAATAATTTATCTTATGTTTTTCTAGCACATTGAGTAACGTCAATACAAATCATCTTTATTAAATGTCAAATCTGAGCAAATTGTACTGTCTGCATCAAATCTACAATAAGAAAGCACGAAAGTTGTGATTTCAGCCTGATCAGGGAAGGGTTTAAAATATCCTGATATTAGGTCAAATTTTAGAAAGTGGATTGCACTAAGAACTGTTCAGTGCCCACTTTTATTTATTAAACTAATTCCGCGTTGGCGGTGGACAGGAGAGATTGAAAAGTCATTATCAGTCAGTTAAGTGACGTACGTGATACACGCTTGGGCGATCATGTCTCAAAAGAGACATGACTGACTGGGCAGAAGATTATCCCGCAGTGGGTTGCCATTACTTTCTTCGGTAGATTGGTTGCTATCCAAGGTTATAGAATACAATATATCCTAATATTTAACCCATAGCTGCAGGGGGAAGGTATGGATTCATACCTTTCCCAAGAATATTTGCACGTAAATAGATACAACTGGAATTTGAACGCGGCTCTACGATTTCTCGTTCCGATCCGATATAGACTGCACCACAACGTACCTGCTTTGCCAGAAAGAATATAAAAACAATTGCAAGTTAAATTTAGTTAAATATTATTTACTAAATATATAAACACCTTCATAGCAGCAGTCATAGTATTTGATTCAATATAATCACTCCTGACATGAAATGAAATGATTTTATTGAATCATTAAGTTTGCTTCTAGAAAGGTTTGTTGACCTTATAATACCAGACAATTTTCTTCGCCAGAATTCATCTTGCACATTTATAAATCTACCATTCGTCCGTGCTTTGAATATTGACTTGTGTCCCCTACCCCCTCCCCGCTTAATTTATTAGAATGTTAGTTAAACATTGGTAGCCGATTCAACTTTCCAAATAGGTTTCTCTGATCGCAAATTCAATTTTGTTGAAAACGATTGTCTTTCTATTTTGGAAGATTTTTTTCAGATGTATAGTTCTGCCCGTTTGTTGAATCTGTAATGGATATCTCGACTTTAGTTAAAACTTAGTATCTTTTTTTTTATAAGAGTAGATAGGCTTTCCTATCGCTCGGTCCATACTCCTCCTCTTCTCTTGAACAAGAGTAGAGGCCCATCCCTTGTTTCCTGTTTAGAAAGGATTTTTCTGTTTCTTTCCTCTTCTCAGGACTTAATAGTGGTGCTGTCACGAGTTTTTGTGAGATGTGTAGATGATGGCAACGTCTCTTTATACTGAGGTTACGGGGTTGGCCGTTTTCTGGTTGCTGATTCCCAACTGATGCTTGACTTCTTGCGTAGCATTTAAAGGGGCTGCTTTGGTCAACAGTTGAATAATTTCGGGATTGTTACAGTGCCATGTTGCGTATGGATTGGTGTCCCTTTGGTGGGAAGCCCTGAGGTCACACTATGCTGCAGTCCGCGTCGGTTCTCTTCCCATACATTTTACATTTGACGCCCGACTGCTACTGGGTTGCAATATATTTTCCACCCTGCAGCTCCTTTCGCACAGATGAAACATTGCAAGCCTTTCGATGCTCTAGCGCTATTCAAATGGAAAGTGTTCAGACGAACTGCAGTCCCAAGTTCCAGGAGTTTTAACTCTCACGGCTACACATATTATAGCGAACCACCCTCATTCACTTCATGTTCCATTGGTACGATGAAAGTTTCACTTGAGCAGATTGTTCCAACGAACCGTGGGATCGACTCCCAAGATGATACTTTACCAATCACTACAATCTTAACCGGTTCAAATCTAGTCAGTCAGTTAAGTGCCATATATGATATACGCTTGGGTGATCATGTCTTCAAAGATACATGACTGACTGAGCAGAAGATTATCCTGTAGGAGGTTGCCATTACTTTCTGTGGTAGACTAATTGCCAGCCAAGGCTATAGAGCCCAATCTGTCCTGTTATTTAACCCATAACTGAAGGGAAGAGATGGATTAGTACCTTTCCCAAGAATATTTATGCGTAAGTGAATGTAAGGAATTCAACTGGAATTCGAACTCGGCTCCACGGATTTGTCGTTCCGAGTCGATATTCATTGAACCACAACACACATCCAAGTCTAGAGTTAACCGTTATCTTTCTCAAATAACCGCATCTTCTATGCCTCTTTTTCTGTGAACCTCTACCTCGATTCTTGTACAAGGTAAACATTATTGTAAAAGAAAAAGAAGAAAATAATGCTAATCAAGTATAATAGTAAGAACACAACTTCACTTCTAGGCCTTTTGCCAAAAATTAAAATATAGTATCTGCTTTCACATCATTTGAGACGCGTGAAAGCGCCCGATTCCAGGAATTCCAACTCAGTAACAACACCTTCCTCATTGAGGTGGGATCGGTGTAATATTGATACCAGTGGGAGTGATCATGGGGACTAGGCCGTTTTTTTTTATCTTTGTCCCATACATCTTTGGGCTTCTTCTTCTTCTATGTGCCCTGTCCCTTCAGGACGTAGGCGATCATGGTTCTCCACGTCTCCCTATCCCTTGTGGCTCTTAGTAAATTTGCTCCTGTTACACCTCGCAACCCCCGTTTCGTCATCCACCTGATCAGGCCCTGCAAATATGTTATCCGCTGCCTTCCTCTGTCTCTTTTTCCTTCTATCTGGCCAGTTAGTATCAGGTTCTCCAATATCTCCTTCCTTATTGGATTTTCCAGGAACTTCAGTTGTCTCTTCCTGATGCTCAGTATCAATTTCCTTTTTGTTGCCATTCTTTCCAACACCTCATCCTTGGTTGCATGCTCAGTCCACGATATCCGCAGCATCCTTCTGTAGAACCACATTTCCTCTGCTTCAAGTTTTGTCCTCATTTTCGATGATATTTTCTAGCATTCACTGCCGTATTGAAGAACTGACATCACATAGAAATACAGCACTCTTTTCTTTGTTTCTAGCGAAATTTTCCTGTGTGTTAGTACTTTACTCAGCTTCTGGAACGCGTCCTTTGCCATGCCAATTCACCTTCGGATCTCTGTGTCGCACTTTCCATCTCCTGTTAGAACACTTCCTACGTATTTAACATTTTTTACTTACTTGATTCTGGTATCCCCCACCTGTATTTGGCATTTTGGGTTGCACCTTTTACTCCATCTTTGGACACCCTACTTAAAAAAAAAAATGTCACATCCTGTCTTAGTGCGAAGGTCAGATAAATACAAAGAATGCAAACTCGCGCGACTGTTAAGAGAGCAACATACTTACATTGTATCCACACAAAGCTGGAAATATATTTCTTTCTCTGTTCCACGATTGAAACTAAATTTGCTAACATTTCCCAATATGACATTTTCCCGCTTTCTTAATGGATGGATTTTACAGGGATTAAGGTTTTTTTCTGCCATTTTACGATATTGGTTTTCCCTTTTTTTTAATTCATTGTTCTTGAATAAGAAACAATTTTTTTTCTTGTACGTTTTTCTGTCGTAGATAATGATGATCATTATATTTTTTCCTTTCCTCTTAATTTTCTTTTTTTTCTTTTGTATCCTCTTTCTTCTTACTTTTTTCTTTCTATATACTACTCCGCCATCATTCATTCTCTTTTTCTTTTTCTCTCCTCTTCCTTTTTCTTACTCTTTCTACACACTCTTCCTCCCTCATCAATTCTACTCTCTTTTTATTAATATTCTCTTTTCATCGCCAATTTTCTTTTTCTCTCCTCTTCCTTTTTCTTACTCTTTCTACACACTCTTCCTCCCTCATCAATTCTACTCTCTTTTTTGTAATATTCTCTTTCTTATTTTTACTATTCTTATACACTCTTGCCGAGTTCGAATTCTAGTTGAGAAAGGTATTAATCCGTCTCTTCCCTCCAGTTATGGGTTAAATAACAGGACAGATTGGGTTCTATAGCCTTGGCCGGCAACCAGCCTACCGCAGAAAGCAATGGCAACCTACTGCGGGATAATCTTCTGCCCAGTCAGTCATGTCTCTTTCGAGACATGATCGCCCAAGCGTGTTTCACGTATGGCACTTAACTGACTGACTGACCCTTTCATTTATTCTACTGTCACTCTCTTTTCTTTTAATATTATCTCCCACCCATATAACTGCAATAACAACCACTACTACTTCGATTCGTCTGACTTGATTTTCTTTTGCTTCTGGTGTTGATTGTTGATATATTTCTTTTCTTTGTTTTATTGAAGTTTCATTCACCATCAACTTTTCCTCGTCCTCTTCGTTTTAACCTTCTACAACTTTTCCTACTCTTTTGTATTTTGTTTCTAGTTAATTTTCGACTCTTCCCCCCCCCCCATTGTTCATCTTTAACTGCTTTTCCTTACCGTCGCTTTTCTTTATTACTTCTCAGTTTCTTTTCTTCCTCCTTCTTGTATTTTTCATCTTGATTTCTCATCTTATACACATTCCGTTATGACTTGTACATTCATGTTCTCCGTTTCTCGTCACTTCCTTGTGGCGCAGACGCAATGGGAACTTCCGGATGTTCATCTACATATTCATTATCGGAAGTTTTCATCCTGATCTACATTGCGACAGAAAATAAAGCATTGCTTGTAAAAGAAAAAAAAAAAGAAAAATAATGAAAATTCTTTCAGATATTCCATTTTTTTGTACCACAATTTTATCATTTTTGAACTTCAGTCAATTAAGTGCCATATGCAATACACGCTTGGACGAAAGAGACATGACTGACTGGGTAGAGTGTTTTTCTCGCAACAGGTTGCCATAGCGATATTATCAGTGAATTGTATATTGTTAAGAAAACATCTAATCCCTTATGAGCATTCGAAAGCAGATTTACGTCTTTATTAATCTACTAGCAGTATAGCCCCGCGTTGCTCGGGTGTAATGAAAGCTTTAAAACTAATCCATGGTCCTGGAGCTCAGACTCTTTGGACGTTGGCACGAAAGACTATAAAGCAATAGTTGTTTCCAGTTAAAGCAAAACCATAGCCTGAAAGAAAAATGAATGGATGTAAGTCAAATTTTGATTTCCTGGTATCGATATCAAATAAGTTTTTTCGTCGTAAACTGAATTTTGAAGGCTAAATAAGTCCTCTGAGTAAATGGTATCAAGGTGGAGACTAAGAACTACAATTATACCTACTTAGAGCCAAACCCGAAGCAAAAACTAAAATAAAAAGGCTGAAAAAATACAGACATACAGGCAGATAAACAGGCACACACACACACACACACACACACACACACACACACACACACACACACAAACATCTTGCCTTATATATATATATATATATATATATATATATATATATAATCGATTTTCTGCACTATTGTTGTAAGAACTGCAACCTTGAAACTTCTGAATATCTTTTCTTATGTCATTGTCTATGAGTGTATCAAATTTGATTAAAATCGGACCACCCCTTCTATAACCAGAATTTTTCGATTATCGATTTTCGATATTTATCGGGGGTACCTCGACACAAAACCTAGCTAAGAACACTCGTAGACGCTTATAGTACAACTGTGTAAATTTTCAAGAAAATCGGTTCAGCCGTTTCGGAGTCTATAGGTAACGGACACACACACACACACACACACACACACACACACACAGAGTTCCATTTATAAATAAGTTTAGATCCGATAAGTCATTTTTCTGTTTGATTTGGCCGGGTGAACAGTCTCTTGGAATGACACTACTAAAGTGCCATATGTAATACACGCTTGGACGATCATAACTCGAAAGAGACATGACTGACTGGGTAGAGGGTTTTTCTCGCAATAGCTTGCCATTACTTTCTACTTTAGGCTGGTTGCCGAATAAGGCCACAAAACCCAATCTGCTGTTTAACCTATGGCTGGAAGGAAAAGCTACGGATTAATACCTTTCCCAAGAATATCTGCGCGTAAGTAAATACAACGAATTCAAATGGAATTCGAACTCTGCTCCCCGATTTCTCGTCCCGAACCGATATCCACTGCACCACAACGCACGTTTTAGAACTTAATCTTTTTCTTTGATTCTCGTGAGAATTGACTCAATCAATCAGTCAATCGATATTTTCTGTTTGCGTTGCACCCTTGTGCATACATACACCGAAGTAAATGTGTGGGACATTTTTCTCTTTCAGATTTGCAAAGTGGCTTTCTCTGATGTGGGCATTTTCTCAATGCGTGTATTTGTACAGATTCTCTTTTTGTCGACTTATTGGTTTCTTACGACAGAGAGTCCATCGTTGAAAGTTGAATACTAGGGCATCGACCAAAATATTATCTGCCAATTCAATTCAATGACATGTTATAATTCAAGTTGACCGAGGGCCAAAAGATTTGAGGAAAACTATTTCAAAACCTTTTTTCTATATGACAAACATCTGATGTTTACGAAAAACTGATCAGCTAGAGTTAGCACGTTTTAAAAACGTTTTAAGAATGCAAGGGAAAAATCTATATCTATCTATATCTATCTATCTATCTATCTATCTATCTATCTATCTATCTATGACATTCTGTTCATATCTATCTATCTATCTATCTATCTATCTATCTATCTATCTATCTATCTATCTATCTATCTCTCTACTTACTCCAACTTTGTTCATTTTACAGATCGGATTTCTATCAAGAAGTACATTTTTTTAAATATGATTTTCGATGTCTAAGCACATAAAATATTAATTTCACTATATAGAAACATGGATATCCATTGATGAGAGGTCTGGTGACTGAGGGTGGCCAACACATAGCTTTTAACACTCCAGCAGTTTCTTTTAATTTTAAATAATTTTAGCACAATTAAGAAGTATGTTTTTGGTCGTTATCCTGTTGGAGGATGAAATTCTGACCCACAATACGCAATCCAGATGGAATTGCATATTTCTGTAAGATTGAATGGTACTGTTCTTTCTTCATAGTCTCCTTTATTTCAACCAAGTCACCTGAACTCTTGCCCGCAAAACAGCCGCAAACCATGCAGGATCCACCACGAGGTTTCATCGATGACTGGACACAGTCATCTTTCACTCGCTCCTCAACCCTCCTCGGCACGCACTCCCTCCTTTTACTCCCCAATAGTTCGAACTTAGACTCATCATTTTTTGACCACTGTTCTGGTGTTCAGTTTTTGTGCTCTCTTCCGCATGCTATTATCTTTTTTTTTATTGTCTCACCGAAGCAAAGGCTTCCTGGCTGCTACTCGTCAAAAGAATCATTCTATTTTCATTTAGAATTATCCACTTGACAATAAATACTAAAAATATTATGAAATAGATCATTTTTTGAAAGCTGGGGTTGCCTAATAATTATGACCGGTAGTGTATATATATATATATATATATATATATATAGTCATCTGCAGACAGATCTGTTTCGCTGTATCACAGCTCATCCATACGGTTAGACTCTGATTGCTTTTAACCCAGGATTGAAACCCGACCGAATTGGCGTCAGTCGGCGATTCTACCTCTGGGCTGTGGGCGCTCGGTAGAAGAAGGCAAACTTTTTAGCGTGTATATTATCATTATACACGCCCAATAGCAAGAGTGCTCTAATTCATTACTGAATGAGTGATGCGTACATGCCAGAGTAGCTACTGCTTTTTAAAGTCTACCATTCTTCCAGATTGCTCAATCAGAGTGTGAGAGCGTAAATAGTCATCCGTAGACAGATCTGTTTCGCTGTATCACAGCTCATAATTTCAGGGTATGTTCATTTAAATCCTATCATAATTTGTGTATCAAATATGGTAGAAAAACGAAACCTTGAAAGAATGAAGCAGAAGGTCGAAATAGCAATGTCAAGAATTGGAAAATAAAGGAATTTATACACTGACATGACGAAACTGACAGTAAAGTAAATTATATCTCGATTTGACAATACCGACAAGAAAACGAAGTTATATCCTGATATGACCAAAAGAAAAAGGAAAAGAAATAATATTTCGGTATACACTCCACCCATGTCTATTGAACAGGTGTGCTCATCCCTTATTCCCTATTTAGGATGTGGTTTCCGGCTTTCTTTTTTTCCAATCTTTTCACTGTTTTCTTTTTCTTTTTTCTTTTTCTTTTTTCATTTGGAGTAGATAGACCAAACTATCGTCCGGTTCACACTCCACCCATATCTATTGAACAGGTGTAGAGGCTCATCCCTTGTTCCCTGTTTAGGATGTGGTTTCCGGCTTTCTTTTTTCCCAATCTGTTCATTGTTTTCTTTTTCTTTTTTCTTTTTTTCAATTGTAGTAGATAAACTAAACTATCGCCCGGTTCGCACTCCACCCATGTCTATTGAACAGGTGTAGAGGCTCATCCCTTATTCCCTGTTTAGGATGTGGTTTCCGGCTTTCTTTTTTTCCAATCTTTTCACTGTTTTCTTTTTCTTTTTTCTTTTTCTTTTTTCATTTGGAGTAGACAGGCTAAACTATCGCCCGGTTCACACCCACCCATGTCTATTGAACAGGTGTAGAGGCTCATCCCTTATTCCCTGTTTAGGATGTGGTTTCCGGCTTTCTTTTTTCCAATCTGTTCATTGTTTTCTTTTTCTTTTTTCTTTTTCTTTTTTCATTTGGAGTAGATAGACTAAACTATCGCCCGGTTCACACTCCACCGATATCTATTGAACAGGTGTAGAGGCTCATCCCTTGTTCCCTGTTTAGGATGTGGTTTCCGGCTTTCTTTTTTCCAATCTTTTCACTCTTATGTAGCCCCCTGCACATCAGTGGCGTTACCGCCTTGCTCAGGGTGATATGATTAAAAAAAATATCAGTATTGAAAGAAAAAATAAATAAAAGAAATTATATCTAGATGTTACAATTCTGAAAATGAAATTGTATTTCCAGAACAAAGAAATTATATACAGCTATTGCTAACTATTCGTTAGACAATGTTTTTGGGATTCATGAAATTTTTGACAATGAAGTGTATTTGTGTTTGGTTATTTGAGTGAAATGTATTTTGTTGAAAAAGGTCAGCCAGGTGCGCAAAAAGGAAGCATTTTCGCACTTGGACTTTTATTTTGTCTACTATGGTCAAATGTCAAATACTGTCACAGAAAAGTTTGTACCGGAAGATAGCCGTCAATGGCGCGGAAATGACGTCAAGCTGACGGTTAAAAATTTTTTAGTTGGAATTGCAATTTGATTTTGCAAGAGTCTAGACACAACCGTTGAAGCGTAGATGGTGGGGTGCTGACAACCCAGGCCAAACAACCTTGTAATCCATTGCATGTCACTGAAGATATCTTTGTATGAAAAAGGAAAATAAAATATATTTTACATTTTATTTACATTTGGGTCTGGTCCTATAAATTTTAGACGGAGGCGCTTGTTGCAGATTGTATTCGTTGTTGCTGACAGTGACGACGAAAGAGACAAAGAAGATGAACAAGAAGCTACAATCTCCAAAAGTTTAAATGCAACGTCAGTTGCCATCTTTTATCTCCCTACATCCCATTCACCTCTTATCCTTTCTTCGGAATCCCCGTGTACTCTCACTGTAACCTCCTGCGTATCAGTGACGGTCCTGTCTTGCTTGGGGTAAAAGATGATAAAAAATGTCGTTGATACATAGAGCATATAGATTTGGAAAAATAATTAAAGTTTTAGTTTTCTAAGCGAGTCATGTAGTAAATGAATAAAGTGGGACTTAGAAGTGAACCCATAGCTACACCGTTAATCTCTGTAAAAATCATAATCATAAAAACTAAAAAGTTACTTATGTATAAAAGTATTACTGTGATCGTTTTGTAAATACCAGTAAAAAATCGTTTTTTAAAAGTACTGAATACACAAGTATTGCCGAAAGCTATATTTGTTTGTCTTTTGGCTCGGTCTGGAATCAGCAATGGATGACTGAAAATACATTGACAAATAAATAGCCATATTTATTTTGTGTTAGTTGTTTTTCTCCCAAGCTTGATTTTCTAATGGTCAAGTGACAATTATCCACCCACGTCTTACAATCGCAAATTTATCACCTTCCAGCGTTCATTTTTACTTCTCTTTACTTATTGTCTGTCTTTCAACATGAAGAGTTTTTTCCTTTCCTTCTCGTTTAATCCTTCCTTTTCTCGTTTTCTTTTTATTGATTCCATTCCCCCTCCCTCTTCTTGTTCTTCATGCTTCTGCCTCGCCTCTTTCTTTCGTTACTTTCTCCCTTTACCTTAAACTAATGTTCCACATTCCCTTATTTTAATTTGCTTCTTTTCCTATGCTCTCATCATTTCTATTTTTTAGGCTTACTCCTTTTTTTTGTCTCTCAGAGTATCTTTAACATTTTTCGATTTTCCGATACTTAAAGTTATTTATTTATTTTTTTTGTGCGCACGTTTGTTTCAGATTCGATTGTCTGTCGATTTGAGTTCACATATCTGTTCATGCATTCAAACTGTGTCACCTAGCAACGTTCACAAACAACGTCCGCCAGGTGGAGCTGCTAGCACAGGCGAGAATTGTTGCAGCCATCATTGTACAGCCGTCAGCAACCTGAACCGGGGATTAATATAATTTTCTTTCTTTCTTTCTTTCTTTCTTTCTTTCTTTCTTTCTTTCTTTCTTTCTTTCTTATTCAAGTTTTCCTACCGTTTCCACACAAATCTTTCTCGCAAAATGTCTTTCGCTATAGATTGCTCATTCTTCTCATTCATGATAAGTATTACATATATTACTGTTTATTCATATCTATATTCAATAGTCTTTAGCTATACTAGGTGGTTGTTTGAAATCAAATTTGTTTATCCTTGCAGCTGTCGGTTTTCGAATAAAAATAACTGAATGCCCAAATGCTGAATTTTACGGTAGATAGGCTCCACTGTTATCAATTAATATTAATAACAATTAATATTAATAACAATTAATATTAATAACAATTAATATTAATAACAATTAATATTAATACCAATTAGAAAGTATAATTTTAAAATACATTTAAATAGACTACATAATCTTTTATAAAATTGTGTTACACTCTAATTTTATTAGACACTAGCAGTATAGTCCGGCGTTGCTCGGGTGTAATGAAAGCTTTAATTTATGGTCCTGGAGCTCAGACACAGCCTAAAGAATATTTGTGTGAAGTTTGATAAGAATCGGATAAAAATGGTGGATTTTTATAAAAGACATACAGACAGATAAACATTCTCACACACAAACATCTTGCTTTATATATATATATATATATATATATATATATATATATATATATAATCAATTTTCTGCACTATTGTAAGAACTGCAACCTTGAAACTTCTAAATATCGTTTCTTATGTCTTTGTCTATGAGTGTATCAAATTTGATCAAAATCGGACCACCCCTTCTATAACCCGCTTTTTTCGATTATCGATTTTCGATATTTATCGGGGGTACCTCGACACAAAACCTAGCTCAGAACACTCGCAGACGCTTATAGTACAACTGTGTAAATTTTCAAGAAAATCGGTTCAGCCGTTTCGGAGTCTATAGGTAACGGACACACACACACGGACATACATACACAGACACATTTACATTCTATTTATAAATAAGTTTAGATTAGATAGATAGATATTCTGTCCACTTATCGATTTTTGCCGGACGTTAATATTATAATCATCTAATTAATAGCTTTATTCTTGATGAAGCCTTTAAAAAAATGATCTCTTATCTTCGTTTGTATTTTTTTTTAGACTTTCCCTGTTTCTTTTAGAAACGAAAAAGAGTTTTTTTTGTAAGTTATTGTTGTCTAACATTGAGAAACTATGAAGCGTTTTTAAGAAGAGTTCGATAAACTAGTTGACAATAGTTTATTGTAACAGAATGTATCTAGAATGTATCTTTTATATTTTACAGAATGTATCTAGAAACAACATTCAGCATTTATCCATATTTGTCTTTCTATTTTACAGGTGTTATTCTCTCGAATAATATTTTGTTTTATGCTCTGTTGACGGGTTTTAGAAAAACCAGAAGAAAAGAAAGGGTTTACTTTCCAAGTGGATGCATACACACGCGGGAATCATCCTGACCAATGTCCACCCTCTGATTAGACTACAAAACAGATATGTGATTACCTCTTCGCTATCTTGTGTAAACCAAACTTATTTATGCATTTTGGCTTAAGTATAAACTGGATCTTTGTCTATGTTTCTGAGATGAGGTAGTATTTACAATATTTACATTATTCGGACTATTGTACTCATCTTTGTTGCCCTTTGTACGACGTTTCGGCCGTCATTGTAAGAAATTTATTACAACCACTTGCGTAGTAGTGCCTCTTTTGGTAGTCATGATTATCTCCCTCTAACCCTGTAAGTTCACCACTGCTGTAGCCTGGTATTGAACTCACAGCTCTTTGGGTCAAGTCACAGGAACTAACCAACGTTTATATCCATTGGGCTATGTGTCCTTAGGAACAACTGAATTTTTGGGACTTATAAACCTCATGTTCAGTAACCCTTTTTTACCAAAGTTCATATTGCAATTTTTTGATGTTAATGGTTTTCTCTAGTATTTTTTTTCATGTTAATGGGTTTCTCTAGTATTTCTTACCAGACCTTATATTGCAACTTTTGAGTCCGACCCAGACTAGGTTCTATCTACAGACAGAGATTCGGTCGATTGGAAAAGACAGGCTTAGTACTAGATCTCACGTATGCAAGAACTGGGCAAATTTTTACCATAGGTCCGAGTGCTCACGTCATGGTTCACCACGTAAAACCCGACCTTCTCAGTGGGGGAGGGTCTCGGGGTATATAGAGTTCCTCTCGAACACGAAACTGTCGAGGCAGAGAAAGACTGAGTAGAGGCTCGGTGTATAGACAGAGACTCAGCTGAGAAGAGAAGACAAGTTTAGTGCCCGATCCCGCGTATGCGGATGCTGGGCAAATTTTGACCATTTGCCCGAGTGTCAGGTGCTCGACTTCCCCACATAGTACGACCTTGTGTTACATCCAGCCTCTATGAGGAGGACTTTGTTAAATACGCAGAGTTCCACACAAACTAGAGCTTGTTGGACACACTATCTTCAAGCGGGGAGAGATTTAGACGAAGCTGTGTTTGCAGGCAGACGCTCGGCTGGGGAAAATTGATAAAAACCCGATTCCAAGTATACGGGATCGGAGGAATTTTTTGCCCGAGTGTACGTGCTCGGAAAACCACGTTAAAAACTGACTGTCGTATCCCTTCTCAGCGGGGAAGGAATTTAGATAAATACCCAGACCACCACTCGAACCGAGACTTGGTTGAGAAGAATAGACAAACATGATGCCGCGTCCGAGGATGTTGGTAAAATTTTGACTCTTGACTCGATTGTACCCGCTCGGTTCCTCTCACGTAAAGCTCGACCTTGTATCACATCCCGTCCCAGGACTTTGGGTAAATACTCAGTGTTTCGCAGAAACTTGAAACTGCCTGTCGAGCTCTTTGTCTTCGGGCAGAGAATAACTGAATCGGTGCTCGGTCTATGGGCGAAGTCTCATGGTATTATCGCCTTTTTTTAGAAACATTTTGCATTCATTGACCGAACAGGCGTGGCTGCAAGAATTACACCTTTCTTGCCTGTTTGTCCATCTTGATGGGATCAGAGTTCTCCTCATCTGAAAAGGTAATGTTGGTATTAGCGGTTTCCATTCATGGAAGAATTTAGCATTCATTGAACGAGCAGGCATTGCTACAAGAGTAACGCATTTTTATCCTGTTTTGCCATCGAGATGGGAACAGGGTTCTTCTCATCTCTAATGGTAATGTTGATATTAGCGGTTTCTTTTTAGAAACATTTTGCATTCATTGACCGAACAGGCGTGGCGTCAAGAATTACACCTTTCTTGCCTGTTTGGCCATCTTGATGGGATCAGAGTTCTCCTCATCTGCAATGGTAACGTTGGTACTAGCGGTATACCTTCTTGGAAATATTTGTATTAATTGACCTAGCATGCATTGCGACAAGAGTTACGCTGTTTGGTCATCGGGATAGAATTTGATTTTTCCTCATATCTAAAGGTAATGTTGATAGTAGTGGTTTCTGTTTATGGACGCGTTTTGTATTCAATGACCGAGCAGGCATTACTACAAGAGTTACGCTTTTCTTCTCTGGCTATCAGAATGACTTCAGATTTCTCCTCATATCTGATATTGATATAATCGCTTTCCTTTTATGCAAACATTTTGCATTCATTGACAGAGCAGCCATTCCTAGAATAGTTACGCTTTTCTTCCCTGTTTGGCCATAGGGGTGTAAACAGGGTTATCCTCATCTCTAATGGTAATGTTGATATTAGCGATTTCCTGATAGGGAAACATTTATATACATTGACCGACCAGGCATTGCTACAAGATTTACGCTTTTCTTCCCTGTTTGGCCATCGGGATGGGATCAGAGTTCTCCTCATATCTAATGGTAATGTTGATATTAGCGGTTTCCTGTTATGGAAACTTTTTACATTCATATACAGCTAGTGCTACAAGTGTTACATTTTTCTTCACTGTGTGGCCATTGGTATGAGATCAATATTCACTTCCTGCCCACTGGCCGGGAAGCAATGACCAGCTAAGATTAACTTTTGACAAGCAATGACCAGCTTTGACAAACTATGACCAGTTAAGACCAGGTATGTACCCAGCTTACTTCATAACTGTACGCTCTCAGGTTTCCCACATTAAAAACTGACCTTGTGTCACAACTCGCTCCAGTGGGGGAGTAGGATAAATATCAAGTGTAGTATCTGTTCTACTAATATATAATAGTAATGATAATATTAGATGTTTCTTTATAAGGAAATATTCAGTTTCTTTATTATAAAATATTTGATATTTCTTGAACGATAAGTTCCTGCTACTCGAGTTTATTCTGTCACTGACCATCAGATTGCATTAAAGTATATATATATATATATATATATATATATATATATATATATATATATATATATGTTCTTCTAAGCTCGAATGTTAATATTAATCTTTTTTTTATATAAGGAAACCGAGCAACCATTGAAATTTCGTTTGAAATTTATATAATCTTTCTGTTAATATAGTTTTCCCCGAAATTATTTTCACTTTTCCAATTTTACGAAAATTAATTTACGATTAATATATTAATTAATAAGAGATACGAAAAAGTAATTATCCTTCGTCGGAGTCTATCTGATGGAAACTGAAATTTTAAAAATCAAAGGCAGCACACAGTTCGATGTCGCTAATGAGCAGACTCAACATTTGTTTCCACTTGTGAATCTGCTTTATTGTCACCCTCTTTTGCAACTAGAAAGTATTTTAAAATATGCAAAAATCAACTGCAAAATTGTCATCCCTAAGACAAAAACTTTAGCAAAATAGACAGATTATAAAATGGCATTTGATAATGTTCCACATATCTGGGACATGGAGACATTAAAATTAATGAGCATTTCCTTGCTTCTCGTTAACTTTTTAATCCTTTAACTACGCTAATGATGAAATCCCACGAGCCCTTTGCACCTTAGTGGCATTATCTCCTTTCTTTGGATGAACTGATTTAAAAAAAAAAACAAATAAAATGAAATGAAAGGTGATCTGAATGGCTACTCTTCTAAATCATTTTCTACTAATGCAGATATATACCTCCAGAGCTCTGTCATTGCTCCTAAATTGTTTTTAATTTTTATTAAAGACCTTACCGATGGCATCAGCTAATATTGAAGAGAGAGAGAGAGAGAGAGAGAGAGAGAGAGAGAGAGAGAGAGAGTTGATATACAAATGATGCACAGTGGAGCTTGGGTTAAGGAATCGAGAGACAAGTTCGAATTCCAGTCAAGTTTATTACATTCACTTACATGCTGATACCCTTGATAAAGATATGAATCCATCTCTTTACCGCCTTTCTTTACTCTCCTTTACAGAGTCCGGCAGCCTTGAGTGGCAACCAATCTAGAAGAAGGAAACTCAGAATTTAAACCTGATTGCATAATCCTAAAGGTATGTAAGTATGCAGCTGTGGACTGCTTGTAAATCTAAATTCCCACTGATTTGCATGGTTGAATGAATACAACTTCTGCTACGTTTGGTCAGCTTTCCTTCGGATGGGGCGGGTTCGTTTGACAGGGCCGGCTCAGCCGACTGGGTGAACGCCGCAATAGTTACGAGTACAGGTTGTTGTCTTGATGAAATTTCATCTATGGTATTTAGATTTTATGAATTTCAGTGCAACATTTGACTGGTGGCAAGGTTTCATCATTTTACATTTGAATAGATACAACCCTAAGTTCTATGCGAGAAGCTTAATTTCTCGCAATTCTCGAAGTGATGAAATTTGTTTAGTTTTGAGAAAAAATGGGTCATCCGGGAATGCATCAGATTTTTATCACGCCCAGACACTATTATTTCGACTATCAGTTAGTTATCTTACGGCCATTGTCTGCGATGGACGTTACTCCAAGGAAGCGTACGAAAATTTTAACGCTGCACGAAAACACTGGCAAGCTTTACCTTTAAAATTGTCCATGTTAAAATTTCCCAAATATTTCATTTTATTCATCTGTGACGCCCGCTTGGCCGCTGGTCGTTGATAGCTTCGATTCAGTAGCTGGTCTTCGAGTTGACTTTTACAACGGTGTCCTTCCCTGCCCACGTTGTGAAGATCGCGGATATGGCACTTAACTGACTGACTGAATTTAGTACATGGAACTAATCTCTTCTAGAACACGTTATTGGCTTAGAAAATTTAATTCACTCGCTCTTTTTTCCACCAACAGAGTAAGTTCAACCACATCCATTACTTTCTTTTTACAGGGATTATCCTGAGAACATCTCTTGAATTTCTGGAACGATCCTTTAAAACTGTCCATGTTAAAATTTCCCAAATATTTCATTTTATTCCTCTGTGACGCCCGCTCGGTCGCTGGTTGTTGATGGCTTTGATTCAGTAGCTGGTCTTTGAGTTGACTTTTACAACGGTGTCCTTCCCCTCTCACGTTGTGAAATTCGATCTCAAGGAAGTCACGCTGAATTCTCGCTAGATGTCTCTCCGCCAAGTCAAACCAGACTGGACCCGTGCGCATAATTGTTTAAATGAAAACGGCACCAAAATAAATTGAATGGCGCCCGAATAAGTTGCTGAAAAAGTCTTTATATACAAAAAAAAAAAAAAAGAAAAATAGAATAAAAACAATCGCTAATCGTTTCTTCCCAAACCCTGTTCCTATCAAGCCGACAACAGAACAGAAGTTTCGACCAATTTCTCTAAGTAGTAATTTGCGAAGAGTTTTTTTTCTTATCATTAATTCGCGTCTCTGGTTGGCAATATCACCCCCCCCCCCCCATCGTAGTTTCAAGTTTGTGGCAATTCAAAATGTCTTTATTCGCTTAACACCAAAGCTTTACGGAAACTGCCGAAGGTTGGTCTTTGTGTGTGGTGGGTAAAGCTGGCAGTGGCGGTAAGTCGTCTTCCTATCTTAGCTCAGCGCAACCACTGGTACTTTATCTGCAAAATCACTTCCCGTCCGGCTTTTAACTCTGGTTGGCCGTTTCAAACTTCGTCTGCAAAATCACTTCTTGTCTGACTTTAATTCTTTTCAGTTAGGGGTGGAAAGCTTCTCTACGGCTTGGCACCCATCGGCGTGGCAATTATCTCTGTCTCTGTACATCTTCAGCTAAGTCAGCGGCAGACTTCTCTACGGTTCGCGATTATCTCTTTTCAGTCAGGAACTCTACGAGAGGCGACCGGCCTTACGGTGGATGCCTAGTGTCTTGGCGCCTTATCTTCATCGTTACATCTTTGGGCCAAGAGCCGATTGGACACTTTTCTGCGTGCCCGTTCCCCTCGGGGTTCTGTATTTATGCTTGTCCCTGCTTTACTTGTGCAGGGAATGACAGACACAAGGTGTCTATGCAAATCTAATTTCTGGCCCCTGTGGTCAATGAAATCATTCATTGGGGCGGAGTTACTTCTTTCCCTTGATTTAACGAATGAAGCAGCGCAATTTCTATGACATCCCTTCTTTTCGTCTCTCTTTTTCCTTGACGTCAACAAATCTAGCCTTTATGCTGACAACTCCCTTCTCGGGTAAATTTTAATTTAACCATTTCTCATAGCAAGCAATCTAACCTTTGCACTTGTCAAATATTCCCTTTATTTTGTGGCAATCGTTTTCGACAATCCAAAACCACGTCTGGGTCAATAAAATTCTCTTTATCACCTGTGTTGGCGAGAACAACAATTGAACTCCTCTTAGCTATGCTGCTTCCGCTTGTCAAAAACGACCGACTGATGGACTGACCTCGGCTGACACGACCGGTTAGATTTTGTGCAAAACAATCAAACCTGCACACCTGCATTAGTTCATATTTCAGCTTTTTAGTTACAATTTCTCCTTTTTCTTTTTTCTCTACTCATATCGGAACAGAATGAAATTATTTCCTCTGTTCATATTGGAACAAAACAATTCTTTCCAGTTGGTTCTTTTCGATAAAAATTAACAATACAAAATAATTGTTGGGGATTACACCTTTTTGCATATAAGAATGGACTCGCCTGATGTGTATATATAATTCTGCCTGTACTGAGAACGTCAGTGCTTGACAAAGCGTTTTCTCGCTGCGGCGGCATTTCTCACTGTCAGCTCTCTGCCTTCGGGCAGAGGGAGCTCTCTGCTCGGAAGCAGAGAGCACCAACCCAGTCGTGGTTCCGCCGAAGGGTAGAAGCACGACTGGGGGAAAATAGATAGGTATTTTTTGGCCGGGCCATATAGCCCGGAAATTCCCACTCATAAACTGACCATATGTCACATGTTGCCCTTAGTGGGAGGGACAGCTAAAAATAGTGCTTGCCAAAGCGTTTTCTCGCTGCGACGGCATTTCTCACTGTCAGCTCTCTGCCTTCGAGCAGAGGGCGCTCTCTGCTTCCGAGCAGAGAGCAATAACCCAGTCGTGGTTCCGCCCAAGCACGACTGAGGAAAAATAGACAGGTATTTTTGGCCGTTCCATATAGCCCGGAAATTCCCACTCATAAACTGACCATGTGTCATCTGTTGCCCTTAGTGGGAGGGACAACTAAATATAGTGATTGCCAAAGAGCAGTGGTTGAGTTGAGTAGTTGTACCGCCGCTAGTCGGTCAGTAAGGATATAGACTCATTACCCGAACATACTTCTTCACGCCAAGATTGTATATATTGATTTCTAGTATTAATAGTATTCCTAGTATTCCTGAATTGACTAACCCGTGTTCCAGTTTGTGTATTTTTGTTCCATATAACTTACATTTTCTATCTCCATATCTGCTATTGTTATTAATTATTTTGTGTGGTTTCTCAACAAGAATTCACAACACTAATATAATTACTTCGGTCCGGCCATGCTGAAAATAGTGTTACACAGCCTACTTTTTCTTTCAACCGATTCAACACTCGTGGTTTTTTGTTCATTAACACACAACACCTCCTCAACCACAAACAGTGACTCAAAAACAACATCTCCTTATACTGAGTGAGAGCCTTCAGTTTCTACGTTTGTGACTAAAGAAAAAAATAAATACGAACCTGGAAATTTCTCTTTGAATTTCTGAGATGAAGTGTTATTATTATTTACATTGTTTATACGTGGACTATGGTCCTAATCTGTTTTGCTTTTATCGCAACATTTCGGCCTTGTAATGCGTTTATTTACCTTGTGATACTATATCGATAAAAGATCTGTAGCGCAAAGGCATTTCCTATTTAATTTGGATAAACAAGAAAAAGAAGAAGACTGCGGCTACTAATATTACTTCCACTAGTTAGGCTAGAAGATTAGCTGTTGTAAAAACAGCAAACAAAGGTTTTATCTAATAGAAGACTGCGAGGTGAGATGCTTAACAAATTCAGAGTTAGTTGGAGCCTTTAGAACTTTGACAAGAAATATAGAAGGCTAACAGACCAATAGAAGAATCAGTTCATTTGCCTGTGGTCTTTAAGAAGAAATACAAAAGAGGATTTCTAACAAGTATGAAAACAAGAAGCAGCAAGGCACTTATTCTACAGTTTAGAGAACAGGAGTCAGTTTGGAGGCACATTTCATAAGGTCTATTGCAGGCATCAAATCCATACCATATGTTTTAAGCGGATCTAGTTTAGAGATGATAGCAGAAGCTATGGAAAGAGTTATATGCACGCCACTAAATAGGGACTCAGTTTGAAGTGGAAAATCAGGTGAATCAAGAGTAGAATTTGAGGAGAATTTAAAAATATTCTCCTTTATCAATATAATACCTCAAACTGGATGAAGAGAAGTGAGATAGAAAACTTACTCTTACTTAAGAAACTATTAGTCACAAGTAGCCATAAGGTGTCTCATTCTAACCGCAAACGAAAACTTAGCCTCTTACAACTGTTACGAGCAGAAACAAACAGGCTTCTGTTGTGATCGGGACTATCACGCTGAAACACCCGGGAGAGGTGATTCTTGTGGGCTATAGCGGTAAAAGAGACCGGTGTGAACTTCGATTAAGGTTTCAATTAGTATTTCCGAGAATGATCAAAAGCAACGATGCCAGTTTTTCTCAAGAAGAAACTTTTGTGCTCAATAGGTAAAGGCATCATAAAGAAAGTCACGAAATGGATCCCAATTGGTAGTAGAAAAAAATCTTGTAGATTGGAGGTTTATTTCTAATAGACAACGCAAAATAAATATCAACAGTAATTGCGTGATGCGAATTGTCAAGAGAACAGAATTGTGATGCTCGACAAGAGTTAGAGGAGGAGAAGGTAAGAACAAACCGCGTAAAGAAGCATGTTGATCAGATTTATTAGGAAAACGAGAAAGGAAATTCAGTATTTGACTAAGTGATTGAATAACAGAAAAATTGATCATCTGAATACCGGCAAAATCATTAACAATATTTGAGAGAGAGAGAGAGAGAGAGAGAGAGATTTTCAGAAATTTTGTCTAATATATTACAGTCCTGAAATGATGTGGAAAAAGTGCCATAACGAAAGTTGAAATGCCTCATTTTTGGGATAAAAAAGCATTTTTTCCATTTGTTTTCTGTATATATGATATTGACCAAAAGCAATACTTATTAAAGTAAAATCGTTGAAACCTCTTAATTTGTATTTAAACCAACAAATACTGGTCTGCTTATTGGGAAATACTATTTTTCTAATAACATTCAGACCATATGTCTTTAAAAATAACGCGATTGAATATATCAAGACCAACAAGTATTTTCATCAAATCATTTAATAAACTAACAGCAGAAATAAAATCTTCGTGAACTTGTTTGTCTTCCATTTTCAATATTATTTAAGTTATATTTTATGCTTTAGCAGTAGTCAACCATCATACGTTTGTCCCACCGCCCCTGGTAGCGCTCTTTCATTGTTTTGATATGGAATCATTCACCTTGTTCATCACTAATATCGCCGCAATTATCCGAAACTATATCTAGATGGCTATGTAAAAATGAACATTAATACGAATATTAGTGCTTATTTTCTGTAGACTTTTCAACAGTTTTTCCTCTAACTACTTGTAGTTTGCGGCCCGGCGATTGCCTAAGACGTTTTTTATCACGTCAATAAACCTATCTTAGCGCGTAATTTCAAGTCAATCATTGAATTAACAAATTCATCATCCTTAATGAGTTTCCCAATATCAGAACCATGAAACACTCCTGCTTCATGGCTATTTCAGGAAATAGCAATGTGATTCCTTGTTAATCACACACAAAAATACAGAAGGTAATAAGGAAACCTCATATACCATAATATCATTAACACATGCATCAATAGCAAAACATTCATGGCATCGACTTGCTGAGCACGTTGTTTTATCACTGAGCAAAGCTGACCTTGCACACATGTTCACATAAATATCTGCTCCAACAAAACTTAAACTAGAAACTCCACCACATTCGAACGCATTTGAAAAGCAGCTTCAAAACAGCGGGGTGATTTCAAAACAGGGGAGTGATTTCAAAACAGCGGGAGATTTTAAAACAGTGGGGTGATTTCAAAACAGTGGGTGATTTCAAAACAGCGGGATGATTTCAAAACAGGAAGGGATTTCAATATAGCAGGGTTGTTTCCAAACAGCGGAGTGATTTCAAAACAAGGGTGATTTCAAAACAGAGGGAGATTTTAAAACAGTGGGGTGATTTCAAAACAGTGGGTGATTTTAAAACAGTGGGGTGATTTCAAAACAGTGGGTGATTTCAAAACAGAGGGGTGATTTCAAAACAGCGGGATGATTTCAAAACAGGAAGGGATTTCAAAATAGCAGGGTTGTTTCCAAACAGCGGAGTGATTTCAAAACAAGGGTGATTTCAAAACAGAGGCGTGATTTTAAAACAGGGGGTGATTTCAAAACAGCGGAAGATTTCAAATTAACAGCACAAACGGAGCTTTGGCGATTTCAGATCAGATGTTCCTAATCCCGCGTGGAGGACAGATATTATGGTGAGACTGTTTTCAAGATGCTCATCACGCACTGTGGAATATGAGCATTCAACTGGAATGTCTTTAATTGGAGTTTCTTTCCAACTGTGAAAACAAAAGCTCTCAATGTGCTTGGTTTCCTACTGTAATGAAGGGATAAATTGATGAGATAAATTTACGAATATCAAACAGAAGACTTTAGAGATTCATTTTTTTGAGGTCACCTTAATTATCAGGTTTACTAAAATGTATTACTGATGAAGAAATTATCAGTTAATTTGAATTATGGCTATAAATTATAAAAATTCGGTACTTCTATTTGAAACTTTTTTTACTCATAAACACATTTTATAAATTATTTATTTATTTATAAGAATAATTTATTTCGTGTGGCTGACATAAATTGCTAGGACTACCTGAAAACTCGTGGATTTCGACGACCTTTATTAACTAAATGTTGCGATCAGCCAAGATTTTTATGTCATTACGAGTCTTCATGGTTTTTTAATGTCATGTTCATTCAGTGCGTAGGTGATCATAGATCCCCACAAATACCTTTTTCTATATTGTAAACTGTCATGACTTCTTGGTAAAGATAGTGCAGTGGTTTCCCTTTGTCTTCTTCACAATTTAGAGTTCAGAGTAACACCTCTAGGTTGGTTACTATCCAAGGTTACAGTCAACCCTATTACATAATCAATAGTTGGCAAAAGATGATATGTATTAATATCTTTACCGAGGGTATAGTAGTAATACAAACGCAAATAGATTTGTTCGGAACTTGAACTCGGGTCGTCGATTCTAATTTCCGTGAGAGTAAATCACGTAAATTGACACTTGGAATTCCCGTTAAAATATGCAAATTTAGAACTAACCAACTCTTTTGAAATCAAGTTTTAATTGTAAACAAGAATACTTGATTTTAGTCTAATACTAGCATTATAGCCCGGCGTTGCTCGGGTGTAATGAAAGCTTTAAAACTAATCCATGTTCCTGGAGCTCAGACTCTTTGGACGTTGGCATGAAAGACTAAAAAAGATCACTCCTATAACCCGATTTTTTCGATTATCGATTTTTGATATTTATCGGGGGTACCGCGACACAAAACGTAGCTAAGAACACTCGCAGACGCTTATAGTACAACTGCTTAAATTTTCAAGAAAATTAGTTCAGCCGTTTTGCAGTCTATAGGTAACGGTTACACACACACACACACACACACACACACACACACACACACACACACACAGAGTTCCATTTATAAATAAGTTTAGATTTGTTCAATTATGCTATTTGTCTATAGTTTATGATAATACTTGCGCTCATAGAAGACAAATAATTTAATGAGTGTTATTGGGATTTTATGTGGACAGTAATCTAAGATAGTTAATGTCAGAGCGAATGTGCGTTGTGGTGTGCCTGTACCTTTTTCGGCATTCACTCTGGTCGGGTTGAGCCGGCTTATTCCCAAGCGATAGAGAAAGATTCGTTGGGATTTGTTTTAAGGGAAGGGTCCCAATTCCTACCTTGTATAGACCTCAATCATTTTTAATTATCCCACAACAGGTTGCCAATACCTGCCGCTATAGAACCCAATCTGTCCTGTTATTTAACCCATAACTGGAGGGAAGAGACAGATTAATACCTTTCCCAAGGGTATTAGCGCGTAATGCAGGGCATTCAACTGGAATTCGAAATCGGCTCCCCGATTTCTCTTTCCGAAGCCGATATCCACTGCGCTGTGGTGCAGTGGATTGTCGAAATCCACTGCATGAAATCGGAACATGAAATCGGAGAGCCGTGATCAAATTCCAGCTGAAATTCGTTGCATTCACTTACGCGCAAATTCCTTTTGAAAAGGTATTAACCCGTTTTTACTCACTCTAGCTATGGGTTAAATAGCAGGAAATATTGGGTTTTGGTTGGCAACCAGTCTACAACAGAAAGTAATGGCAACAATCTACGGGGAAAATCTTCTGCCCAGTCAGTCATGTCTCTTTCTTGATCACCGAAGCGTGTATTAAGGATGTCACTTAAATAACCAACTGACTCTAATTTGACTGGCTGAATGTAAGACAGGCAAAGAAAAATAGTTTTGCCATTCAAACGGCAAAGCGAGAGTGCGTAAATGCTAATAATAGTTTTGCAGGTTTATTGATAACCTTTTTTCTGTTTTAAAAGATAATATCTTTGGAAACGGAATCTCATTAAATAAAGAGAAATTTAATACCCCCCCCCCACCACCACCACTTCTGATTTGGTTTGTTTTTTTTACAGTATATCAATGGGTTATTTAATACGGACAAGATTTTTAGGATTGGTTTATATGAATTGAACTGTCCTTCTGTATGGCAGTGAATGTGGGACGATCTTATCAAGGATGAAGGAGAGGCTTGAGGCAGCAGAAATATGGTTCTACAGAAGAATGTTGAAGATACCATGGACTGAACACGTGAGCAACGATGAGGTGTTGAACAGGATGCAAACGAGAAGAAAACTCATATTTAACATCAGGAAGAGATGGATGAGGTTCTGGAGACACGTAATGAAGGAGGGCCTGGAAAATTTAATACTCACAGTATAGATAGAAGGAAAGATAGGTGAAAGCAGCACGAGGCATACTTGATAGGCTTAAGCAAATGGAGGGTGAAGCCGGGTTTGGGAGAGATACCAAGAGTAAAATATTGAGAGCAACAAGAGAGAGAGAGAGAGAGAGAGAGAGAGAGAGAGAGAGAGAGAGAGAGAGCCAAGTGGAAGTCCATGATCGCCTACGTCCTGAATGGGCACGGCACATGAAGAAGAAAATTCTTTGTGAGGTTTCATTGAAGTTTTTTTTTGCAAAGATGGTCTTTGTCAGGTTTCATTGAAGTTTTTTTTTGCAAAGATGGTCTTTGTCGAGAGTCAAATGTATTGATGGTTAATTGATGGTAAATTGATGGCAAAATACATTTTTTTTTCAAAAATGTGTTGCTGATATTTTTACTCCAACAAACTATTTTTATACTTTCATGCTGTTTTGACCTCCCGGTTTGGGAGAGGTTTAACTATTTGCTGATACTCTAAAAGTGCTACCAATTTGAGTCAGGTGGAACCTGGGAACAACAGTAATTAAGAGGTGGCTCCATACCCTTCACAATCTCCTGATTGCTGCCAGATGTAGTTTATCGTCGTACCCAGGACGTTCCATTTCTGGACAAAATCATACAGTAACCCCTCCACGACTATTGCACTTTCTTCTCCATCGGTGCTGGATCTGTCATTTCGCAGATAATACTAAGCGTATAGCGTAATATTGAGTATCAAAGCCTGACCAAGAAACTCGTTGAAAGAGCCAGAGTATGTGGAGTAGAAATCAACACTAAGAAATACAAAGTAATGGTGAATAGAACAAGAAACATCCGTGCCAGCTTCACTGTGGACGGCAAACCACTGGAGGAAATGCCCAGCTTCAAATACTTGGAAACAATCTTGTGAAAAGATGGCAGTTGCAAGGCAGAAATCCTCAGACGGATTAACACAGCCACAGAAGCGAAGGCCTGTCTAAAGATACGGAAGAGCAACATCAACTTCCAGACCAAGCTCAAGCTGTAAGAACCGCTAATCGTATCCCTCCTTCTGTACGGTTTTGAGACCCTGGGCACTCTTGGTTGGGACTGAAAAAAGGGGTCTAGGCGTTTGAAAACAAATGCTTAAAAAACTCATCCGTGAGAGCACAAAACCAATGAATATATACGGAGCAAGAGCAAAGTTTTCCTGGACAGACAGGAATTTTCCCCACCACAATTAAGCACCGGAATTTATCATGATTTGGCCATTCCACACGGTATAAAACCCTTTGCAGGACCATCACGCAAATCACTTTTGAAGACGGACGCAAGCAGGGAGAGAAAGCATCAAAGAGTGGAAGGACCTAACAACAGATCCTTCTGGAGGATGTTCTCAGCTTCTTCTACCCTTAGATTCTCCGATGAGGCACTGATGATAATGGAAGCGTCTAAAAATTATAAGCAGACTGATTAGAAATCAAAAGAGGAAATTTAGCCTTTTCGTGAGCTCGTACCAGTAAACTGATCACACTTTCAAAACATTTAAAATAACTTTAAATAAATCAAATCCTTTTTTGCACAACAAACTCATAATTAAATAAAATCAAGTCATTTATTAATTTTAATTTTGACGTATTTTCTTTAGCGATATTCAGAAATGCGGGAAATATCATTCCAAGTGTCACGTTAGCTTCCTTTTCATTAAAATATACTGAATTTATTGGCGAAAAAGTTGAAATTTGACTCTAGGTTGCGGCAATTGATGACGAATAACATTGAATATGTGAATAAAAATTGAATTAATTATATTTATATATGTTTTTATTTCTTATAAATGCAATATTACTTTTTGAACACCATAATGGATGAACCAAACGAGAGTAAGATAAAAATAATTTACGAGGGGAATCGCAAGAGAGGAGAGGTTGCTTTATACTCGAATAATAAGACTTATTTATTTAGTGAAAAATTATATTGTTAATAATCCAGTAAATAGCAGAAAGATCCGAAATATAACAAGTTCAAAATTCAAAGTTCAAATTTCAGAAGAAATATTTCTAGGTTGTGCATCTTTTTGTGTAGGTTACTTTATTAAATTAATTGAGAAAAAAAAAAACAACTGATTTTTGTGATTCGGTTGGATAAAAAGAGAGATTATTAAAATATATCAGAATCTATAACGAAATGTGCGCCAATTATAAAAATTAGAATTATAAAAAATACACAGACATGACAACTCTTACTACCAAAAAATGTCACAATAGATCAAAGTATCAAATAAATATTGTAATAATACAATAAAAACGTCATAAGACAATCAACATATCATACAACGAAATCAAAGGAGACCACAGCACAATAAAAAGATAGCATAATATATTCAAAAGATTTCAAAATACAATGAAGATTTATTTGAATAACATCAAAAGCTGTTACAATATAATTAAAAGATGTCCCAATAAAATAAAAATATGTCGAAATACAATAAAGAAATGTCACAATAAAATCAAAAGATGTGAGAATACAACAAAAAAATGTTGCAATGCAATCAAAAGTTGTAAAAATCAAATCAAAATATATCAAAATACAATAATATAAAAATGCAATAAAGATATGTCATAATACAATCAAAAGATGTTAGAATACCGTCAACAGATATCATAATAAAACCAAAATATGTCGAAATACAATAATATAAAATTGCAATAAAGATATGTCACAATACAATCAAAAGATGTTAGAATACAGACAACAGATGTCATAAAAAAAACAAAATATGTCAAAATACAATAATATAAAAATGCAATAAAGATATGTCATAATACAATCAAAAGATGTTAGAATACAGTCAACAGATGTCATAATAAAAGTAAAATATGTCAAAATACAATTAAGATTTGTGACAGCGCGATCAAAAGTTGTTAGAGAGCAGTTAAAATATATCACAATAAATTTGTCCAAATAAAACAGGTATGTCCCTACATAGTTAAAGGTTGTGAATATACAATTAGAAGATGATATAATACGATCACAAGATATCACGATAAAATAAAAATATGTCAAAATACAAAAAAAAAAAAAAACACCCCCAAAAAACAAAAATAAACAATATGTATAATAAAATCAAAGGATGCGAGAATACAATAAAATATTCCAATATAATCAAAAGATGTCGCAATAAAATCCAAATATGTCAAAATAAAATAATAATTGAAACCACAAGGAAAGAAATTAGAGATCCCATATTAAGAAGGACTTCGAAAGTAGCGAGTTGTGTCTCAGGTAAGAAAATATTTTTTATTGACGAAACAATTTGTGATGTTTCATTCTGTAATAAGTGCGTAAAAGCTTAGGCTTATGTGACGAAATTATTATGTGACTTAGGCTTATTGACGAAACAATTTGTGATGTTTCATTCTGTAATAAGTGCGTAAAAGCTTAGGCTTATGTGACGAAATTATTATGTGACTTAGGCTTATTGACGAAACAATTTGTGATGTTTCATTCTGTAATAAGTGCGTAAAAGCTTAGGCTTATGTGACGAAATTATTATGTGACTTAGGCTTATTGACGAAACAATTTGTGATGTTTCATTCTGTAATAAGTGCGTAAAAGCTTAGGCTTATGTGACGAAATTATTATGTGACTTAGGCTTATTGACGAAACAATTTGTGATGTTTCATTCTGTAATAAGTGCGTAAAAGCTTAGGCTTATGTGACGAAATTATTATGTGACTTAGGCTTATTGACGAAACAATTTGTGATGTTTCATTCTGTAATAAGTGCGTAAAAGCTTAGGCTTATGTGCTAAAAGTTACTACGAACTTATTCGGTACTGACTCGATGCAATTAGTTGAGTTTGGGGATTTGCCTATAAATGTTTATTGCTAAAAATTAAGTAGACATGTGACCAATTAAAAAATTAGAGAGAAGATTTAAAGGAAGAATTGAAAAAAGAATTTCCGGATCTTCTACCGAATGAGTTGGGCCTGTATTCCAAATTCAAAGCAGTGAAAAAAGAATCGACACCAGTATTTAAACTGAAATGGAGTGTACCATTCGCAAGTCAACGAAGAATTAGGTAGACTTGAATAAATCTTGGAGAACCTGATACTGACTGGCCAGATAGAAGGAAAAGAGACAGAGGAAGGCAGCGAATAACATATTTGCAGGGCCTGATCAGGTGGATGACGGAATGGGGATTGCGAGGTGTAACAGGAGCAAATTTACTAAGAGCCACAAGGGATAGGGAGATGTGGAGAACCATGATCGCCTACATCCTGAAGGGACAGGGCACATAGAAGAAGAAGAAGATGAACTGAAAAAATGAACTACTCAAAATGGACAGTACCAGCTGTGTATGTGCATAAAAAAAGAATAAAATTCCTGTTTGTGTTGATTTTTTTTCGACAGGTTTTAAACTTGTCGAAAAAAAATCATAAACGAAATGTTTGCGAGATATAGCATTCCAAAATCTCGGATAACAATGCACAATTTACGGATCACGAATTTGAAAATTTTTGTAAAATGTTCTTTATTGAACATATTACTAACCCGCCGTTATCACCCAAGGTCAAACAAACAACCTGAACGGTTGGTGGGTACTTTCAAGAGAGCTTTAAAAACGCAAGTAATGAAAAATTTAGTGAAAAAGCACTTCGAATTTGAATTTTTTGTAAAGTTCATCAGATAACATAAAATCCAAATACACCGTCAGACATGTCGCCGGCAGAATTAATTTCTCAAAAAAATTTAAATCGTTGTTCGACAAGTTATTACCAAGTCAAAAAACAAAAAAAAAAACAAAACAAAAAAAAAACGAACACCAAAATAAACACCAAATTTTAAAAAAAAGTATTTTTTCAGAGTGCATAAAGATGGAACAGCTATGTGGGAAGACGAAGTAAAAAATCATAGATTGGAAAAATGATATACACGGTAAAAGAAAAAAAATGAGAACATAAAATACTTTATAATCACCTTAAGAAAAGGTTTAATGAAGAAAGGCCCCTAAAGAACGGAAAAACCTATGAAAGTACCGTATAATGTTTGTGATATTATGCGGACTATTGTCCTCATCTTTGTTGCCAATTTGTACGATGTTTTGGCCGTTGTACGCTCCGGCCTTCTTTAGATACTTGAAATTTTGAACCGAAACCTTTATTACAATCAACGTGTATATCCACTTAAGGACACATGGCCGAGTGTATATACACGTTGGTTAGCTCCTTTGACTTGACCCAAAGAGTTGTGAGTTCAATGCCAGGCTACAGCAGTGGTGAACAAGTAATTTGCAGGGTCAGAGGGGGATAACTCATGGTTACCAGAACCGGCTCTAAGCAAGGAATGGCGTTCATATACCCCAGTGATTCCTAAATAAAATAAAGATATGTCACAATGAAATTAAAAAAAAAGAGAATACAATCAAATGTCGCAATAAAATCAAAATATGGCAAAATTTAAACAAGGATATGCCGCAATCTACAGATGTCTCACTAAAATCAAAATATCTTAAGATGCACTAAATATATGTCCCAATGCAATCAAATGTCCCAATGCAATCAAATGTCAGAATACAATCAAATGTCCCAATGCAATCAAATGTCCCAATGCAATCAAATGTCCCAATGCAATCAAATGTCAGAATACAATCAAAAGATGTTTCAATATAATGAAAAGTTGTCATCTATACTTATTTATAAATGGAACTTTGTCTGTGTGTGACTGTGAGTGTGTGTGTGTGAGTGTGTGTATGTGTGTGTGTGTGTCCGTTACCTATAAACTCCGAAACGGTTGAACCGATTTTCTTGAAAATTTACACAGTTGTACTATAAGCGTCTGCAAGTGTTCTTAGCTAGGTTTTGTGTCGAGTACCCCGATAAATATCGAAAATCGATAATCGAAAAAATCAGGTTATAGAAGGAGTGGTCCGATTTTAATCAAATTTGATACACTCATAGACAAAGACATAAGAAACGATATTCAGACATTTCAAGGTTGCAGTTCTTACAATGGTGCAGAAAATCGATAATATATATATATAAAAGGCAAGATGTTTGTGTATGTCTGTTTATCTCTCTGTATGTCCTTTATACAAATCCACAATTTTTATCCGATTCTCAGCAAACTTCACACAAATATTCTTTAGGCTGAGTCTGAGCTCCAGGACCATGAATTAGTTTTAAATCTTTCATTACACCCGAGAAACGCTGGGCTATACTGCTAGTAAGAAAACAAAATTAGGTCAACATGCAATCAAAAGATTTTACAATACAATCAAAATATATCAAAATAAATTGAAAATATGTCAAAATACAATAAACGTATGTCCCAATACATTAAATAGTTGTGTGAATAGAATCAAAAGTTGACACAATAAAGTAAAAATAGGTCAAAATATAATAAGGATATAACCCAATACAATAAAAGGATGTGAAATTAGAATACAAAGATCTTGCAATACAATCAAAAGATGTCACAATAATAACAACATATGTAAAAATATAATATAGATATGTTGCAACACAATTGAAAAGCGCGAGAAAACAATTAAAAGATGTTTCAATCCAATCCAAAGATGTCAAAATAAAATCAAAATAATCTGTAAGAAATATAGATACAATAAAATCTAAAGTTGGGACAATACAGAGTACGATGAATGAATTGTCTAAATTATGCAAAGATGAAAATAACACTGACATTTCGTTTTAACAGATAACCAAAAATTACACCAAATTACGTTGAAATACTAAAGAGTAACCTTATTCAATAAAATCGCCATTGGCTTCAACCACGGCCTCCAGACAATTTCGGAATCTTCTCTTCTGAACAATCTCCTTGTTTAACTTGGTAAATAATGCCATAATCTTTGCCTTCACTTCATCTTTCGTGTTACGAGGAGTTTTGTTGGTCTCTCGCTCAACTACCCCCTACACATAATAACCAAGGGGGTTGCAGCGTAGGCAATTAAGTGGCTAGATGTAAAGGCTGATGACAGTCATGACTGGGTTCTCTTGTATATAGTATGATGCAAAGTCCTTTTGTCAGACACAGAGTGTTCCAGCTACCACCCTTTTGAACCTCTCAGCACTACCTCCTCAAGGCACCTGATGTAGGCCTCCATGTTGAATTTGAAGCTCTATGGGAAAATTAATCAACTTCGTAATCACCATTAGATTCATTAAACACTTTCTGAATCCTATGCACTGTATTCAGATTGACACCCAAACACACTGAAATTGTCGTATTAGAGCAACCCGAAACTACAAAGCAGTACAGCATGCGGTTTTCAAATTTCTGAGTCAAATGCATCATCGTGCTCCTTTTCTCGCAGACAGTGTCCAACTGATTCTATTATGCTGCGCAGTCGACAAAATCGAAACGAACAACTCGCAAAGGCCGAAACGTCGTACAAACGACAACAAAGATGAGGACAATGGTCTGAATAATGTAAACACTGCAAAAATACTTAATAAGCAACAAAAAGCATATGTGCTGTGAACGGTAAATTTGCTTTCACTGACAGAACTATAAGGAAGTGTTTTGCTAAGTTTAAAGTTGGTGATTATAGCCTTATTGATGAAAAACTCTCAGGCAGAACCTCTCCCCTCACTACAGATAACAACCAAATCAAGACATTGATTGACAATAATCCGCATTTGGTAGAAACAGTAAATTTTTCAAAATCAACCATCCATGAACACTTAGAGAGGCTTGGGTATACAAATCGTTACGATGTTTGGGTACTTCATGATCTAAATGAAAAGAATCTTTTGAATCGCATTTCAGGCTAAAATTTGCTGTATAAAGGCAATGAAAATGCACCCCTTTTTAAGCAACTTGGTGGTGAGAAATGGATCGTTTACAACAACATTCAACGGAAAGAACTTGGGGTAAGGAACATGAGCTAACTTTCTTTCTTCTTTTATGTGCCATGTCCTTTCAGAATGTGGGCGATCATGGCTTTCTACATCTCCCTGTCTCTGGTGGCTCCGAAACTACGAAGCAGTACAGCATGCGGTTTTCAAATTTCTGAGTCAAATGCAAAAATACTTAATAAGCAACAAAAAGCATATGTGCTGTGAACGGTAAATTTGCTTTCACTGACAGAACTATAAGGAAGTGTTTTGCTAAGTTTCCTCAGATTTTCATTTATTCAGGTCTTTGCAAAACAATCTCAATGATAAAATAATCTTTGGATGACATTAAAAAAAAAAAAAAAAATTCGCCATTGGCTTCAACCACGGCCTCCAGACAATTTCGGAATCTTCTCTTCTGAACAATCTCCTTGTTTAAGTTGGTAAATGATACCATAATCTTTGCCTTCAATTCATCTTTCGTGTTACGAGGAGTTTTGTTGGTCTCTCGCTCAACTACGCCGCAAAAGCAGCAGATAACATATTTGAAGGACCTGATCAGGTCGATGACGGAACGAGAGTTGCATGGAGCAACAGGAGAAAAACCACCGAATTTCTGGGAATACGAAATCTTTAAGTTGAAGGGAAAATGGAGAAAGGTTGTGCAACAAATGGTTCATATTTAATAGCATAATTTTGTTTTGTGTTTTAATTTCCCTTATAATCAGCATGAACTTTTCTGGACAACCCAATCCATAATACAATCCATAATACAATTAAAGGATGTCATATTACAATAAAAATATCCCAATGCAATCAAATGTTACTGCAAATCAAACGATATCAAAATACAATTAAAAGCCGTCACATACGAGCAATAGATGCAGTAATGTAATCAAAACATGTTACAATCGAATGATGTTACTGTACATTCGTGCAAATTTTTTGCCAATCTGGCTTCTGCTATTTCTTTAAAGATTCTTGAGAAAATCCCAAAAAGAATCTTCAACTTTGGCTTCAATCCCTTTCCCACTGCAGTAACATAGTTTCCCCGTGTTTTTTCTCTAAATATTTTTATGCTAGTTTTTCTGGTGAGCTATTCTCTTTGGTACCACGGCCGTTGCATTCACTTACGCGCAAATGCCCATTGGGAAAGGTATTAATCTGTCTCTTCCCTCCAGTTATTGGTTAAATAACAGGACATATTGGGTTCTATAGCCTTGGCCGACAACCAGTCTACTGCAGAAAGTAATGGCAACCTACTGCGGGATAATCTTCTGCCCAGTCAGTCATGTCTCTTTCGAGACATGATCGCCCAAGCGTTTATCACGTATGGCACTCAACTGACTGACTAGGATAGATAACTAGGTCGTATCATTTTACTTGCTAGATGTAACCGTAAGTCCTATTCTAATAATATCTTCACTCTCACATCTCACCTGTGGATCCACCTTCCGGTTGCTTGCTCTTTTGTCAACTATTGTTTTCAGAAATTTAAATACAACGTCAATCGTTATCTTCTGCCTCTTTGAAATCTGTTCTTTTATTTTTTTCTCTTATGAAAAACGTTTTCAAAGTTTTCTCTCCGTTAAGCAATTGTGTTTCAGTGGCTTTATCACCTTGCTTGGGATGAAATGACTAAAAACAAAGCCTCAAGTAACATCCATGCCATGTTTATAAGGTGGATTTTAACCATGACATATCCGCTTTTATTTAAGCGAATTTTTCAAGCGATTCTCGCTGGTATACTTTTGCATATTGTGATATTCTTCCTGCGGAGAATAAAATCACTTGTGGAAACTTTTAGTTTTTATATATCTTTTTATTATAGTTGTAGAAATCTGTGAATTAGTCATCAGTAATTCTAAAGAACCAGACAATTTTGTGTGTATACATTTGCATATGTGGAAGCACATGTGTGTGTATATCATTGTATTGGTGTTTCTCTATCCATGTAAAAAATTCAATATTAAACAATATTACATTAATCACTGCATCTCTGCAGCTTATGAATTAATTAACACATTTTCATAATGCATGAATCAAAAGAAATATTTTTCTTTTATATGGCACGTCCTTTCAAACTGTACACAAGCACGGCTTCCATAACTGTATTATTTACGCTTAACAAAAGAGACATGATCACCCAAGTGTGTGTCACGTATAGCAATTAACTGACTGACTGATGAAGTTATTGTTCAGCATGATATTCTGTCTCGACTCCAAAGCAAATGGAATTAAAGCTTGTCTTTGGTTAAGGCATATAAATATATATAACCAAATGCAGGCGACAATTCTATTCCAGCAGCTTCTTTTCTTGTTCTTCCCGCCTGTGGAACTCCCTTCCATATATTTGCTTTTCTGACAGCTATAACCTCCAAGAATTTAAATGCGATGTCAATTCCCATCTCTTATCCACTTAACTCCACATCACCCCGCGTATCTTGTTTTTTTTTTCCTTTCTCTCCACCTTCGCAACTGTCTTCACTCCTTTGTTCGCATCCTTCTTACGCCCTTTCTTTTTCACCCCCTGTAGTTGGTTTGTCTTGTCTTCACTCTCCTCCTGCCTAATGCTTAAACTCTCTTATATAACCCCCTGCACATCAGAGGCGTAAACGCCTTGCTTGGGGTGAAATGATTAAAAAAAATATAGACACGAGTCACAGGTCACAAAATCCATGTTGTTCAAGTCATGTCTACACAACTCACACAACCACTGCGCTGACGACCTCAAATATAATAAAGTCTTAGTTCTAAATCACTATTTATATTTACCGGCAAAATAGCCTATTTGATTAAGAAATGTCTAAACTATAATCTATTATACAACCGTTTTCTCAGATCAATGATTAGCTATGCCTTCAAATGAATGAACCCCCTATGTCGTAAAGAATATCTTTTAGACTGAGACTACAGGTTCACAAACAAAGAACTGTAACAAATAACAGAAACCACATCACTTGAACACTTCCTAGAGCAGCAACAACAAAAATTGGTAGCACATGTAACTAAAAGGAAAAATGAAGATGCAATGACGAGTTTGACTTTCCACATAACCTTAAAGAAAAGGTTAGGAAGGAAACTCCGATTAATACTAGAAAGATCGATGTCATTTATTGGGTTTAGAGAAACCAAATTGTGTGAAAAACTGTTTGAAGTGAAAAATGTTATAAACTTCAACAGGCTGTATCACTAATTGTTCGGTAAATGAATGCCTGATGTTTCCTGTATAAAAACAGTTAATCTCACCGTAAATGAATGCCTGATGTTTCCTGTATAAAAACAGTTAATCTCACCGTAAATGAATGCCTGATGTTTCCTGTATAAAAACAGTTGATCTCACCGTAAATGAATGCCTGATGTTTCCTGTATAAAAACAGTTAATCTCACCGTAAATGAATGCCTGATGTTTCCTGTATAAAAACAGTTGATCTCACCGTAAATGAATGCCTGATGTTTCCTGTATAAAAACAGTTGATCTCACCGTAAATGAATGCCTGATGTTTCCTGTATAAAAACAGTTAATCTCACCGTAAATGAATGCCTGATGTTTCCTGTATAAAAACAGTTGATCTCACCGTAAATGAATGCCTGATGTTTCCTGTATAAAAACAGTTGATCTCACCGTAAATGAATGCCTGATGTTTCCTGTATAAAAACAGTTGATCTCACCGTAAATGAATGCCTGATGTTTCCTGTATAAAAACAGTTGATCTCACCGTAAATGAATGCCTGATGTTTCCTGTATAAAAACAGTTAATCTCACCGGTGACATTAATCTTACCATTACCATTTCTATTTTACTGTTACCATTAACATCACCATTACCTTTCATTTAAGAAGTTATGTACACAGTGAAAAAAGTTAATAAAAAAAAAGCAGTGTTCTAGAAACAAAGAAAATAGGTTTCAGTTGCTATGTAATATCAGCCTTCCTATATGAATGACTAGCAGTATAGCCCGGCGTTGCTCGGGTATAATGAAAGCTTTAAAACTAATCCATGGTCCTGGAGCTCAGACTCTTTGGACGTTGGCACGAAAGACTAAAAAGCAATAGTTGTTTCCAGTTAAAGCAAAACCGTAGATTGAAAGAAAAATGAATGAATCTAAGTCAAATTTTGATTTCCTGGTATCGATATCAAATAAGTTTTTTCGCCGTAAACTGAACCTTGAAGGCTAAATGAAGAGTAAATGGTATCATGGCTGAGACTAAGAACTACAATTATAGCTACTTAGAGCCAAACCCAAAGCAAAAACTAAAATAAAAGGGCTGAAAAAATACAGACGTAGTAGTCAAAGAAAGCGGAAAGAAAAGACTACATATCAACTACAAGAAAACAGAATGCATGGTAATCAGTAAAAAGAGGAGTCCGAAATGCTAATTACAAGTTGGGGATACTAAAAATCAAACAGGTGCAGAAAACTAAATAGCTGGAAAGTGTTTTAGCAGGAGACAGAAAGATCGATACGGAGATCCGAAGATGCATTCCAGAAGTTGAGTAGAGTATTAAAAGACAAAAAAAAAAAAAGAAAAAAAAAGATTCGCTGGAAACAAAGAAGAGAGTACTGGATCGTTATGTGATGTCTGTCTTTCAATATTGGCAGCGAATGCTGGGCAAATTTTACCAAAGATGAATGAAAGATTTGGAACAACCGAAATGTGTTTCTACAGAAGGATGCTGAGGATACCATAGATGGAACACATGAACGACGACTAGATTTTGGAGAGGATGGACACGAGAATGAAATTGATACTTAACATCATGAAAAGACAGCTCAGGATTTTTGGGACATGTAATGAGGAAGGAGGGCTTGGAGAACCTGATGACTACGGAACGGATAGAGGAGAAGAGAGACAGGGGAAAGCAACGCATGACATACTTGATAGACTTGAACAGATGGATGGTGAAGCGGAGATTGAGTGGGATAACATGAAAAAGGTATTAAGAGTGACAAGTGACAGGGAGATGTGGAGGGTCATGATTGCCTACGTTCTGAAGGATAATGGCACATAGAAGATGATGATATGAATGCAGTGAATGCTGAACAATTTCCTCTCAGATGAAGAGAAGATTTCTGGCAACATAAGTTTGGTTCTACTGAAGGATGCTGAGAATAACATGGATAAAGAATGTGATCAATAAGAGAGATGTGGTTCTACAGAAGAAAGTTGAGAATACCATAAACGAAGCACATAATCAACGAGGAAGAAAATGAGAACAAAAAGGCTACTCGAAATTAGAATCAGTGAACCAGTGACATTTTTGGGGCTCATAATAAGGACAGATTACTTGGAGAATTTGACACTCACAAGACATATTGAAGGCAACTTATCTTACTAACATGTGCAAATGGATGGTAGAAAAGGTTTTGAATGAGATCATAAGCGGACAGACATCATTTAAAGTTACATAAGATAGGAAGTTGTGGAGAACCATGATTGACTACGTTCTGAAGGATTACATTACATAAAAGAAGAAGGAGAAGAGGAAATGTTTGCGTCAACCTGTAAATAAAATCCTATTAAAACATATTTAAGTTGTAGATTCGACCCTGTGAACCTCTGAAATTTCTAAATGAAATTAGTCAGACTTTAATGAAATTGATACTTAACATCAGGAAAAGACAGCTCAGGTTTTTGGGACATGTAATGAGGAAGGAGGGCTTGGAGAACCTGATGACCACGGAACGGATAGAGAAGAAGAGAGACAGGGGAAAGCAACGCATGACATACTTGATAGACTTGAACAGATGGATGGTGAAGCGGAGATTGAGTGGGATAACATGAAAAAGGTGTTAAGAGTGACAAGTGACAGGGAGATGTGGAGGGTCATGATTGCCTACGTTCTGAAGGATAATGGCACATAGAAGAAGATGATATGAATGCAGTGAATGCTGAACAATTTCCTTCACAGTGGTCAGAAGCTGAATCGAAATACTCTTTAAAAGTATATTTCTACGATGATGTTTTACCTGTACAAGGCCAAAGAAACACTCGTGTTAAAGGGTTACGGCGTAAGGGGCACCGACCCAAACAAGGTAATGTCTTCACGACGCAAGGGGCTGCTGAGACTGAAAGAGAATAAAAAGGCTTTATAAGGAAAAGGAAATCTAATCCTAATCAGGGAACGATAGATAAAGTTCTACCTCTGTACAAAAGCTCAGACAGAAATGTAAACCATAAGATATCTTCTGTTGGGGTAAAAATAAAGAAGTAGTACAGAAAGTTTCAGAGTTTAAGTTGAGATGTTAGAAGTGTAAAATGGAAGTAGATTTTACAAGGACCCGAAAACTCAATTCAAAACAGGAAACAAAGCATAAACGTCTACTTCTGTTTACAAGACTTGGGAGAAGTATGAACCAGACAATTAGCGAACCTACCTGTTCCTACTGAGGGGGAAAATAAATAAATAAATAAATAAATAATAAATATAAGTTCAGAGTTTTAAGCAGGAACGTTAGAAGTATGGAGTTGAAGTAGACGTTATAAGGAAGCGAAAAGTCAATCCAAAACAGGAAACAAGAGATAAATCTCCACTCTTATCCAAAAGATCTCGGAGGAGTATGAACGGAACAATTGACGCACCTATCTGCTCCTATTAAGGAAATAAAAAAGTAAATAAATAATAAATAAAAGTTCAGTGTTTTAGGCGGAGGCATTAGATGTATGGAGTTGAAGTAGACTTTATAAGAAAGCAAAAATCCAATCCAAAACAGGAAACAAGGGATAAACTTCTACTCTTGTACAAAAGACCTGGGAGGAGTATGAACTAAACAATTGGCAAACCTACCTGCTCCTATTGAGGAACAAATAAATAAATAATGAATAGAAGTTCAGTGTTTTAGGCGGGACGTTAGAAGTGTAGAGTTGGAGTAGACTTTAAAAGGAAGCGAAAACATAATCCAAAACAGAAAATGAGGGATAAAATTCTACTTCTGTTTAAAAGACCTTGGAAGAGTATTAACCAGACAATTGGCGAACTTACTACTCTTTCGCAAACAAAAAAAATCTCTCGTTGTTTCCTTAAGTGACATTTCATATCTTCTTGGAAACTGACTTTTGCTAATTTTCGCGAAGCATTTTTAAACATTGTTTACTACGATGTAGCAAGTACAGGCAGTAGAACTTGTTGTACTGTTGCACCTGTAGATCTGGTCAGTTCAAGGTAGCTGCTTTTTTATTCGAAACATTTGACAGAGAAAATCATCTCTATTTACTTTCTTATTTCTTATTTATTATCTGTAATGGTTTTCAAACTTGTTTTTGCATGTTTCAACTCGTTAGACTCAAAGCTTGTACACACGAGTACCTGCATAACTCTCTCTCTCTCTCTCTCTCTCTCTATATATATATATATATATATCGGTGAAAGAAGGAGAGAGAATAATCGGGGTGGGTGATGATCATTTTCCCATAAAGTTGATCAGCTTTTATTAAGAGTTGGTTAGTCTAACAAAATAGTAACTCGTAAAAAAATCATTTGATGAAAATGATATAAATGATCTTCAAAGTGGACATAAGTATATTAAGTATATTAATGTGTTCTTATTATGTGACTAGCAGTATAGTCCGGCTTTGCTCGAGTGTAATGAAAGCTTTAAAACTAATCCATGGTCCTGGAGCTCAGACTCTTTGGACGTTGGCACGAAAGACTAAAAAGCAATAGTTGTTTCCAGTTAAAACGAAACCGTAGACTGAAAGAAAAATGAATTGATGTAAATCAAATTTTGATTTCCTGGTATCGATATCAAATTTTCTGCACTATTGTAAGAACTGCAACCTTGAAACTTCGGAATATCGTTTCTTATGTCTTTGTCTCTGAGTGTATCAAATTTGATTAAAATCGAACCACTCCTTCTATAACCCAATTTTTTCAATTATCGATTTTCGATATTTATCGGGGGGTACCTCGACACAAAACCTAAGAACACTCGCAGACGCTTATAGTACAACTGTGTAAATTTTCAAGAAAATCGGTTCAGCCATTTCGGAGTCTATAGGTAACGGATACACACGCACACAGACACACACGCACATAGACAAAGTTCCATTTATAAATAAGTTTAGATAATAAGTATTGTTTCTTTTAGGGCAGGGGTAACCGGTGCAGTAGGCATATTATTATTATTATTATTATTATTATTATTATTATTAATAATAATAATAATAATAATAATAATACTTCAAAAAGTATTGGATACAGGCATTAATTGAAAAGAACAAATTAAGAGGTAACCCGAAAAATAAACTTCTTACCAGCAACCAATATCATATTCTATACGTAAGCAAAATAATAATAATAAGCAGAAGAGATAGATAGATAGATAGATAGATAGATAGATAGATAGATAGATAGATAGATAGATAGATATGAACAGACTGAGATAGATAATTGAATAGATATGAAAAGTCTGAGCTGTATATAGAGATAGATATATATGAATAGATTAAGATATATATTCAGTCAATTAAGTGTCATACGTAATACACGCTTTAGGCGATCATGTCTCGAAAGAGACATGACTGACTGGGCAGAAGATTATCCCGCAGTAGGTTGCCATTGCTTTCTGCAGTAGACAGGTTGCCAGCCAAGAATATAGAACCCGATCTGACCTGTTATTTAACCCATAACTAGAGGGAAAAGACGGATTAATACCTTTCCCAATGGGTATTTGCGCGTAAGTGAATGCAAGGAATTCAACTGAAATTCGAACTCGGCAACCCGAGCTTAAAGTCATTTGATGATTGTAGAAAGGAAATTTCCCAGGATTCTCAGTGGAAACAAAATAAAATTTAACATCTTTATCTGTATGTATGCTAGCTCGGGATATAATATTACCATTTATACTTTGATCGTTTAAGGGACAGATCATATTTTCGGCAGTTGCATTTATTTTGAAAGCAATTAACGTTGTCTTCGTTGGCAATTTTTAAATTATATAATTGTTTTATATTGGGATATAGATTTATTGATGTTATTAACGCAGCTATTGCTGATCTTAACATTATTTTTGTTAAAATTTTTTTTAGTGTTAGTGAATAATTAAAGTGCTGATGAAATAAATTTAGGAAAAGTCGATATTAGTTTGATAATTATGATTAAAAGATGGATTAAACCATATAGTGTTACACCTACGGTGTTTGTTTATTTTTACCTTCTTTGTTTTTTTTAAATACTCTAAATTTACTTTATGGTTACTTAGTGTTAAAGATTTTATATATTTAATTTTATTATTTTAATATTTCCTTATTGCTGGAGTTCGTAGATAATCTGACTTGGACTGATTTATGCAAATTATTTATAATTTTCCGATGGTGGTCACTGCACATGTTGCTGTTAAGTACCGGCTGATCAGCCAAGAAACACTTCTGGAGCGGCTATCAAAATAGGTTGAGAAAAGGCGAAACCTCCTCGAGAGAATATCTTTACAGTCGCTGGCAATCAGATGGGTCTCCTGTAAACAACAGACATTCACTCCGAGATGGTGAAGGTCGTGTACGAGCCTTACTATGCGTGACTTCGACCTCAGACCCCGGCCATTAAAAGTAGCTAATCAAAGACCCATTGAGAGACACTTACCTTAGTGTTGGGCCTCGCCCTGAAACATGGTCAGAGATAGTACGCCGATGGCTTCTACCATGTTGACGCAGCCGATCTCAGTCCTGATGATGCCATCTTGGGATATGCCGCCGACATCGTGGTGAAATATTAGTTTTAGAGCCCTATAAAATGATTGGTAAACAAAAAGAGGGACCCTTCCGCCATAAAAATGTTTTAATCTATAGAGTTATTACAGTCTGTGATGATAAGTGAATTTGATTTTGGGGAACTCCTCTTGGCTTCTTGGATTATTTCCCATACTTGACGAGATTCTGTTCCGACGCGGACCGCCGTGATGAGTTTCTTGGCCCATGGAAATTGAGTAAGGTCTTCGATATTAATATTCCCGCATTTCTTCAGGACAAGGAGTACTCTCATTTTATTTTTCTCTCCAATAATCCTTGGCTATCTCTTCGGCTATGCTGGTTACTGTGGAGATGTCCTTACCCGTGTTGTAGGGGAGTTTTTCCCTTATTTCTCTTGCCTGCGATCACCTCCACTGGACTCCTTGACTTTTTGTTGTTGTGGCGCTCTCTTTCTTGTTGAGAAAAGGACCAGGAGTTTTCTTTTCGGGAGCAGAAGCTGGCATCTTTTGCGGAGAAGACGAGCGGGTTCTTCTATGAGTAGGCGGGGATTTGCTCTTTTTTGATGAAATTGATGAAACGAATGAAGCGGGGCGTGGTGGTGACTCCCGTCTATCCAGACCCATTCTCAGTTCTTTTATCTTTTGGATATTTTCGAAAGATGGGTCGTGTTTGGTCCAGGGTCCTGTGCTCAGGTCGACATTGCTGTTGCATGGTGTGTGTTTTATGACTTCCGAGAGTACACACGGCTTGTCGAAAACGAAAACCGGCCCGGAATATTCCTTTTACCCTTGCCCACAACCTACCATTCATCCTCCTCTTTCTTTGACACAGAGGCTTCTGCGCGTCCCAGACCTCCTCCACTGTGATGCCCTCTTCGCATCCAGCCTCTTCGGTCGACTCGAGGCGTGTGTAGTCGGCAAAGTAGGCATCAGAGTTGGCAGAACTCAGTCCAAACTCCTCGGTAAGTCCCAAAGGCCTCGCAGATGCCTTCTTTTGTGGTCACTCGTCGTCCGTTCGGTACTGTGACACTCAGCAATTCCTTATGCTGCAGTTCAGCGGCCATGTTTGTCGCTTCGGAATACCTTCTTTTTATCCTAGCCTTAACTACCAGGGCTTGGTCCTTCTTGATAAGCGAGGAAGCCAGTCTATCTCTAGCTACAAACACAGCCCCACTATATCCTGATTGGATAGCCACCTCAAAACTAGATTCGGCTGCCGTTTGCGCTGCTAATCTATCTCGGTTGAGTCGTCGACTAAAATCAGCTGCAAACGACGTGAGGACTGACTTAAGGTGGCTCAACCATTTCTTCCCCACTACAGTTCTCGTCAATTCCCTCTGTATGGTTAGTAACAACTGGTCACGGATATCCTTCAGATCCAGCAGAAATGTGTTGAACTTCCAATAACCAGTCATTCTAGGTTTAGACTTTTCTCAGTCTACTCTGCTGTTCCTCGGTGCTGCTGGCTCCCTCTTTTGATACTACTCTCCTGGGCAGGAAAAGCTGTTTAAGGCAAAAGTGACACAGATAATAAGGGTTCAGTTGTCAGCAACATCTCCTGGCTCCTAATTTTTACCTGCAAGGACAAGGTCGCCCTTTTGTTAAATATCATGACGAGTGGGAGCATTAGGCTGCGACAGACAAACGCTCACGTGATGTCCAGTTTTAAAGGACGCTCTTTTTCAAAAACACAAAATAAATTACGTTAGTCAAAACATGATGATAAAATAACAGCATCGGAAAAAATAACATTCTTGAAATTGGCAAGTGAAGTGGCTGAAAGCGCTTGGGAAGTAAAAAATTATGGAACACTTTTACATTTCTTATCTCCAGCAAAAAAGAAACATGTAAAAATATTGGAAACATTCAATAAAATATTAATAAAATTTCATCTTGTCGTTTTTAACAAAACATGTTTAAAAGAAAGATTGCTGCTTACTCCCTCTCTCTCTTTCTATTTATATATATATATATATATAATCTTCATTAAAAACGACTGAGAATGTACTGAAGTAACTTTCATTGCTGTCTGCTGAGTAATGCATTTTAATATTACATTAATATCACAAAAATAATCTTAAATTATATGACCCGGTAGCCAACAAGAAGTGTAACTGCAGTACTTTGTCAGTCGTTTTAATGAAACTTGCATAAAAGAGGGGTTGTTACACACAAACACGCACTAACGTGCGTGCACACACACATATATATTGTTGGTGAATATATGATATTGTCTATCTATCTATTTTTCTTGTGTGTTTGTGTGTAAAGTCTCACACACACACACACACACACACACACACACACACACACACACACACACACACACACACACACACATAACAAGCGAGAGAAAGTGAAAAGGTGAAATTTGCAAAAGATAATAAATATGTATAAATTTTGCATAATATATTCCAAGTCGTGTGATTAATATTTAAATAAATTCATAGGCGACTGACTGTAAATGTTACAACTATTTCCACTCTCTTTTTCTCATTCGTCTGTCTTTTTCTTTCTATCTTTTCCATATACAATCACTCTCTTTTTCTCATTCGTTTTTTCTTTTTATTTTTTCTATAAATAATCACTCTCTTTTTCTCATTCGTCTTTTTCTTTCTATTTTTTCCATATATAATCGCTCTCTTTTTCTCAATCGTCTGTCTTTTTCTTTCTATCTTTTCTATATCCAATCACTCTCTTTTTTTCATTCGTTTTTTCTTTCTATCTTTTCCAAAAATAGTCACTGTCTTTTTCTCATTCGTCTGTCTTTTTCTTTCTATCGTTTCCATATACAATCACTCTCTTTTTCTCATTCGTCTGTTTAATTCTATCTTTTCCATATACAATTGTTCGCTTTTTCTCATTCGTCTGTCTTTTTCTTTCTATGTTTTACATATACAATCCCTCTTTTTTTCTCCCCCCACAATTTTTTCTTTCCTTTCTCAGTAGAGTAGTGCCTTTTATTTTTGTTTTTTCATCTTTGCTTTACATTATTTATGTCTCCAGCAATGCCTGTTGCTGGTGCCACTGCTGCTAAAGCGGCAAGTCATCTAACTGCAACCGTGCCTTGCTTTTCTGTAGACGCTTTCTTGGATTTCTCTGCTTATATCTAGAACTCATTATTTTGCTTTATTTATTTATTTATTTATTTATTTATTTATTTATTCTTGTTTCAATGTTTTGTTTTTGTTCGTTCTCCCTATCTTAGTATTTTCTCTCTTTTCGGTCCCATTTAATTTATCCTCGGTACCCTCTAGTGTCAAAAAAACCCCTCGCTAATTTTCACTTTCAACTCCAATTCTTACCCATATTCCGTTTCATTTGCTTTTTCTTCTTTTTAATCTTTCCGCAAATGTCATTATTTTTTTCCTTCTCCACTGTTAATATAATTTTTCATTCTTTGATTATAAGTGCTTTTCTTTTTTTTAGTCTTCTAGCTTTTATTTCCAATTGTTCCCCCATCCACGGAACAACTGTAATTTATTAAAAAAAATATTTTTATTTTCATTCTAACTCTAATACCCTCATTGAATTTCTGTCTCTTCCCTCTCAGGCGTTCATTATCCCTTTCGTTTTTTGATTGATCAATACCATATTTTACTCTTAATTTTTTGCACTTCACTTCCGTTGTCTTGCTTCCATTAAAATTTGCTTTTCATTCACCATTAAAAGATTCACCTTCTGCATATTTTTTCTCTCCCCAATTGTTATATTTTTATTTTCTAAATTTCATCTTTTCTTCTCATTTCCCATCAAGGGAGAATTTTCCTCAAATTCTATAAGTCTTTGCTTTTATTTTCAATAAACTATTCTCTATACATATTAGTTTTCAATCAATATTCGTATGAAAAAAAAAGGGGTTTATTATTGTTCCTCACTAACGTTAAGGAGAAGGTGGTGGGAATATGACGTTAAATGAGTTGATTTCAATTAAAGAAACTCACTATCAATGACAGTATGAAATATTAAAAAAAAATTAAATTTAAATAATTGCTAGATTGACATTTATATAATTTCTTTGAAAAAAAGATATTAAAAGATCATTCAAAGTTCTTTTATGATGACTTTGTCTTTCTCGTAATTATCTTTTTTGAGCTTTCCTTTTTCTTTCTTTCTTTCTTTCTTTCTTTTTCTTTCTTTCTTTTTCATTTTTCTCTTTTCTTTCTTTTTTTTTCGGAGACAAGTTATACCCCTGTTCTTTCTTTCTTTCTTTCTTTCTTTCTTTCTTTCTTTTTCATTTTTCTCTTTTCTTTCTTTTTTTTCGGAGACAAGTTATACCCCTGTTCTTTCTTTCTTTTTTTTCGATGTTACTCCCTTTATTCCGATTCTATACTTTCATTCCGACAATATTGTCTCTCTAATCCCATCTCGATCTACCACTAAACACCGCGCCAGTTTCATCCAACCGCGACACATAATGACACGCCACACGTGAGTACACACTCTCATACACCGGCGGAGATCTTGAGTAGCAGCATCGGAAAAAAAAAGAGAGGGTGAGCGAGAGAGGGTGAGAATCGGAGAAAGTGCGCATGCCGGAAATAAGGAAATGACAGATCGAAACCGGACACGAATTGATAGAAAGACAGACAGACAAACAGACAGACAAAGGAAGGAAGAGTAAGCGAACGTGTGGCAGAGCGGGAGACAGGGATAAAGAATTGCTTGCAGATAGAATTGTCGACAGTCAGTCGGCGTCCTCATAACGCAGCGTACGCCCAACGCAACACTCGATCTGCTGTCTCGGCCTGACAGCTAGCCACCGCGCCAGGGTCAGCCTGTAGAACAGAACCCGAGTGAGAAAAGGCGTTTATCCCCCAAGAACCAACCATACCATACCACACGACTGTTATGTCGGTCATCCTCACCGCCTTTCGCAGCTCCAAGTCGGCAGCTGCGAGAAAGGAGATGCTTAAAAAAAAGAAGACTAAAGATAGGTAAGTCATTATCTTATTTCAAATACTATTGCTATAACAACCAAAGAGAAGACATGGCTCATTCGGTTGACGCAGAGGATCTTTTTTTTATAGTGGGATGGATTTGTTTTTTTAGTATACCTGACTAGCCAGGGTTGTATACACCTTAACTGTGTAACTATTATGAAAAACAATTCCTACCTTTAATAAATTACTATGTCATAGTTTGTTCATTCGTTTACTTGCAAAATCAATTACACGCAAGTCTTTACATTAACGACAAGGTATAGTTAATCTATGATTAGCATGTTTCGTCTTTAATTTTTTCCTGTTTAGCTCTTATTTGTGTTGTGAAATCAAAGAAACACTTGCAATTGTTTCATTTTTATTTCTGTACTCTGTATGACGAATGCTGCCAAGAATATTTCCGGACTCTATTATAATATTTAAATAACGATTTTCATCTGTTTGTGTGAGTACGATTGTTTATCAGTCAGAAATAGCAATTTTAAATAAAATTTTACAACCACGAGATAGGTGAGAATATCAAGCAACCGACTTATTTCTTTACATATCATAAAAACAATAAAATATTTTAATAAAATACAGTACATATTCTAATCTACTATTGTTGTAGTAGCAACTGGTAGAATAGTGTGTATTATGGTTTCTCCCTCGGTATCAAATATTCTCTTTCGTCAATATTTAAAACATTCTGTCTTGACACGTGGCTATGAAGGGACATTTATATCCCTATATGAGACTATCAAGTTGATTTGTCTCTGATTAATCCCTGGTGAGGTCTATGTTAAAAAAAGAAGCTGCCTAAACAACAACAACAAAAAAAAGTATTATCGGGGCTGGATCCGTAGCCTCATATTTGAATTTCAAGATTAGTTTTTAATCAAAGGAATCGCCATTAATTTTTAATTTTGACACGTTTCTTCGATTTCTTTGTCAAAAAAGAATTAAATATGGTAGAAATACTATGAAATGAAACCCTTTACATTACATGTACTTTTTAATGATTGACACACACACATACATATATATAATTCCATTACATAGAATGAAATTAAATATTTATTGTTTACAATATGCTATATTTAAGGTGAAAAATGGAAGATAGAGTATTTATAAGTATAGACAATGAAGGCATAGAAATCGACACTGGCTGGCGACTCTCAGTTTCACGCCTGTTTCTTCAGTCACCATGCAGCATTGATACCTATGTCCACAATATTTATATATATCTGTCTGTCTGTTTCTCTCTGTATATTTATATACACATACATTCGTACATTCGAAGACAACACCGAGAAGCGACAGTCTGTTTCTTCTTGAACGAAATCTTCAGGTCATGCGGATTGAGTTTAACACTGTCACTCTTCGGCGTTGTCCTCAATGTCCACACACACACACACACACACACACACACACACACACACACACACACACACATACACACATACAATGTTCACACACACATATATACACACATACACACACATACACACATATATATATATTTGGGCAGCAATCTTTCATTTAAATATGTTTCGTTAAAAACGTCCGACATATATATATATATATATATATATATATATATATATATATATATATGTGTGTGTGTGTGTGTGTGTGTGTCTGTTTGTATGTGTGTGCGTGTATATATATATATATATATACGTCAGATTATGTCGATGATTCCAAGCTAAGCAATTTCTCAATCGTTATACTTGAAGCAAGAAGAAAATTTACAATAATTTTTAGCAACACAGTTTTGCGATTATTTTTGTTACCACAACTCACGCCCCTGAAGAAGATCTTGAAAGAAGATTGAAAGCACTTGGGAACATCGAGAAATGAATAATAAAATCATCTATCAAAGTTAAAGCTCATTTTTTACATCTTTCAATTATAATACTCGAAAGATTATCCGTGAGTATGAAAGGATTTTAATAAAAATAAACAAACACAATGTTTGCAATCTATTTAATCTAACATGCTTAAACGAAAATTTGCTGCCTATATATATATATATATATATTCGTCTGACGTAATATAAATCGGATTTCGATCCCGGCTGGAGGCGGGTTGTTAATCTTGCTGCACTGAGGAGTAGTGATACAGTGAAGCTGGCTTATATATATATATGTATATATATATATATATATATATATATATATATATATATAGTGTATCGAGGGAGCACATAATTTTCTAAACATATACTTTTAAATATAACAGACAAAGAATGTCTATTATGTTTAATCATAAGCCGTTCTAAACATTTTATTTTGGTTTTAATTTCAGGTGAAAATAAAGACAAAAATTGTCAAACATTTGGATATTTTTTATTATGCTGGTTGTAAGTTTTATGTTAACGTCTCTGTAACCTCTCTGAAGATGGCTCATGTGAGCCAAAAGCTTGGAACCAGCATAATGAAAAAATATTCAAATGTCGGACAATTTTTATCTTTATATCCATCTGAAATTAAAGCCAAAATACGATTTTTACTATATATATATATATATATATATATATATATATATATATATATATATGGTGTGTGGGTAGGTATTTGAAGGCTATCACAATGTGTTTAGTACAATAAAGGATGGTAAAGAAGGTGTTGGTTATTACCTATTTATTAATTCATTAATATTTCGAGATCAGAATCAGAAACCAAGTTCTCCTATTATTCTGAAGATGAGATTCTGATCTCGAAATATTAATTAATAATAAATAGGTAATAACCAATACCTTCTTTACTTTCCTTTATTATACTAAGATCATTGTGATAGCCTTCAAATACCTACCCATACACTTTATATACACATTGTTTCAAGCAGATTTCAAACTCATATATATATCACTACTATATATATATATATATGTGTGTGTGTGTGTGTGTGTGTGACTACTATATATATATATATATATATATATATATGACGACTGTGAAAACATTCGTGGTCGAGCAGTTAAGACTATCAGAACTATTAATGTTGTTAGGGTTCGCAGGTTCGAATCCTGCCGAATGACACATTTTTCTAACAAAATTTCTCAAATATATTCAGGCAGATTGAGTTATATATATAAATATACTGTTTAATTAAACCAGAATATCTATTGAAATACGACTATCTATTAAAAAAAATGTCCAAATAAATAAATTATATATATTGAGTTTAGAAATTTGCTAGTAATATTTCATTACGGTATAGACACATTAATGTATGCGATGTGTTTGTATGTATTGATAGTATGAATTCAAAAGCGGTTGTGTGTGTGTGTCCATAGAAATCAACTTCTTGTCACCACATCATCAACCCCTGTCGTTGTTAAGATGCGTGCTTCTACACCCCAAGGTAGACCGCAGGGTTAGCTACAACATATATTGGTAAACATCATAATTGAGATACAATTATATAATTCATAAACACGTATGTTGCGCAGGATCATGCATTGCATTCCTTCAATTTCTTATAGATCTAAGCAAAGTTTAACTCTTGACTACCAATACACATCAATATATATATATATATATATATATATATATATTTATTTAAGTAATTCATCGAGCTTTTTATTCGACCTCAATAAAATGCAGAAAGCACTGGACAGCCGTTTCGTTCTATATTTGGAATTTCTTCAGCAGTGCGTATCCACTACCAGGAATCGAACCCAGACAGTTTCGGTTATTAAACGGATGTCATACCAACTGTACCATGGGCCCTGGTAACGAAGCGGTAACGAATTAAACTTGATGACGCGCCGCTCGTTCACAAATTCCGTGGTGAAACTCATCCAAGCTCCTTTACCCGTAGGACGGTGCCTTCCAGAGCCACGACTTCTCCAACCAAGCCTCTCTCTCTCTCTCTTTCTCTTTCTCTCTCTTTCTCTCTCTCTCTCTCTCTCTCTCTATATATATATATATATATATATATATATATATTCCGCGTTGTTTATTTCTGATTTTGTCAACTGTACAGTATAGTAGGGTCAGTTGAGCACCGTCTGTGAGAAAAAGAGCACCGTGACGCAGTTCACTCGGGCAGAAATTTAAAAAAGGCATGCTGTACTGCACGACATTTACTCCAAAAGCTTCAATACGAACATTTCAGTGTTTAGGTATCAATGTGAAGACAGTGCAGAGGATTCAGAAAGAGTTAGATGAGTGTAATGGTGATTACGAAGGCGCAGCAGCTCGGAAAAACTTTCCCTGGTCGTTAAGATAAAAAAAACTCTCGTATTTGTTGGTGAAGGCCTCAGACTCAACGATAATTTATCTATCACACCCTATATATATATATATATATATAGTGTATTGTAATAGTTGTTACCATGGTTTATAAATTCATTTGAATTCATATGAATTTATAAACCACTGTAACAACTATTACAATATAACGCTCTACGTTTGTATCGAGCACTCTTTATACAAGTAAATGCATGAACAGCAGGTTAAAAAACCAATGAGTTCCACAACTTTGTTACAATATATATATATATATATAATGATTATATTATAGTTATAATATAATAATAATGAATTGTCTAGAATAGCATTGCCTTCACCTCACATTAGAATGCTGGAACAGGTTGAAAATTCTTTATATGGACATCACGTGCAGATATACAAAGTACTACAAAATGGCTGCTAAGAAATATCAACCGTTATGTTATCTGCATTCATTTATGCCACATTCCAACGTATTTATGCACATAAATTTATATTTTTTATACGTTTATATGTAAAAGTGAATCGAAAGGGGAGAGTAACAGTATGGTAAGAGATTGCCAAAATTTTAAATTAAGTGCAAAATTTATTTCCGGTGCAGAAATGGTAATGAGTTATGGCCAACTCATAGGGGATAAAATTCATTTACGGTAAAACTCTGAAATATTTTAAACTCTAAAAACAGTAATATTCAGTGTGTCGTTAAGCGGTACTTATTGGTAAATTGAAGAAAGAAGGACAAAATATTGGAATATTGGTGTGTAAGTATAGATTTCGAATAAAAAGGAAAAGAACGTAAAGAGAACATAAAGAAAGAAAAAAACAAAACAAAGGAAAATATTATCAAGAATAACAACAAATAATAATAACAATAACAATAATATCTATCTATCTATCTATCTATCTATCTATCTATCTATCTATCTATCTATCTATCTATCTATCTATCTATTCTATCTATCTATCTATCTATCTATCTATCTATCTATCTATCTATCTATCTATCTATCTATCTATCTATCTAATCTATCTATCTATCTATCTATCTATCTATCTATCTATCTATCTATCTAGTCTCCATTATCTATCTATCTATCTATCTATCTATCTATCTATCTATCTATCTATCTAAGTCTCCTCATTATCTATCTATCTATCTATCTATCTATCTATCTATCTATCTATCTATCTATCTAGTCTCCTCATTATCTATCTATCTATCTATCTATCTATCTATCTATCTATCTATCTATCTATCTATCTAAGTCTCCTCATTATCTATCTATCTATCTATCTATCTATCTATCTATCTATCTATCTATCTATCTAAGTCTCCTCATTATCTATCTATCTATCTATCTATCTATCTATCTATCTATCTATCTAAGTCTCCTCATTATCTATCTATCTATCTATCTATCTATCTATCTATCTATCTATCTATCTATCTATCTATCTATCTATTAATCAGCATGCAGTGTCGGTATAGAAGAAGCCAAAGGAATATCCTGTACATACAGTAGTAGGATAACTCTCAAAGAGAGATCTAAACATATATGCATATAAATACATATAGAGCAAATATAAGAAAAATTAAGGAAGACACGTTATTTCATGGTGAATCAGAAGTATGGGCCTATTTCAGGCGAACCATCATCAGCTTCCGTCTTTATTTTACAAAAGATTTTACACGAATCTAATTCGTGTAAAATCTTTTGTAAAATAAAGACGGTAAATCCTTTGTAAAATAAAGAATTGTAAAATAAAGACGGAAGCTGATGATGGTTCGCCTGAAATTGGCCATACTTAAGATTCAGCATGAAATAACGTGTCTGCCTTAATTTTTCTTATATATATATATATATATATATATATATATATATATATATATATATATATTGTTTTTCTTTATTCCGAAGTGGAAGAGTAGGAAGGTAAATTCCAAGAACCTGATCCTAATTAATATTAAAACATTTTTAACATTAAAAAGTGATGCAGGCAGAGAGCTCAATGTATTAAGAATACAGAGCCAATATAAATTAGAGAAAATTTTCAAAATTCAAAGGTGTCGGATGTACATTTCGACATGTTATCTCTAACAGAGATTCTATGTCACGTCAGCGACATTGTTTTGTTCCAAATTGCGAAGGCCCTGTGGTAAAGAGGGAAAGGTGCCAGGTTAACAACATGGTGTAGAGACAAGAGATAGACGGGGTATCAAATATCAAATGGTAGAGGCTAGTGAATGTTTACAGGGGTTTGAAACGGTATATTTAGGAGGGGGAGAAATAGATTTAATTTTTAATTAAGTTTATCCATTACAGGAAGTCATGAATTTAAAGTTATTAAAGAAATATATATATATATATATATATATATATACAAACATATATATATATATTTAATTAATATATATATAATCAAGAAACAAAAGTTAGACATTTTTATAAATCTATTGGTAATAATATATATTATTACCAATGGATTTGTAAAAATATCTAACTTTTGTTTCATGATTATGATATTTTGTTTAATGTAGCAATAAATTTTAACATTGAGTTCTTTTGGGAGTTAGTTGCTATTGGGATTTCAGTTCAGTCAGTTAAGAGACATGACTGACTGGGCAGAAGATTATCCCGCAGTAGGTTTCCATTGCTTTCTGCGGTAGACTGGTTGCCAGCCAAGGCTACAGAACCCCATCTGTCCTATTATTTAACCCATAACTGGAGGGAAGAGACAGAATAATACCTTTCTCAAGGGTATTTGTGCGTAAGTGAATGCAAGGAATTCAATTGGAGTTCGAACTCGGCTCCTCGATTTGCCGTTCCGAGTTGATATCCACTGCACCTACCTTACCAAATTTGAAGGATTCTACTTTATATATATATATTATTATGGACTTTCCCGTCGATTTCGACATATGAGCGTCTAACTCGGTTAGACTACTACACAAAGAATTGTTTAAAGAGGCGAAGTTTTGTGTAGCACCATTCACACATTTTGGAACTACTGATAACAAACAATCGGTGCAGACCTTTATATATATATATATATATATATATATATAGCTCAGTGATTAGAACGTTCACTTTCTGATCAGGAGGCCCGAGTTCGATTTGTCAGGAACGTGACTTCTTGATATTATCGGTCTGGAGGAGCAATCCCAATCTACGGTACCTTTGGAAAGTACCTGAAAACCATACCACGGGTTGACCCAAACATTGTGAGTGAATTTTGGTAGACGGCTTTCTTTGAGGAGCTGTCGATGGTTTTACTAGTTTGAAGCCACAAGTCATCGTGACTGAGGGTTTGAGCGTCCCGGCTTTGTTTAGACCGGATAACGCGCTCTCTCCCAGAAACTGTAACAAAGGTCTGCTCAGCATAGTTGCAGTATAAACCACAGGTGAGCTCTGTGGGAGTGGAATAAACAAGTGTGCCTGAGCAAGAATCTACAATGGGGATTAGGTAGCCACTCTGGTAGATGGTATCCCTGAATACGATTGGTCATTATATATGTATATATATGTTTCCTTTGGATCAGTGTAGTTATTAAATGGCGAAACAAAAACTTAATGTTATTGTGTAGTATGCAATATACCTTGTTAAATATAAAGTAAATATCCTCAAATTAACTTATAATTAATTTTTTTAAAATTAATAGTTCTCCCAATACAAGGATAAAAGGCAACTCAGTGTAGTAACTGAATTAGATTATTTGGGAAGAAAAGTAAAAGAATATTATGAGAATGAGTTAGATAGATATGTTGACTCCAGTTTTACTAAGATAGACACCAAGGAAAGAGACCAAGATTGTAATTTTCAGGGAAGCATATACAAACATAAGCTTTAATATATATATATGAGTGGAATATATGGATTGGAATCCAAGATGAATAGAATAAGTAAAGAACTGGTTTCGAAAAGTATCTTTAATCTAACATGTTTCATTTTAATAAGCTTCTTCAGAGATTTGTTTAAAGAAGAATGGTTTAAAAAAATTAAATTAAAAAAAAATCACAGACAGTAGGTTGATTGAGGTTTGATTTACAAAAGCTTTAAATCATTCATCTTTAAAAATGCTCTGAAGAAGCTTATTAATGTTAGGTTAAAGACACTTTTTCCTACCTATTCTTTCTTGCTCTCTCTCTCTCTCTCTCTCTCCTTATAGTCACCCGCAGACAGATCTGTTTCGCTCTATCACAGCTCATCAGTACGGTTAGACATCCGATTGCTTTTAACCCAGGATTTAAACCCGACCAAATTGGCGTCAGTTAGCAATTTTACCTCTGAGCTATGGGCGCTCGGTAGAAGAAGGCAGACTTTTTGCGTATCATGTATCATACGCCAGTGGCCAGAGTGCTGTAATTCATTGCTGAATGAGCGATATATGTATTGTTAAAAACAATAGACATGTTGTATATATGATATTTAATGATCTTTTTTTCCTACTGTAAGAATAGTCTCCTTTGTAGCCAATTTATCCGCACACAACAAAAACATATTTGCGAAACTGCTTATTTCCTGCTGGAGCTATTAGTATGCATTCCAGTTAAAGTAAAAAAACAAAAAGCCCACAGCAGTGAAGTTTTTCTAATCGAAGTTGGTGCAGTTCGGTCTTTTCTAACCTTGCTTTGGCCTTTTCTTTAACTAATCATAAAAGCAAATTCATTAATAAACAATCTCAGAAAACGTAAACATCCATTGGAAGTTGGAAGAGAGAGAGAGAGAGAGAGAGAGAGAGAGAGAGAGAGAGAGAGAGAGAGAGAGAGATAGGCCTAAGTAGAACAGAGGACAAGTGAAAATAAGAGATATATGGAAGTGGTTAAATGACAGAAATGGATTTAGTTAGGGCAAATAACAGGAAGAAAAGATAACAGGAGGAGTAAAAGGTTGCTTGCTTGTTATCCAATTGATAACAAACTTAGTAAGAATAAAGAAAACAGACATATGATAAAGAATGCTTTACTGATAAGTCGTAGACAGAATACCAGTTACAGATGTCGTTGAAAGATTTTTAAAGGTTCTTTGTTTTGCACGGGACGAGTAATGGCTATTGCTCCTGAAATATGTACAAAATTTTAAAAGAAAGCAACTTAGATTTTAACCATTAGTTTGTTTAGTTTTATTTTTTATTTTGAGTTGATTAAATGATTACTTAAATTTTTTATGATTGATTCTGAAAAATAGACAGAAAGACATTTGGATGTAATTATAACTAGTAGAAATGGTAGAATTAGTAGAATACAGTATGAAATAACGTATTTAGTAAATCTTTTTTGTTTATACCCAATCCCCTGACGATTGCGGATAAGCATGAGACAGTCGCCTCTGGATGTTAGATTTAAAGACTCCTTTTATATTTACATAAGCTCTATATCTGATATCGAGCACTTGAATCCATAAATACAGCATATTATATAAATATAATTACCAATATATATATCTATAAATAAATAAATAAATAAATAAATATATATATATATATATATATATATATATATATATATATATACTACCGGGCATAATTATTAGACCAGTCCAATTTTATTTTTAAAGAAATAATTTATTTCATTCTATTTTTAGTATTTATTGCTAAGTGGGTAATTCTAAATGAACATAGAATGGTTTCTTTTGTTATTTTTACTTGGCAAAATTTTATTAGGCAAGGAAGTAAAGATGAACTCATCCGAATCAGCCTAAATTTTATTCATTCTTTCACTGATGAAACTGCAATATAGGTAATTATTAAATATTTATAAATTCATTTGATGCACATGTTATTGTGCAATATTAATAAAAGAACCATTCTATTTTCATTTACAATTATTCACTTGGCAATAAATACTAAAAAATAGTATCAAATACTTCATTTTTTTAAAGCATTGGGGTTGCCTAATAATTATGCCCAGTAGTGTATATATATATATATATATATGTATATATATATATATATATATATATATATATATATATATATGCGTGTGTGTGTGTGTTATATTGTTGCTATGTCATTTATCTTTTAGTGATATATTTATGTATGTTATCTTCCTTCACACACATCAGTCAGTTAAGTGCCATATGCGACACTATCTTGGGCGGCCATATTTTGCTATTCAGCCAAGCTAGAGTGTGAGGGGTGGGGAGAATAGGAAGAGAATTAGTACCTGTCCCAAGTGTATTTGAGCGTAAGTGAACATAATGAATCCTACTAGAATTCGAACTCACCTCTCGGAGTTCTTATTCCGAGTCGATACCCATTACACAACAACGTGAATCCGTCGCACACATACATACACATATATTAACAGTAGAACACTTATGTTATATAATGGCATAGCGTTATATCAGTTAGTCAAGTGTCATACCTGATATACGCTTGGGTGATGATGTCTCGAAAGAGACATGACTAACTGATTAGAAGATTATCCCGCAGTAGGTTGCCATTATTTTCTGCGGTAGACTAGTTGCCAGCCAAGGCTATAGAACCCAATCTGTCCAGTTATTTAACTCATAACTGGAGGGAAAAACGGATTAATGCCTTTCCCAAGGGTATTTGTAAATGCAAGGAATTCAACTGGAATTCGAACTCTGCTCTCCGATTTGTCGTTCCGAGCCGATATCCACTGCACCACAACGCACATCCACAGCTTATTAAAGCCCTACATGTTAAATAAACGGTACAAGAAAACTTCGTTAGATACAAAGATAAAAGTGCTGAACTGCTATGTAATATCAATCCTTCTATATGGCTTTGAATGTTGGACAATGTCCCTGCAGACGAAGACGAGACTTTAAACAACAGAGGTGTGGTTTTACAGAAGAGTGCTGAGAATATCATGGCCGGAACATTTGAGAAACGAGGAAGTTTTAAGGAAAATGGAAACGAAAAGAACACGTTTGCTTAAGATCAGAAATAGACAATGGTGATTTCTGAGACACATAATGAGGAAAGATGGCTTGGAGAATTTAACACTAGCAGGGCATATAGGAATCAAGAGAGACAGATGGAAATAGCATGTAATCAAACAAACTTGTGTCAACGGATAGCAGAACAGGGGTTGGAGGTGACAGTAAGGGGAGCAAAATTGCAAAAGACGAGAAGTAGTGGAGACCAATGATAATTGACACTCGGATATCCATACCTGGATGGTGATTGTAAGATCTAATTTCGGACCAGAACAAAGTGTGTCTAAAAAGATACACAAATGGCAGCGTGTGTCCAGAGTCAATATTACATTTGACCACATTTTTAAATTGACACAATGTTATTTTATTGAAAATTTAGATGATTGATTTCATGACATTTTAACTCTCGTTGAGTTATTTAATGTCGATTTTTATTGGGTTTCCATTAAGGATCGAATTCGCAAATCAGTAGTAATTGTAAGACATACACATTTATACACAGTGGGCTGGTAATATTCAGTCTCTCGCTCTCTCTCTCTCTCTTTTTCTCACACACACAATCGAACGCATGCATATATGAAAAAGTATTTTCACACGCATACTCACAATGCATAATTCCTTATAAACAGATTCGTAACATATGTCAGCCCAAAATAAATATAATTTTGTTGAATGCAATTCGTATGTATGTATGTATGTATGTATGTATGTATGTATCTATTTATCTATCTATCGCAGTCTGTTCAAATCTATCTATCTATCTATCTATCTATCTATCTATCTATCTATCTATCATGATATTTCAGGTATAAATGATTTTACTACGTGTGAACATATGTATAGTTATTTGTTACTGTAAGTTCAACCAAATGTATGTGCAGCAAATCCAAGACAAAGTAGAGATGGCGTAATAGAGCAGGTGTTACCGACGTAGTCTACTTATTCATGAGGAGAGATTTCTCTTTATTTTTTATATAGAAAAACATAAAATCAATATAACTCTATATTATAAGTAATAAGTTGTGTGGATAATATACCGTTTATTGGTGTGCCGAGTTAAATTGCATTCATTTTCCCGCAAATGACCATTTTTTCCCTGTCAAATATGATTTAAATATTAGGATATATATACATATATAATATGATTTAATTACCAGGCTATATATATATATATATATATATATATATATATATAGAAAAGAATTAACCCGAAATCCAAATCGTGAAGAAGACAAGAATCCAGTTCGCTATGCTTCCAAAGCAACGAAATGAGTGGAGAACCATGATCAGTTATAACCGGAAGGAACATAGTATTAAAAGAGGAAATTAGGCGATACTTATATTATTCGTTGGATCCTGCCAATGGGTGTAACAGCTTTTTCTGCGACCGGCTGGGCACGTAAAGTCGTTTGGATATGTAAGAAGATTGGTTTGTCCAGACGTTCAATTATCCACACGGTCAACCATTGTTGTGTGTCGCAGACGAGATGAAAGCTTTTTCAAGTAAAATGTCGCTGGCACAGAGTGCAAGTGAAAGTGGAATTCATGGCTTTTCACGTATTTATGAGTATGCGGTTTAGTTTTAAAAAATCGTACCTGTCCATCATTATCTATCTATCTATCTATCTATCTATCTATCTATCTATCTATCTATCCCAGTCTGTTCATATCTATCTATCTATCTATCTATCTATCTATCTATCTATCTTGATATTTCCTAGTAATCGAAGATGACTACCGCACAGCACAGCATCAAGATTCTGTTTTTATGATGTTGCGATCGAATATGACTATGTTTAGACTACAATCTTTTGTTTAAACATGCTTTAAGAAACGCAACAGAGAGTTTCTACTTGCTTAAGACAAGTCGTTTGATGTTTATTTATATTTTCCCCCGAGGACTTTTGATCATTGTTGCTCATTTTAAAGAAAACCATGTAAAAGTCGAAATACACACACGTACATAGATATATATGGAGTGAAATAGGTATAAATAGGTACAAGTCCATATGCATATGTATGAGTAAATATAGATGGATTTTTTTATTAGCTCAGAGTTATAGTGATAAAAATGCATTAACATCACACACACACACACACACACACACACATCTATCTATCTGCATAAATATTAATGTATATTTGGGTAGCAATATTTTTAAAACAAATATTTCGTTAAAAACTGCCGGCAAGGAAGATTTTATTAATTTTTTATTTACTTTTTCTCGTATTCTTAAATTCATCGAAAAATAATATCCTAGAAAATGGCCAGTGAAGTGGCTGAAACTGCTTGGAAATTCGAAAATTGTTGAATATTTTTACACTTCTTATCGGCAGCAAATAGGAAACATGTAAGAATACTAGAAAAATTCATTTTCAAAATTGTTTTTTTTTTGGCAGATATTATTTTAATAAGTTTAATCAAGGACTGTTTAAGAATTTTAAGCGATCAATGGTTCAGGAAGTGTTTCTGGAGGAAAATGCCATCTTTGAGGATAGTAATGTGCCCATTCATAAAATCTTTCTTGTCGGTCATTTTTAACAAGACTTGATATATATATATATATATATATATATATATATATCAAGTATATATATATATATATATATATATATATATATATATATATATATATATATATATATATATATATATATTTGGTCACATCCCTCTTTTATGCAAGTTTAATTGAAAACGACTGCCAAAGCACTGCTATAAATCGTTTTGTTATATTTTTCTTGCATTTGTCTGTGATTTCTTTTCTTGCCATCAGTCAGTCAATTAATTGCTTTACATGATACATCCTTGGGCGTTCATGTCTCTTTCGATCCATGACTGATTAAGCAGAAGATTTTCCGGCAGTACGTTGCCATTTCTTTCTGCGGTAGACTGGTTGCCATCCAAGGCTATAGAACCCAATTTGTTCTGCTATTCAATTCCTTTATCCAAATCAGTCAGTTAATTGCCATAAGTAATAATACACGCTTGGGCGATCATATATCTTTCGAGATATGATTGACTAAGCAGAAGATTTTCTCTGAGTAGGTTGCCATTTCTTTCTGCAGTAAAGTGGTTTCCGACCAAGGCTATAGAACCCAGTTTGACCTGTTATTCAACCTTGGAAGGAGAAGAGGTTTTTCCGTCCTCTATGTCCATAGAGGGCGAAAAAACTATCCATTATCAATCGTGTTTTTTTTTCGTTCAAAATGTAGATTCTTTTTATATATGTATGTATTTTATAATTTAAATGTTACTTTTATTGGATACACATATTTGAGTAGACACTTCGTTTACTTATTAAAAACGTATATTAATATATTTTTCTCTACCGGCTTGAATGGTCTTGAAATATTATTAAAGAAGAATATTAACTCTGGCAGGATTCGAATATTTTTTCGTATATATTTCATTAATAAGATCACTCGAATATTTAGGTTGGTAGACAAAAATAAATAAATAAATAAATAAACAAATATGCTGTTTACTAAATAATATATATATATATATATATATATATATATATATATATGGGGGAGTAGGGTATCTATCTATCTATCTATCTGGGAATGTGTTTGGAAATTAAAATTATTCACATCTATCTATCTATCTATCTATCTATCTATCTATCTATCTATCTATCTATGTGTGTGTGTGTATATGTGTGTATGTGCATATATAATCTAAAATTTTGCATATTGAGTTAAACTAAAGTATCTTTGTTAATGGCCAATATAGTAGTTGAAAGCGTTCGGATAAAAATGATTATTTGGACAGTTTTTACACATTCTATGTTCAGAAAAATAATTTGTAGGAATGCCTTAAAAAATTAATAAAACGCTGAGTTGCAGTGCTTTGTCAACCATCTTCAACCTTGAACTTTATATATATATATATATATATATATAGGAGTGGACAAAATAATCGAAACACGTAGTACTATAATTGCATAAGTTGTAAAATTTGAATAATTTTAAAAGCTTCTCTATTTTTATGTTTGTTGATTTAATATTTGTATTGTTTCATTAGAACGTCTTTTTTGTCCACCACTTGATCAATCATTGGGCATTTTTGATTCATTTGAGAAAAACAAGAGAGGAATTGATATCTTCTCCCATTATCATTAAATGAATTGGATACTGTTTTCCTGAATAATGGATAAAGATTCTTCTAGAAACAATTCAAACATTGTACGTTTTGATCCCACGCAGAACTCAAGCTGTAATTATTGCCAAAGGTGGTCTTACCCCATATTGAAAAAAATAATCTTTTGTAATTTCAAGGTGCTTCCATTATTTTGCCCACCCACTGAATATATATATATATATATATATATATATATATATATATATATACAGTACTGTGCAAAAGTACTAGGACAAGAACTATTTTATCACTTATCAGGCATACTGACAGAAAATAAACAACTTAATTAAAGTAATTTTATTTGATTTACTCAACAAATGATTTAACCCTCTAGGGCCATTCGTATCATATTTGATACAGTATGAAAACAAGCCTTGAAAGAAATATTTTCCTGAAAAATTTTTTAAGAGAAATATTTTATAAATTTCAAATGAAAGCAGTACTGACTGAATACCAAATGTTTCCTTATAGGGAAATACCAAATGTTTCCTTATAGGGAAATACTGTATCAAATATGATACGAATGGCCCTAGAGGGTTAACAAGAAAAAAATACTTTTACAAAATAAATTTGATATTTAATATAACAGCCTTTTGCTTTGATCACAGCCTTCATTCTGTCAGGCATTGACATCACAAGCTTCTTCAATGTATCTAATGGTATCTCCTGCCAAGCAGCTTGTATTTGTTCCCAAAATGTGTCTTGCGAAGTAACATTAGATTTATCAATGTTTTTTATCCAAAATATCCCATAGATGTTCAATAGAGTTGTCTCAAAATAACTTGTTTAATAGAAAATAAGACAAATTAAATATAACATCATTTTAATACATTTCTTTTACACTTAGTTTTAAATAATCAATATTTATTAGCAATTTACTTGGCTTTTCACCCTGTATTTGAATTTCAGGGAGGTTTTAGGAAATCATCCTTGTCCTAATACTTTTGCACACTACCGGTAGTGTGCAAAAGTGTTAGGAAAATGGTGATTTTAAACTTTATTTTGAGGCTTCATAAAAGATAAAATAGTTCTTGTCCTAATACTTTTGCACAGTACTATATATATATATATATATATATATATATATATATATATATATATATATACACGGGTATGTAAAAAGTTATTCACACTTTCGCCATAATATATCTTTAGATAAGAGTGCGGATAATTTTGTACTTCCCTCTTTGTAGATGCGTGTGTGGGGTGGATGATGTACATTTATATGAGGAAATTGAATAATTACTTCATCATAGCCACACATATTGACATACATTTTTATATATAATATATACATTATATATGTGTGGTGTACCTCGACATGGTGTAATGGTTAGTTAGTTTGTCTCGCTAGATCAGCTGGAACTGAGTGTGTTCGATCCTCATTGGATGGTTTTTAATCTCGGCCTTGTGCCACAGCTAAACTATGTTTAGTAAAAGACTGAGTGCTCATTACTTTTTTGCCTTATGCCACATCTAAGCTACACTTAGATAATCGCTGTCATATATTTCTGTACACACATTAAATTTTGGAGTATTACGTGACACGTGTGTGTACATGTGAAAGATGTAATATCTCTTATCAATCTCTAGATATATTTTATAATATAAAATGGTCTAGCAATTATATATACTATCAAATCTATTATATACATATTATCATATCTATAATTATATATATATATATATATATATATATATATATATATATATATATATTATCATATCATATTATCTCTTTATTAGCAGTGTGTGTCTGTATATTTAGCTCAACCTTATCCATAATTTTATTTTTCAACTGAAAATAAAAATAAAAAAATAAAAAATGATCAGTGCATTTCAACTTTTTATTTAAGCAATATGTCTTTTAATTTTTTTTTTACTTACTTTGACATGCCAGGTGTTAAATTTGATTTTAAAACTAAAAACTAAAACTAAATTTTTTTTCTTATAAAATAGGTACAATTATCGACAAGAAAAATATACTAAAAAAGAAATTGTAGCTTGTGAGGCTGTCCTTATGCAAACGTTCATGACCAATATCACGCGCATGTCCTTATATGGTTATCCACTGAATATTGTTCTTGTATCACTCGACCCTCACAAAATAATGTGTAGTCTGCCGCGAAATGTTGAAAACAATCTAAAGTAGAAGTGGTTACATGACGTCGAACTGTCGACAGAGACAAACGCGGATAAACAGTTCAGTGCAAATTAATATTTGTAAGAAGTCACGAAATAATACTTTCCCCGACAAAAGAATAAACTTGTTCTCTAAATTTATTCAACATCTTTATCACAAAACATTTTTGTTTATTTATTTATTTTATTGTCTATGAATGTCGTTTTACATTCGTACATATATTCTTATAAGGTAATTTTTTGAAAAGTAAAACATGTTTGAAACTTTGGGCAGGAATTTTTGAAACTAAAAAATGTTTGAAACTTTGGGCAGGAATTTCATAATTTATTTAATCTTTCAGATCCGGGAGACTGAAACTTATTTTTGGGAAATATGTATTATACACGTGCGACATAAGTAAAAACAAAGTAATGTCTGTTAACTTCTAACATCTGTCTAATTTACAGCGTTAATTAAAAACACAGGAAACATATCTCATTTAGACATAGTCAACTCTAATATAATAAAACCTTTCTCAAATAGGGACTAGTTTAGATTTCATTATTTCATCATAGAATCGCGAACTACAACTGGCTATTAAACGCAGAACACAAAATGGCTTACTTTGGACACTTCGTGTAATGGTCAGAATGGTTGTTTTACGAGGACGATTATGACTGCATAGTGATTTTGATACTTACTTGAGTCACCGTTGTTTCACATCTGAGCTATGCTTAGAGAATCGCCACAAAATGGTCCATTACAGCTTTATGAATATTTAATTTTACTAGATAGATTAAATATTCATTCATTTATTTTACTTGCTACTTCTGAGATCCTTGATGTACTTACACGGTTTCTCTACATTACCAACTAAACTATTTTTTTGTTTTGCCTTATAAAATTTTTCCTGCTTCTTTCTTCCTTAAGATTTGTATTTTCTATTTGAAAATAACATTCATAGTGTCATGTCTTATTCTACATATGGTTGAATGGTTATAATACAGGGTGTCCATAAAGTCCGTGTGCACCTTTTTAAAAATTTATGACTTTATTTGTAATCTGTAAAAAATGTTATAAAGTTTAATGTATCTAGTTTTAAGTATAGTTATTGATACTAATGTGATTTCAGGCATTACTGTAAATCAGTTGGCAAATATTTTCCGTGAACTGCAAAATTGTATTACTCTTTGTATTGCTAATGATGGAAGACATATGGAAACTTAAATAAAATTTCAATAAAACCTTAAAAAATATAGATTTACTTCTTTCTAATCCATTTTACAAATTTTTTTTTATTGCAAATACAAATAAAGTTATAATTTTTTTAAAGTGCACACGAACTTTATGGACACTCTGCATAACGCTTATGCTGAAAACTTCAACTTAAGCAGATGGTTAACGTTGTTTAGTAATTCTCTACCTTATTTCCATTTCGGTTAGTCTTGTTTAACTTCTTCTTCTTCTTCTTTGTTTTTATGCAGTGTCTCTTCGATCATGGCTCTCCACAATTTTCTCTCTCTTTTAACTCTTCATAAATTTTACCTTTTTGTTATTTCTCCTGAATCTTGTTCCACCATTAACTCAAGCCCATTAAGTAGGTTCTGCGTTGTTTTCCCACTATCCCTTTTGCCTTTAATATGACCTACGAGTGTCAAATTTCCAAGCCTTCTTTCTTCATTATATGCACTAGTAATTCCAACTGCTCCTTTTTTATATTAATTATATGTGTCATTTTTGTTTCCATTTTCTCTAAAACTTCGCCGTTGCTCAAACGTTCAATCCATGCTAATCTCAGCATTCATCTGTAGAACTATATTTCTCTTGCTTCAAGTCTCTTCTTCATTTGTGAGGAAATTACCTACCATTCACTGCCATATAGAAGGACTGATATTATATAGTAGTTCAGCACTCTTTTAAAACGAAACTGTTTCTGTTTCTAAATACTTTGCTTCGCTTCTGGAAGACATCTTTCGCTATCCCTATGCGCCTTCAGATTTCAGTGTCGCACTTTCCGTAAACATCAGTCTGAAATAAATGACAGGACACAGGTTATAAACTGAAACTATGTCAAGTGATATGAATCATGGATGGCAGAATATGGTGTAGAAGTGGAGGTTAAACATTGCTTAGAGCTACAAAGGATTGGAAGTTGTAGAGAGCCATGATCTCAGTCTCAGTGAAGAAGACTATGAAATTAGATATTTTTGAAGTATCTTGTAAAATCCATGATAACGTCGAACCTAGTTTATACTTGAAAGTAAATCTAGCCTTTGCGGGTAACAAGAATTTTTTACCATTTCATAAACGAACAAATCAATTCATAAAAGGTATTTTATATGATTGAATCCCAATAATAATTAGCCAAGAAAATTTTTTAGAAGCGTCAACAAAAAAAAAAAAAAAAATAATAATTTTAAGTGAAAAATAATTTTCTTTTTATTTCCTTTAATCCTGTCCTCCTTCAGTTTATTTCACGCAGTTGTTATTGGAAAAGGTATAAAGCGGTGTCTTTTCCCTTCCCATAGTTGTGAGTTAAACAGAAGGGTAGACATGGCTGTTCTAGCCTTGGATGGCAACCAGTCTAAAATGGAAAACTCTGAATTCCAAAACCGTTGAAAAGGTAACGTTAAAACACTCCATTATCTTATGGCGATAGTAAAGAAACCTTGTTGTTATTGGATGTGTGTGTGTGTGTATGTGTGTGCGCGTGTGTGTGTGTGCGTATGTGTGTGTATGCGTGTGTGTGTGTGCATATGTGTGTGTGTGAACAAATACTTCAATCTGTTATTCCCGCTAAGCTTGCCCCTTGATTCCTGCAAAATTAAGCATATTTTCCTCATGAAGTTCATTTTCATGTGTTTAATGAGTGTTTAAAGATCTTTATTATTGTTGTGCAGTGGATATCGGCTCGGAATGAGAAATTAGGGAGCCTAGTTCGAATTCCATTTGAATTCATTGCATTTACTTGCACGCAAATACCATTGGAAAAGGTATGAATCCATCTCTTCTCAATCCAGCTATGGGTTAAATAGTAGGACAGATTGGGTTCTATAGCCTTGGTTGGCAACCAATCTACCGCAGAAAGAAATTGCAAGCTACTACGGGAAAATCTTCTGCCCAGTCAGTCATGAATCGAAAGAGACATGATCATCCAAGCGTGTATCACGTATGGCATGCAACTAACTGATCATCTTATCACTTTGTATTATATGTTTACGTTTTCATTTATAACCATTCGTTTCGCTCGTAATTGCCAAGACATGAAGTTGAAGTCATGGACGACGCTGGTTGGAACTTTTTTCATTACCAAATTTCTATTTTTGATAATTGTTAACACACGGAACAATTTTTCCCACAGCCATGTAATGTGTTCATTCTTTTGTTCATAAATAACATCAAGATGATATTTTCCACAGTAGTAAATTTGTTATTTTTCCAATATTTTCGGATTTAAAATATGAAGCAAGACTTTAAATCTTTCACTGAATTTTTAATAACATAATTCATTAATGGGTTTACTGCTAAAGTTGTACATTTTTGTAGATAATAAAGGAAAGAATTTGTGATTTTTGTTATTTTCTTTAGACGTGATCATTCAAATGAACACTTGGGACTAGCGTAACCTTTTGATAATTTTGTAAATTTCTATCAAATCAAAGAATGACGACTTGACTGTGTTAACTGGATGTTGAAAGATGGAAGCGATATCAAACCTGTGATTTCCTCTTCTGCAGGTACCGTACTAGCTGTCTGAGAGATCTCAACAGATGCTGAAGACTTTACTAGATATTTGAGCGCAAAGCCAAGTAATCACACACACACACACACACACACAATGAATATATATAGTATATATCGTTGTTGTCGTCCTGCGGCCTTGGCCGAGATAGAACTCACTACACAGCTCCAGTATTCCCTGTGCAATTGGAACCCTGGCGCAGTTTTTAGCGAAATTCATAATCTTGTCAAATAGCTGAATACTTGATGCTTCGCCAGGGCTACCTGCCCAGGGCTACCTGCCCAGGGCTACCTGCAAGGATGTTTTTATTGTGACACCAACACTACATGGATTGCCTCCATGGCCCCATCCTGTTATTTAACCTATAACTGGAGGGAAGTGACGGATTAATACCTTTCCCCAGGGTACCAGTGCTTAAGTGAATGCAGAGTACTCAAATGGAATTCCAACTCGGCTCACCGATTTCTCTTTCCACGCCGACATCCACTGCACCACAACGCACATCCGTCACTGAACGCCTACAGCGCCTGGACTTCCCCAAGCGGTCACCCATCTAAGTACTGACCAGGCTCAACTTTGCTTAACTTCGGTGATCGAACGAGATATGCCCTAAGCGTATGAATATATATAGTATATATAGTATTAATATACGTAATTACAATAAAGCAGCACTAATTAATATAGACTAATGTCCAAAAAACCAATGCTAACCTATCAGTAACTTCAATCGTCAATAACTTAAATCGTCAATAAATAAATAAATAGAGCTTGGCCCTGACGATCCGTTGTGTGAAACCGCGGTCGGTGTTGGCTCATTTTTAGATTTAGTGTACTGTAGTATATATAGTATATATGAATATGTAAATTCTTGTAAAGAAACAGCTAATATTACTATTACCCTTATCATTACTTCATTGCCGAAATTCCAACAGAAATGGTGCAAAGAATTGATTAAACAAATTCAATAAATCATTTCGGTTGTAACGAAACCAATCGAATATCTCCGAACAGCGAAAGACACACAAATGAAAATACAATATCACAACAAATTTTGTAATTTATTATTTGGAAATTTTCTAAAAAAATAAAATAATACTAATTTGGTTATATAAATATCATCAACAATATGAAGTTAAGAGTAGAAAAGAAAAAAAAAAAAAGAAAAAAAAAAGAAAAACAAACAATCCGTCTTTATATCTATATGGATAGAAATTTTAGATCTGAGAACACAAAATAAAGTCACACAGCAAAATATAAGTAATTTCTCGCTTACAAGACGCAGTCTTTTTCCTAAAAATACCATGAAAAGTACGTATGTGCGTCTTCCAAGACGAATGTATCAGTTACCAACATGGTTACCACCATGACAGAGATAGTAGTGAGGCTCATTTATTGTACATAACTGACAGTAGTGATTAGTCTCCAGATAAAAATTTAAAGCTTTTACATGAATCCAGCAGTGGCAAATTTTTGGGATTTGAGGATGAATAAAATTTCTTTGATTGTTTTATATTTTTACATGCCTATTTTAAAATTTCTAAATTTATTTTCATGAAAATAAAACCAATTTTGGACAATGAAAGATGTATAGTATATTTACTAACCACCAACTAGTATTCCATTTTCATACAAACCAAAGTCGGACGAGTGATTAATGTAAACAATACCTGGCGCCAATATGTGAGGAACGCATGGTAAATGTGTTGTATGAAGATGACTTTTTTTTTCTTAGAAATTTCTTTTCAATATTAGAGTGCGTCTTCCAAGCTGTAGCGTCTTGTAAGTCGGAAGAAACGGTAATCTCATCTTTAAAAACATTATGGGAATATTTCCTAATTCTTAATTTATGGGATTTTTTTTCCTATCGGTATCACCCCATGCAAAGCAGAAAAGCCACTAAGATACAAGGGTATGAGAAAATTAAAAACAGAAATATTACAAATGAGCTGGAAGAAGAAATAGAGAACAGTAGATAGTGACAGGCATTGCATTTAAAGTGTTGTAGATTAAAGCTAAGTGAAAATCATAGAGCCGGAAGTTCCACAAGCGAAAAGTACAAGAAAAAGAGACTGTTAGCATAGAATTTACGGTTACATCTAGCCAGCACAACTGTAATTTAATTAAACTTCGACGCTAGTCTTGTCAGTCAGTCAGTCAGTCAGTTAAGTGCCATACGTGATACACGCTTGGGCGATCATGTCTCGAAAGAGACATGACTGACTGGGCAGAAGATTATCCTGCAGTAGTTTGCCATTGCTTTCTACGGTAGACTGGTTGCCGACCAAGGCTATAGAACCCAATCTGTCCTGCTATTTAACCCATAACTGGAAGGAAGAGACGGATTAATACCTTTCTCAAGGGTATTTGCGCGTAAGTGAATGCAATGAATTCAACTGGAATTCGAATTCGGCTCCCCGGTTTCTCGTTCCGAGCCGATATCCACTGTACCACAACGCACATCCTTTTTTGTTGTCAGAACTGCGCTCAAATAAAAAAAAGTTTAAGTATCATAGCGAAAAGCTAATTCTAACAATTACTATGAAAGTATTTAAAAACAACAAAAACACATTAACAAATTATAGCAAAAATTCACATGTCGAATGAGTAATCAGTGACAGTGAGATCATAATGCACCTGGTGCGAAACAGTTACATTAACAGTTATGTATATTAATCTACAATAATACTGTATTATAATAAACGCTTACATCTTCTCTCAAGATACGAGGTTTATAAAAAATTAACGAGAATTTCAACATTTCTTTAGCTAAAATGTATATGAAGTTCTTAGTAATGCAAAATGTATGATAAATTTCTAAGCATGTGATCTGTAAAGAAAAGGATAAAAGGAAGCGTAAAGACTGCAGCCTTAGTCTATTTGTATTTGTAGCATACGTTGTTGCTGTTGTCGTTGTGGTTGTTGCATTAGAAGAAGAGATATTTAGTTGTTATACTTAAATGTGTAATTCAATCGATAAAAATTGATTTAGTAGAAAACATTTGCTGTTTGCAGATGTGCACGTTCCCGCTTCATGAATTGGTGTCATGCGCGTTTAACTTTTAACGCATGAAAAGGCGTCAAGAGAAATGGCTTTGCTTGAAAATACAATTGAGCTTTTGAACTTTAGAAGACACAACTTCAGTTAATAAGGTATAAAAACATTAATCATAGTGCTTTTTTAAAACATAATATATATATATATATATATATATATATATATATATATATATATATATATAAGCATAGGGTGGGTCTGGATGGAATAAAATCCCGTATCTAAAGAAACGCTATTCTTAAAAAAGTGCTCAATACAAAGTAGAGCAAATAATGTTTAGAATTTATAACATAAATATCTTATAATATCACTACAAAAGTAGCCATTTTGTTTCGGCATTATCTGTGTCTTATCAAAATATCGAAACAAAAGGGGCTTGATAAGACACAGATAGTGTCGAAACAAAATGGTTACTTTTGTAGTGATATTATAACATTTATGCTATATATATATATATATATATATATATATATATATATATATATATATATATCGTTTCAACCCAAGCAAAGCAAGAACGCCACTGTTGAGAAGGGGGTTACAGTGAGAGAGAAAAAGTGAGAGAAAGAGAGAGAGAATTCAAAGTACAGGGGATGCTGGAGAAAGGATAAGAGGAATATGGGAATCAATGAGATAGAAGATGGTGAGTATGTGATTGAAGTCGAGAAGCCAAATCGAAATCGATTATGTTGCAGATCCTCCTTTAGGTTTTGTTGAGAACACCGAAATGAATATCAGAAGCACCCGCCCAGATATGTCAAAAGTAATCAATGCACGTTCAAATGTTAGATTTACAAATGTGCAAGATGGATTCTGACGAGAATATCTTCCTGGCCCTACACAGTGACCCAACCTTCTTAGCGGTAGATGTAGCTATTGACTCCATGTAGTCGTTCCACTTGAGGCTGGTCGAGAGAGTGAGGCCAAGGAGGCGCAGTGCGTTGCTTTCTGGGAAACTAACGTCATCCATACTGCTGGAAGGTAGGAAAGTTTCTCTGTAATGGTTAATAGAGAGCAGCTTCCACACACACACGCACACACACACACACACACACACACACACACACACACACACACACATACATATATATATATATATATATATATATATATATATATATACATATACTATAGTTATCCGCAGACAGATCTGTTTCGCTGTATCACATCTCATCAGTACGGTTAGACTCCGTTTCCTTTTTTACCCAGGATTGAAACCCGACCGAATTATCGTCAGTCGGCGGTTCTACCTCTGGGATACGTGCGTAAAGTAGAAGAAGGCAGACTTTTTAGCGCGTATATCATTATACAAATGAGTAAAGAACAAAGAAAATAATTGCAACGTTCAAAACATTACTTTAAAACAGTGCTCAATATAAAAATAGAGCAATGAATATTTATTATTAATTATTACTTTAGAACATGTACAAATTACAAACTACAACAAAATTGTACATTTTGTTTCGACATTGAAAGAACAATGTCTCATCAGGTAGTTAATACTGATAATAATTACCATCATTATCAATTACTTGATGAGACATTGTTCTTTCAGTGTCGAAGCAAAACGTACAATTTTGTAGTAGTTTGTAGTTTGTACATGTTCAAAAGTAAAAATTATATATATATATATATATATATATATATATCCAGGTTTAACGGTGGATCCCTCTGCTGTGGAGCTCGCAGGTTCAAATTCTGCCGGAGAGTTCAATTTTTTTACTTGAATAAGGTTTCTCGAACATTCAGGCTGATAGACGAAAATATATAAATATACCGTTTAATTAATAAACCAAGCGTCTACTCAAATACGAGTGGCCACGAAATCTAACGTCTAAAGTGATACAAATCTGTTAGAATGATAAAAAAAAGGCCCTGAAACTTTACAGTCATCTTAAGCGTTCTCAATCAGGCCTATCAAAACTCTGCATGAAAGGTCTGCTAGTAGGAAAAAGAAATAAAGGCAGACCCTGCAAATATGTTGCGTAATAACATCACTACACAGTATAGAAACCTCTGACAAAGAACTTACTCATGTTAATACGTAATCTACTGCAGGCGGAGGTAATGCAATATGATGATGACGTTTAGATACGAAACCTTTTAGATATAAAAAAATCGGGAGACGAGAGAAATTTCGCGAAAAGCCCAAATTTGGCCTTGCTTAAACGACTTTTCTACGTAGTTTTGTTCTTACCGGGTCTGACAGTAGTCCCCCTCTGCTTAAGATTTCTCGAACATTTAGGTCGAAAGACGAAAATAAATAATGACGCAAGAAAAACAAACAATAAATTTCCCCATGCGCTAGTATGGAAGATTTTAGCGTCTTTTTTTCTCTGAAAAATATTTATTTGTAAATTCTTGCAAAACTCATATGTTGTTGGATTTTAATGAATTTTTCACAAATTAATGAAATTTTCGAAATGTTCCTTGTTTTAGAAAATCTTGATTAAAAATATTTTTTTTATATCTGTTACACGCCACTTATTTAATTTTATGAAATTTTGAAAAAATCATTTTTGTAGTGCTTAAATGTTTATTTTAGTTATAAGCAGAAGTACTTGGAGAAATTAAATCATCATATGAAAACCCTCAGTTAGAGAAAATCTGCTCTGAATCGTAAAATAAAAATGAAATAAAATAAAAGTGAATACAAGTGCTTGAGGTGACATCATGTTTTTTTATTTTAAAGAGTATAAACTTACATCTATCGGCCTTTGTATTCAAGCGTCTTAATAAAGGAAATGTTCTTTTCGGTATGGTTCGAACCAACGCCCCATATGTAACCATCGTCAGGTCAGATGTGTATTAGACGGTTCAGACATGGAAAGTTTTCACAGTTAAACCTGCTTACGAAATGCACGTCTTTTGTTTTTGGCTGACACGACTAAGAATAATTAACTTTTCTTTGTTAACAATTGGGTAGTTCATTAAAAACGTTCATATTTCTATTTAGTTCAAATGTAGGAAAGACAATGAGGTAGAGATAAAGTGCGATGAATTCGCGAAGTTGTGGAGAACCATGACAGGATATGGGTACATTGAGAAAAAAAGAGAGAGAGAGAGAGAGAGAGAGAGAGAGAGAGAGAGAGAGAGAGAGAGAGAAGTTTGAACAATTTTGCAAATGGAAATGACGAGATTCTGCTCCTTTTACGCGCAGGAGTTTTGTGATCATGGCTCTCCACAACTTCACGTCTTTTGTTGTAATAAATAACTTTTGAATTTTTACCAGCTTTTTTGCTCTAGTTCTGCGATCCATTCGAGCAAGAACATCAATTTGGTTACTCATTGTTTCTATCTTGTTTCTCTTTCCTTCAATATGTCCTGCGAGAGTTTAATTCGCCAAACTCTCTTTTATTGTGAAGTATCCCAGTAATTTCAACTGTTTTTCTTGTTGTAAGTATCAGTTAGTTAAGTAGCATACGTGATAAACGCTTGGGCAGTCATGTCTCAAAAGAAACATGACTGACTGAGCAAAAGATTTTCCCACAGTAGGTTTCTATTACTTTCTGCGGTAGATTTGCCAACCAAGGCTAGAGAACCCAATCTGTTCTGTTGTTTAACTTATAGTTGGAGGGAAGAGACAAATTAATCTCTTTTCCAAGGGTATTTGCACGTAAGTATAAGAGTCCTATAAATTACTCGTATGTTCTGTCCATCGTCCATCGTGTCCTCAGTATCTGTTGAACTGGGGTAAGAAATAGCTCGTAAATTTTAATGCTTCCAAAACGAAGTTGCTATCCTTTAACCACCATAGACAACCGCTTCTACTCCCACCAGAATGGATCAGGCTAGTCTCCCTGAAAGCAAAACACTAAATCTATCAGCCGACCTCAAGTGAAATGACTACATTGAATCCATAGCTAAATCTGCTGCTCAGAAGGTTGGTTCCCTTTGTAGGGCCAGGAAGTTTTTTCTCGTCTAAATCCATCTTGCACATATATAAATCTACCATCTGCTCATGCATTGAATACTGCTGTCACATCTGGTAGGCTACTCCTGCTATTTATCTCGGGCTTCTTGACAAAATCCAACGAAGAATCTGTAATGTAATTGATCTCCCGACTTGGCATCTCAACTCCAGTTACTTTCTCACCGACCTAATGTGATTTCCCTCTGTCTCTTGTACAAACACTTTCACGGATTCTGCTCCGATGAGCTTAGCTCCCTGGTGCCTCCTTTGCATATATTTATTCGAGCTACTAGACTAGCGGTTAGGTCCCACACTTATACAGTGAAACCAATCCAATGTAACCCCAACTTCTACTTTCCCAGCTTCTTTGCTCGCACTTCTCGGTTGTGGAATTACCTTCCGTATACTTGCTTCCCTGACAGCTACAATCTCCAAGAATTTAAATGCAAAGTCAATTGCCATCTCTTATCTTCTTGATTCACAACCTTTCCCTGACAACCCTTGTATCATGTTCTTCTTCCTTTTCACTCCACTGTCATGCAGACATCTTCACACATGTATTGTCATCCTTTTCTTACTCATTCTCTGAGTCCTCTGTAACTTCTTCCTCTTTCGATCCTGGGTATGACGGTAAACTGCATCCAGCAGCAAGGCCTCTGATTGGGAGGTTGTGAGGAGCATGGAACCACCTCTTAATTGCTGTTGTTGCCAGCTCCACCCTGACCCGGAGTGGTAGCACCTGTTAGGGTCCCAGCTGTAGGTAAATAGCTAACCCCAAACTGGGGTCAAAACACTATGAAAGTATAAAAATACTTTTATAGAAATATAATATATATAAAAATAGACTGTTATAGAAAAATATACACTTTTGAATGAAAAATATTACCTTCAAATTTTTTTTAAGAACAAAAGTTATTACCATTACACATTTTTGAAGAAAAAAATTTGCCATCGTACATTTTTGAAGGAAAAAAATATTACCAGCAATACATTTTTGAATATGAAACTAGAAGACATCTTCAGTTTTCTAAAGTAAAATAAAAAATAAATTTTTTTCGTCAAAATCTGACTAAATCAACTTTCTTACTATAACCGAACATTAAAAAAATATCTTTAAACTCTACCTTTTCGGCATTAAATGACTCACATAGGGTGATATGCCATTAAACAAAACTCAAACTCAAATCAATTCTTCCTCTTTCACATCACTCAACTCTTATGTAACCCCCAGTGGGAGTTCTGCCTTGCTTGGATTATGATTAGAAAACATATGAGATTACTGATTGCATAACACTTGTTTCATTCTATTGCGCCAATAAAATTCTCAACACCTACATGATATTACATGGATAGAATGCCGTGATCTTTTAGTGAAAGGTTTCGTTTTTAAGCCAGCCAACTCCATATCGATTCGAGGAATTGGCTGCTTACGTACCAGCAAGTTCCTAAATCGTTTACTGATATAGGATCGGAGAGCAGCGGAAGATCACTTCATATTGGGAATCGATTACGACAAAGTAAACTTTCTCATCATCATTCCCAATCTCTTTTATCTGTCCATTATCAAAATTGACCAGTAATGGAATATAACACAAAGGTTACGAAGTTCGCTCATTTCCCATCGCCATTTGTAATATCAGCAACCCGCGATATCGCACAATATGATCATTTTGATTGTGTGTTGAAGTCATTAAGCGATTGCATCAAGTTGCGCCTCTCTTGATTCGAGGAAATATTGAAAAATATTGACTCAGCTTTCTCATATTACTTGACGATGATCGGAAAGCACACAAGTTTCAACAAGTTCTGAAATAATCAACGAACAGTTTAATTAAAATTCATTGTAATTCTTAGTAATTGTAATAAGATTTGACGTAAAATATTGCAAATTCCAAACCACACTTAAATTAATACTAGCCATGAATTTCAATTTATAACTTATTTGAATAGAAAGCTTTATGTGCCAGTTTATAATATTAACTAGCGGTATAGCCCGGCGTTGCTCGGGTGTAATGAAAGCTTTAAAACGAATCCATGGTCCTGGAGCTCAGACTCTTGGACGTTGGCACAAAAACTTAAAAAGCAATAGTTGTTTCCAGTAAAAGCGAACCGTAGACTGAAAGAAAAATGAATGGATGTAAGTCAAATTTTGATTTCCTGGTATCGATATCAAATAAGATTTTTCGTCGTAAACTGAATTTTGAAGGCTAAATAAGTCCTCTGAGTAAATGGTATCATGACTGAGACTAAGAACTACAATTATACTTACTTATAGCCAAACCCGAAGCAAGAACTAAAATAAAAGGGCTGAAAAGAAAATACAGATATACAGGCAGATAAACTGACACACACACAAACATCTTGCCTTATATATATATATATTATCGATTTTCTGCACTATTGTAAGAACTGCAGCCTTGAAACTTCTGAATATCGTTTCTTATGTTTTTGCCTATGAGTGTATCAAATTTGATTAAAATCGGACCACTCCTTCTATAACTTGATTTTTTCGATTTTCGATATTTATCGGAGTTACCTCGACACAAAACCTAGCTAAGAACACTCGCAGACGCTTATAGTACAACTGTGTAAATTTTCAAGAAAATCGGTTCAGCCGTTTCGGAATCTATAGGTAACGGACACACACACAGACACACACGCATACACACAGAGACAAAGTTCCATTTATAAATAAGTTTAGATATAGATAAAACAATTTTGTGGCCAACTAAATATATGCTATAAATAGATATTGATGGTAATTTTACTATAAATGTTGTTAGTATTTACATTATTTACATTATTCGGACTATTGTCCTCGTCTTTGTTGACATTTAGGTCAAGTCACAGTAACTAACCAACGTATATATCCACTGAGTTGTGAGTTCCTAACCAGGCTACGGTGAACAAGTAATTTACAGGGTTAGAGGGCGATAACTCATGACTTCCAGAAGAGGCTCTAAGCAAGGAAATAAGAATGATATACCGAAGTGATTGTAATAAAGAGTTCGGTTCGAAATTCCTAGCATCTGAAGAAGGCCGGAGAGTACAACGGCCAAAAGGTCGTACAAATGGCAACAAACACGAGGACAATAGTCTGAATAATGTAAATAATGTAAATACTACTTCATCTCACAAATATAGACAAAGATTGTTGGTATTTTTCATATAAAAATGTATCTGTATTTTTTTTTTTTTTTTTTTAATCATTTCACCCCGAGCAAGGCAGAAACGCCACTGATGTGCAGGGGGTTACATAAATGTAGAAAGATTAATTAGAAAAGAGTGAGGAGTACAAGCTAGTTAGAAAGGAACAATAGAAAACTGAGAAAGCAGGTGCAATGACAGGTACATGGGCGGAGAGAAAGGGAAGGTTATACAGAGGAGGGGAGAGAGAGCTAGAGGCCAGTGGTTAGTAGGTGAGTATTAACTTTGCTTTTAAATTTCTGGAGGTCGTAGCCGTCAGGAAAGCAAGAATACGGGAGTGAGTTCCACAGGCGGGAAGTGCGAGAGAGGAAGCTGCAGGAGTAGAATTGTCGTCTGCGTTTGGCTAACCTGACTGTGAATGGGTGGGACCCAGTTGCCAGTCAGTATATTTTCTTAATGTTTTGTTTTGTTTTTGTGGCATCCACTATTTGCCCAGAGCTAGAACCCTAACAGGTGCTATCAATCCAGGTCAGGGTGGCCACTGAAACGACGGCAAGTAAAATTTTTCCTCTTTATTACTTACCTTAACTTATTCTACTTCTTCTTGTAGCTTATTCTCCCCAACTGTTTGGTGACTATCGCTGGAGAACGATTGACCGCAAGTTCCTTCAAGTGAACTCTAGAGCACCTTCCTCATTATTCTTGCAGATGCCTTGGTCTGTAAAGTTTTAACCCTACTTCGGATTTCCAACCAATTCTTCAATTCTAGAGTTTTGGAATAGATTCTAATTCGCCTAATATTATGAGCACGGTATATTCTAACCTGCATATTCTACTTCTTTTTGAGCTCAAAGTCCCGCTATTTCTTTGATGTCTCACTCTCTCTCTCTCACATTCAAACTGTGCTACAATGACACAACCACGTCCACGATTGGACAGGCCCTTTTTAAATCTTTATTTACAACGATTAGTTCAATTATTCTTGTTGGCATTTTTGGTCAGGTTATCGAAATTTTTCATGATATTGTGAGTTTTGTTTTTTAGGACAGTCTCTGCTTTATGCATCATTTATCAAGTGATTTGCATAGTTTTTAATGCATGATTGTTGCCACCCTGTCAGGCCTACCTTTTGTCCTTTGAGATTAACTCGCTACAATCACTGATTATGTAGTTTATTGCTTTTGTGTGTGTGTTTTTTTTTAAGGCGGTAATACCACTGATGTGCAGGGGGCTACGTAAGAGTGAAAAGATTGGAAAAGAGAAAGCCGGAAACCACATCCTAAACAGGGAACAAGGGTTGAGCCTCTACACCTGCTCAATAGGCGTGGGTGGAGTGTAGGGAACACCAACAAAGTGACATTGAGATACAAATAAATGAAGCCAAAGATACTTATATATTGGCATACAAACACATGTACCACACCGAAATGTTCTTGATATGGTGTATTCGATTTTATACTTGAATCTGCAAGTATCCGACGGAAAGGTGACCTCTTTAATGGGGAGATTTACTTCTTTGTACTCGATATAGTCAGTGTTTTCCGAGTGTAGTTTATTTATTAGCAAACCTTTTAAGCGTATTATTTTGTACAATTTTCCCCGTGAAATTATACAACGAAAATGCGTACATAAACTATACCTTTCTTCTATATTCAGAAACATATATATATATATATATATACATATATAAAATACCCTCAAATTAAACCGATTGTATGAATAGAGACATCATGTCATGTCTTAGGGATCAAAGATTTTGGAGATATTTTCCCGTTTGTTAGAGAGAATTTAGTGATGAATGAGACCTAGACGGGGAAGATATACTTTTCAACATGACTGTAAGCAAAGTTTTGACTACCTGTAGAGACTCTGGACTTAATGTACTGACTCTTCTGCTCTTTGTTTTCGTAGTTTGAATCAGCTTGAAAGGTCCTTTACCTCCATTGAATCGTCCTGATAAGTCGTTTATCTCTACTGAGTCCTGTCTGCTTCCTCTGTTTCCAATTGATGAGGGCATTTTTAGAGAGTTCTTATATTTCTTCGGTGGAAGCCCAATTCTTTGTTGGCCAAATATTAGTTATACGAATAAAAAACTCATAACTTTGGACATAAGACTACCGTTCAACAACGTTTCTCTCATTAATCCACCATATTGGGTCACAGCAAACAAAGCCTAAAAAGCCAAATGCGTTAAACGTATTCCATCTAAAAACTTTTTCGTACAGGTTCGACAACGATTTGGATCTCATTAACATTGTTCAGCACAGAGTGGCAGTATATTGGTATATAAAACGAGAAGAAAACATTCATTAATTGCGAAGACAACTTCTTTCATGTGCTTTTTTCTTTCAGGACGTGAGTCACCATGGCTTTTACAACTCCTTATCTTTGTAGCCCTTAGGAATCTTTGTCTTTTTATTTCCCTACGAACCATATATGGTCAGGCGCCCCTGCTGTTCATCTCAGTGTTCTCGACAGGCTCCAAAGGAGAATCTGTAATGTGATAGTTCCTAACTGGCGGAATGTGGCTCCCTCTGTCTATTTTACAAATATTTTCATGGATTCTGTTCCGAAAAATCTTAAGTCACTGGTGCCCACGCCACAAGAATTTACTTGTGCAACCAGACTGGCAACAAAGTCTCACTCATTTACAGTTAGATCAACCAAATGCAGCCGACAATTCTACTGCAGTAGCTTCTTTTCTCGCACTTCTCGCCTGTGAAACTCCTTTTCATATATTTGCTTTTCTGACAGCTACAACCTCCAAGAGTTTAAATGCAATGTCAATACCCATTTCTTATCTACTTGACTCCAGTTCTTTCTACATCACTGTATATATTTTCCTTTCTCTCTACCTTCGCAACTTTCATCACACCAGTATTCCCATCCTTCTCGTGCTCCTTTCTCTGACATCCACTGTAACTGGTTCGTCTTTCTCTTCCTATCTAAACCTTTACTATTATGTAGCCCCTTGTGCATCAGTGGCTGTACCGCCTTGCTTGGGGTAAAACGATTAAAAAAACAAAAAAAAAATATAACAAAGAAACTACCGTTTCTGTTATTCATCTTGCTTTCAGTATGTCAAGTTCTCCAAGCCCTCTTTCCTCATTGTGTCCTAAAATTTTCAGCTGTTTCTTTCGGATTCTTAATATAAACGTTATTTTGTTACCTTTCTCCGTTAATCCTTCCCATTGCATACATTAACTTCTGAGCATCTTTTTGTGGAACCGCTTTTCTGTTGCTTCAAGTCTTCTCTTCATCTATGAGGAAACTGTCCAAGATTCATTGCCATATAAAAGGATTGATATTACATAAGAATTCAGTGATCTTTTCTTTGTTTCTAATGAACTTAGTTTGAAATCAAATATTTTCTTTAACTCCTCAAGAGAAATAAATTTGCAATGGTCATGATAGTTGTGCTTTGTGTATTGGCAGTAGATTCCGTAGTGTCCTTTGCGTTTTCTAAGGCAGAAGTTGACAGCCGCTTCATCGTTAGAATTGTGAAAGTTAACCGGATTCGCTTTTGATAATAGAATACACGGTAAACGCATTGTCCATATTCCGTGTTTTCTCTTACCTATCGTGCATTTTAAAAATACTTTTTCTCTTTTATCATCTGGAATTTGAAGAGTCGAGTTCGAATTCCAGTTGAATTCGATGCAATCACTTACAAGCAAATACACTTGGGAAAGCTATTAATCCATCTCTTCTTTTCAGCTATGGGTTAAATAACAGGAAAGATTGGGTTCTATAGCCTTCATTGGCAACTAGTCTACAACAGAATGTAATAGTAGCCCACTGCTGGAAAATCTTCTGCCTAGTCAGTCATGTCTCTTTCGAGACATGATCGCTCAAGTATGGCACTAAACTGACTTATCTCATATGCGATGGATAAATTATCGCGATTCTAGATGCCTAATTTCTCGCGTTGTTTCTTCTTGATTTTGTTGACTGCACAGTACAGTAAAGTTAGTTGGGGTGGGGAAGCGTCTGTAGAAAAAAAGAGCACAATTATGAAAGTTACTTCTCCAGAAATTTGAAAATGACATGCTATACTGCTTGGCAGTCGCGCCAGAAGCTTCAATACGAACATTTCATAGTGACAATTTGGCCACAATGCAAAGGATTTGATAGAGTTGGATGAGTCTAATGGTGATTACGAAGCTACGGTAGCTTGGAAAACTCACTCTGAGCGTTCTGATAAGAAAAGAGCTCCCGAATTTGTTGTTGAGGACCTCAGTCTCAACACGGGGGCTTACATTAAGTGCCTTGAGGAGTAGTGCTGCCCTGGGCCAAAAAAGTGCCTACAAGGACCCTATGTCTGGCAACAGGACACTGCATCGTATCATCGTAACAGGAGAACCCATTTAAGGCTAGAAGAAAATATTTGCGTCCACATCATCTCTTACATCTTATGATCCCACATTGACACCAGAGATACAAGATTTTTAACCAAAACTTCGAAATTTCTAAAAAGGATTAAAAAAATTAAATTTCGCAGAACACATTCTTTGATCTTTCCTCTTCATAATAACATGCAGATTTTGAAGATATACTTTTAAGGTTTAGGCATTTTCTCATCATGTGTACTCATTTTAGCGAATATTTCATTGGTTATATTGTTTATAAACAAATTCTCTGCGTTCTTTTTTCCACTAAGGAGACTGGCGCTGTATGTTCCCTATCTAATAATAATGATGATGATGGCTATGATCATTGCAATCATAAAAATGATAAGGAAGGACAGGTTAAGCTTTATATCACGTAATATTTAAACATTAAGATTAGAATGTATGTGCGTAGGAGTCTTAACATTCGTAATATTATTGGAAGTTGATAGAGGGAAGGAGAAAGGAGAGCCAAAGGTGGATATAAAAGTGAGAAAGGGGGACAGAAAAGCGGAAGTAATGTGTGCAATTTCCAACCGGAGATCAGTGATAATATCGTTATCATTAAGATGGCAATAATTGCAATAATTTGTTACGGCATTCACAGAATTGGGAATCTGAAAATGTGTGCCAGCAGAGTTTGTATTTGTTTTCATGGAAGATTTAATGTTATCAAATTGTGCTCGAAATTTAAATATTGGCTTAGTCATTGTTGACTTGACTTCCTGATTAACTTAAAATTAAACGGTAATGTGGTTATAGCAAATATTAAGAAATACCATTTAGACAAACGAAACCGACATTTCAATGGCATAGAACTACAAAGAACATTGTCTGCTCATTCATTAATTAACATAAATTTTAAGAAATTTTGAACAATATATATATATATAACTTCCTGTGTATGGATATGTTTTGGGGATTCTTCTGGTATAGAAATTTTGTAACACATTTGAAATAATAAATTTTTGTTTTCGATCGTTGCTGATGAAGTGAGAATTTTCTCGCTGAAATGGCCATTCAAGGAAATGAAATTACAAAATCTTTTTACCTTCTCTCTCTCTCTCTCTCTCTCTCTTTCTCTCTCCCTCTCTCTATATATATGTATATATATACATGAAATTATTTGTTTGAACATTACTTTGGATCGTTACTCGTATTTAAGCAGATGTTCTGTTTGTAATCAAACAGTATATATATTTATTTCTATCGGCCTGATTATTTACGATAAATTTTTGTTACGAAAATGCGTGTCATTCGGCAGGATTCGAACCTGCGACCCCTATCTACATAGAAGAAGCCACTAATTGTTCTGGCACGTCTTAGACCTCTCGACCACGAATAACCAACAGTCTAAACGAAGTCAAATCAAGCCTATATAATACAAATAAAACTATTTCAATAAATCGCTATTGCCTTCCACCATGACCTCCAGACAACTTCGTAATCTTCTGCAACTGTTCTTGACGATCTCTTGAAATTGGTAAATGCTGCTATAATCATTATCTTCAACTTCATTGGTCTCTCTTTCAACTGCGTCACTCAAGGGGGTTACAATCTAGGAAGTCATGTGGCCAGATATAAGGGTTGATGTGTTCGTAGAAATTTTCCGAGACCCATATTTTCTACGAACACACTTGTGGTATGGTGCAGTGTCCTGTTGCCAGACATAGGGTCTTTCAGCAGCCGCACTCTTGATCCAGGGCAGAACTACCTCCTCAAGGTACTTGATGTAGGTCTCCGTGTTGTGTCTGAGTCCTTCACCAACGAATTCGATAGTTCTTTTCTTTTCTAAGCAATCCATCGCACCCTGTTACACACACACACACACACACACACACACATATATATATATATATATATGTATATATATATATATAGTCAATTGCTGATACCATTGACAATGAATGGGGTGATTTCTGTAGCTTCCGTCTATGAAACTCTGGAGTTTTGATGCTGAAGATTTCATCAATCAGCTAACTATTATTTCTCTCTCTCTCTCTCTCTCTCTCTCTTTCTGTATATATATATATATATATATATATATATATATATATTTATATATATATATATGTGTGTGTGTGTGTGTGTGTGTGTGTGTGTGTGTGTGTGTGTGTGTGTGTGTGTGTGTATGTATATAAACTCTTGAAAACATTTTTGGATATTCTACAAATCCATGGCTAATAAATATTTCGCAGCTTAGAAGCCGCTCCTCAGACCCAAATCATACAACAGTTAAAGTTGTGTCTGTTGGAATTTACCTGACAAAAATATCAAATATTCTACGTTATATATATATATATATATATAAAGAAATTAATATTTTGTTTCAAACCTTTTTAATAGAATATATTATTGTTTGGGAAGAAGCAAGTGAAGATAGATGATAGAATGTGTCTAGTTAAATAAATATATTTGTACAACCCTTCGCCGTATCTCATAATACCGTTTAAGATGACAATTATGAATAAACCGCACTTTCAAATGAAGCTTAACGGTAAATCGTTATTCGTTAACAATAAATATAAACTCTCGTTCTAATCTCTATATGGCCAACGAGTAATGTTTAATTTCTAAAGTTAAAAAATGTTTCATTTAACTGAAAAATTAATCTTCTTTTCTGAATCTATTTTTAATTTTTGAATCGTCTGAAGTATTTTCATATTCGTGAGGGGAACAATAAATTTCTTAGAATTTACAAGAAAGTGAAGTCTTGTGAACTACCAAATTGCCCCCAAGAGTGGATAATAAAACAAAGATATTAAATTGCTAATTTAGAGCCAGGCTCACGAATCCATAATCTAAAACTATATTTAGCATTAGATATTTTAAGAAGATACCAAGTATTTTCAGGTACTAGACTGATGGTTGGGCAACATGTTTTGCATGAGTTTTTAAGGTAGAATTTTCTTTTTACTAAAAGAGTAAATATTGTGGGTGTTGGTTGCTTTTCGTTTTAAAATTTGCCATCAGTTCTCTTTGGGAAACACAGCTTGTTGATCTACTTGTTCCCAATAATTCGAACGTGTCTAGCGACGTCGCTTTGGCTCAAATGAACAGGTGTAAAAAAACTTTTAGGTGAGCCACACAGCATGGAAGTAGGATTTCGATTCCACCGTTTCAGTTAATCAAAGAAAAGTCTATTGATTGATTGATTTATATTCTCTTTTTAAACTGATCGGAAAATCAAACCAATTTACATTGCCTATAATTAGAGAATTATTAACATTTCCTGCATTGTTCGGACGCACAAACTTCTTCACACACACATATATACACACAATTCTTTGTATACACACACACATGCAGCCCCACAAACACCCACATAAGCATATATATAATATGCCTCCAGTTATGGATTAAATGTCAGTGTAGATTGTCCTCACTAGCTTTGGCTGGCACCCGGACTAGAAAAAGGATTTCTGAATTTAAAATCTATATATCTTAGTCCATTCATATTTGTCTTTTATCTATCTATCTATCTATCTATCTATCTATCTATCTATCTATCTATTTATCTATCTATTTATCTATGGCTCTCTTGAGAAAGTCAGAACAAAAGACTTGTCGTTGACGGGAAATATTTTGGAGACTTATACAGTTCTAAAGAACCATAATTGAGAGGCATAGTAAAAGAAACAACCACCAATCCAACACACGAAATATCCTAACGGGAATAAAAAATAACAACAAAATACTACTACTACTACTACTACTACTACTACTACTATTTCCATGACATGGTTAGTCTTAAGGACGCGATTGAATGCCAAGAAGTGCTCATTCTAGAACTACCAAAGCACAGTAAGAATGGTGACAACAGATGCAAAAGTCTAGTCGCACTACTAGTTAACAATACACGAGAATATGTATTGAATATTATGCAATTCTGTCGACGTCTGTTGCAAGAAGTAATTCATACTGATATTTTAATCTGACAATTTCGACTGTTTTGTACAGTACTGGAATATTTTCTATTATTTAAAATATATTTTTTTTTAAATTATTTGTTTCTTAAACTGTTATCATATGATATATGGCTGTTGTTCTGAGGCATGACACTTACTTATGGTCTTGATATATGTTGTCAGTTCGCACTCAAAAAAATCGCTTGTATAACATTACTCAAGATCCGCTTTCTTCTCATGACTCATATTTTAGTATTAATATTAGTATTAATATTTTAGTATAATAGTCAGACAGTTAAGTGCCATACGTGATACACGCTTTGGGCGATCATGTCTCGAAAGAGACATGACTAACTGGGCAGAAGATTATCCCGCAGTAGGTTGCCATTGCTTTCTGCGGTAGACTGTTTGCCAACCAAGGCTATAGAACCCAATCTGTCCTATTATTTAATCCATAACTGGAGGGAAGTTTGTTTTTAAGGGCAGGGTTCCCAAGTCCTACCCTTGATATTTAACCCATAACTGGACGGAAGGGACGGATTAATACTTTTCCCAAGGGTACCAGTGCTTACGTGAATGCAGGGTATTCAACTGGAATTCGAACTAGGCTCACCGATTTCTCTTTCCGAACCGATATCCACTGCACCACAACGCACATCCGTCACTAAACGCTGACAGTACCTGGTATTCCCAAGCGGTCACCCATCTAAGTACTGACCAGTATAATAGTACTTATGGAAAATATGTAGTCAGATCGGTACAATGACATACATGAAAAATATCCGTATTCTTCTTTTTTCTTCCTTTTGTTTCACATAAGCAAATAAAATGCATCTACTATGAATTTTTAATGATAGCTAATGTGCGGTTAAGACTTAATATTTTATTCGTATATTCAGATAGCTTTAAAACGTTTCATAATGACATTTAGGGGCTTTCGAAAAATTTTCCATTTAGCATCAAGGTGTTTATGGTTTCAGTCTTCCAATTTGAAACTAAATATAACGAGAGAACATGAAATGGTTAAAATTATGCAATGCTTATTGAAAATGTTACAATGAAATCAGTGTATTGACTGCATGCGGATCATGATTTTTATGGGTTCAAATGTCCACGTGTTGGGAGCGAACTTGTTATTGAATGAGTCACCCAAAACAGACAGAGAAGCTCACATATAGAACAAGATGAATTCTAAAAAAGTACCACCGACCGAACATTTGAGCAACGACAAGATTTTCGAGAGGATGCAAACGAAAAGGGAACTTATACTTAACATCAGGAAGTGACAGCTGAAGTTTCCTGAATACGTAATGTGGAAGGAAGGCTGAGAGAATCTAATGCTCACAAGACGTATAGGAGGCAAAGAAAGACAGGGGGAAGCAATCCGAGACATACTTGACGAATTTGAGCGAGTAGATGGCCAAGCATTGTTTGGGAGAAATACTAAGAGAAAAAAGTGTTGAGAGAGACAAAGTTTAGGGGTAAGTAGAGATCCATGATAGCCTATGCCCAGAAAGGTACATCAAGAAGACGGACAATAAAACACTCGAGAGGAACAGAAAGAACTTCTTTTGACTTGGAAAAATATAGTTTATTTAGGAAAGCACTAATTTATAAATTGAATATCTATATAAAATTCCCAGCTCCTAGTTGCATAAGGCCGATACATTTTACATGAAAACTTTAATAATTTGATTTATGAAGATGACGTTGACAGGGTTTTGAGTTGGACCCACACCAGTTTAGAAGACGGAAGAGCAAAATACAATTCGGCATCTTGCTCATTTATATCGGCAATCAAAATTGAAAAAAGCAGTTAGAAATCGTCTGATCTTATTTAAAAAAAGAGAACTTTGTTTGTAATTTTTTTTATAATCACATCACCCCAAGCAAGGCAGTTTACTGCCACTGTTGTGCAGTGGGTTACATAGGAGAAAAGATATGAGAAAGATTGACAGGTTATAGGGGGTGTCAGGAAGTGGGTAAGAGAAGGATGAGAAAGGAGCATGAGAGAGAGAGAGAGAGAGAGAGAGAGAGAGCGAGCGAGAGAGGATGAAAGTTAGTGAGATAGGAGATGACTATTTGACTTTACATTTAAATTTTTGATGATTGAAGCTGTCGGGGAAACAAGTAAACGGAAGGAAATTCCACGGGCGGGAAGTGCGAAAAAAGAAGCTGATGGAGTAGAAAGTGTGTTTACATTTTATTGTTTTTTTTTTTGTTTTTTTTTTATCATTTCACCCCGAGCAAGGCGGAAACGCCACTGATGTGCAGGGGCCTACATAAATGTAAAAAGATTAATTAGAAAAGAGTGAGGAGTACAAACTAGTTAGAAAGGAACAATAGAAAGCTGAGAAAGCAGGTGCGATGACAGATACATAGGTGGAGAGAAAGGGAAGGTTATACGGGGGTGGAGAGAGAGCTAGAGTCCAGTGGTTAGTAGATGAGTATTGACTTTGCATTTAAATTTCTGGAGGTTGTAGCCGTCAGGAAAGCAAGAATACGGGAGCGAGTTCCACAGGCGAGAAGTGCGAGAGAAGAAGCCGCAGGAGTAGAATTGTCGTCTGCATTTGGCTAATCTGACTGTGAATGGGTGGGACCCAGTTGCCAGTCTGGTTGCGTGAGTATACACCTGTTGAGGAGGCACCAGTGACTTAAGTTCGTTGGAGCAGAAGCCATGAAAGTATTTATAGAACAGACAAAGGGAGGCCACATTTCGACGATGGGGAAGTGGCTGCAGTCGAGCCGCCAGATCAGTACCTATCACGTTACAGACTCTCCTTTGGAGCCTGTCGAGAACACTGAGGAGAACGGCAGGGGCGCCTGACCATAAATGGCAGCAGTACTCCATGCACGGACGGATGGTTGACTTGTATATATGCAGGATGGATTAGTTTCACTGTAAAAGGGTGGGACCTAGTAGCTAATCTTGTGGCTCGAGTAAATTCATATATAGGGGCACCAGTGAGCTAAGTTTATCGGCGCAGAATCCGTAATAGTACTGTCGCATTTAGCGTTATGGCTTTACATTAAAGATAGATAAAGTGCTTTTTAATGGCCGATAAAAACGTACCCGTATTAGACTGTAACCAATTTTGTATCTTTTAAGAATAGGAATGTGATTTTTTATCTGACAAATCAGAACAAATGGGATGTTTTACTGTTTTACTATCACTGGGGAAACAAAACCACATCATAGGAATTGAAAAGTTGCTATACGTCTAAGTTTTAGAGTAGCTCACTCAGTAAAATGCTGAGCTAATAATAGAGTAATTGTTGTGTGCATTTTGTGTGTTTATGCGTGTGTGCGTACGTGTGTTCATGTACGTGTGCGCGCGCGCGCGCGTGTGTGTGTGTGCGTGTGTTGTCTTTGCATTTCAGCAAAACGGCGTTTTTGTTTTGTAAACAGGATTGATCGATTGATTTGTTTTCTACTGTTTATCAACATATTGCTGGTTATTTAAAGTCAGGAAATATATTTAGGTTATAATAATTTTTCTGGGATAATAAGGATTCACTGATACAAGTTGTACTAATAAAACTATAGCTAAGCAAGGTGGATTCAGAACATTCCCGAAGATATTTGCACGTAAGTAAACATTGTAAAACTGGAAAGTCATATCATTTTAAAGTAATGGCTTTTAAATTTATTTAGGTACCTTTACTTAAATTTTCGATACCTGATTTTAAAATGAAATTTTTAAAATAAATAAGTTATATTTTAGCTTTAAAATTAGCTTTAATTGAAAGTTAAAGGATTAAATTTGTAATTCCAGTAAAAAAATACACTGGCATATTTTAAAGCGAATTTATATTGATTGGAATTTAAAATTTTTCAGATTAAAAAAAAAGTTAAAAGTACCGCCATTTTTTTGATTGATCGACACATTTTTAAACAGTAACCACATTCCTGTTTTAAAAATCTGGCAAAAATAAAATATACGTCGCTGACACGTTATTGAAGTCAATTTTTTAAATTAAAACTTACATTTATCTGATTTGAAACAAATGTAGTTGCTTACTCTCTGAAATATTCGCTATAAGTTCTTATCTGTTACGTAATCCGAGAATGACTGCTTATCTCAAGTGTTGATAGACATAATGACAACCGGAAGTTGTTAACAAGGCTAAAGTAGGGAGGCCGAAGGCGACAAAAATATACGAATGTAATTTTTTATGTAAGGGAAAACAACTCTTGAATCACGTGATTCAACGGAAAATAATATATATATATATATATATATATATATATATATATATATATATATATCAGATTAAATAATTTGCAAACATTCTGCCTGCTTATTTTTAATAGAATCCGTTCATACACACGGATAATCTTTCGCATATTATAATTGAAAGATGTCAGAAATAAGCTGTACCGTTGACAGATGTTATTATTATACACTACTGGCCATAATTATTAGGCAATCCTAGTTTTTTTTAAAAAAGAAATGATGTATTTAATAATATTTTTAGTATTTATTGGCAAGTGGATAATTCAAATTGAAAATAGAATGGTCTTTTTGTTATTATTACTTTGCAAAATTTTACAAATCAAGGAAGCAAAGATAAACTCGTCCAAATCACCCTAAATTCTATTCATTCTTTCATTGATGAAACTGCAATATAGGTAATTATTAAATATTTATAAATTTATTTGATGCACATGTTATTGTGCAGTATTAACAAAAGAACCATTCTGTTTTCATATACAATTATTTACTTGGCAATAAATACTAAAAAATAGTATGAAATACATAATTTTTTAAAAACATTTGGGTGGCCTCATAATTATGGTCGGTAATATATATATATATATATATATATATATATATATATATATATATATATATTACGGAAAGTTCCGAAGAATTGAAGTCGTTTAAGACGCACTAGATCAATTTGCAATTTGTGGTTTGAATTGCAGTTGAATCATGTCGATTGATACACGTTTCCGTAACAAAATATATCGTAAATAATCAGGCTGATAGTAATAAATAAATAAATAAATAAATATATATATATATATACTGTTTGATTAAAAAGAGAATATCGACTTAAAGACGAGTATAGATTAAAAATAATGTTCAAACAAATAAATTGTTACCTCGTCTTCCCACTGAGACGCGATCTGACACAAGGTCCGGTTTATTGTGGGGAACCTGAACGCGTACGCTCGGTCCTAACTCCGGCAGACATCGGTTTCCCGGGACCGGGCAACTCGCAATACCTACTTTTCTCAGAAGCATCAGAAACACCGCTGATTCGCAATCTCTTTGAAGATATATATATATATATATATATATATATATATATATATATTTAAATGAATAAGAAACGAAGAAAATAATTGCAACGTTCAAAACATTAATTTAATTCAGTGCTCAATATAAAAATAGAGCAATGACTATTTATTATAAATTATACTTTAGAACACGCACAAACTATAATCTACTACAAAATTGCACATTTTGTTTCGACATTGAAAGAAGAATGTCTCATCAGGTAATTAATAATGATGGTAATATAACATTTTTTAAAAAGAGAATTAAAAAACTAAAAAACGGCAAATAGAAATAGAAATTTCAAAGGTTTTAAATTTTTATTTCTTTGCCGTTTTTGTTGTCTCCTCCCCCCTTTCTTCCCTCGATCCATTTTCTCACTTTTTAACTCTTTGTTAAGCCCAGATACCATGTAACCGATATCAATATCTGTCTACCATTTTCTTCCTGCCTAAATTTAAAATTTCTCTCTCTTAGCCGTTTCCATTGACTCTTTTCTCTCAGTTCTTTCCCTCTTGTTTTCCCCTTTGCTTTTTTTGTTTCCTGTGTGACTTTCTCTTTTCTCTTTCTTTTTCATTTTTTGATTTCTCTTTTTGTTTTCTCATCTTTTCTGTCCTCTTTCTTTCTCCCCCTTTTCTTAATGTCCTCTTACATCGTACAAAAAGATTTCCAAAAATCGAAGAAAGTTGGATTTTTTGTACTTTTTTAAATCTTCTTTTAAAAAACATATATTACCATTATTATTAACTACCTGATGAGACATTGTTCTTTCAATGTCAAAACAAAATGTACAATTTTGTAGGAGCTTGTAGTTTTTTGTGCATGTTCTCTCTCTCTCTCCATATATATATATATACTCCCGGCTATAATTAATAGGCAACCTCAGTGTTAAAAAAAGATGTTTGACAATAAATACTAAAAATAGTATGAAATACATCATATCTTAGAGAAAACTGGGTTGGCCTAATAATTATGGCCGGATATATATATATATATATATATATATATATATATATATATATATATATATATATATATATATATAAGAAGGTTTTTAAAAATTTTCCAGCATTATTACATGTTCCTTTTTGCTGGAGATAAGAAGTGTAAACATTTTCTACAATTTTTGAATTTTGAAGTACTTTCAGCCACTTTACTGGCCATTTTCAAGGATGTTATTTTTCTGATGTTGTTATTTTATTCTTAGGTTTTGACTGGAACTTAATTTATTTTGTGTTTTTTGAAAAGAAGTGTTATATAATCATCAATGCCAGGAACATAAAAATAGAGTCTCTGTTTCAAATACTAAGTATCTATTATAATAACATTTGAAATAATATATATATATATATATATTTAGTGCGCCGACTCCGTGAATTTAAGCGTACGAAAAAAATCAGATATATGCACGGTGAAAAAATCAATTAGAAATTGCCAGAATTGTTTTTTAATGATTAAGGATCCTAACTTGGCAAATAGGTTTCACCGTTGTTTTTTTTTATTTTTTGTTTTATTTTTTAATTTTTTATTTTCGATGCAGCTTTTAGTTATATTTTAACAGTTTCTTTTCTCACAATTCTCACCTTTGGAATGTTTGCTTCCCTCTCATCTACAATCTTCAAAAATTTATATGCAACGTCCCTCGTCATCTTTTGTTTCCTGGATGGACCCTGTTCCTTTATTGTCCTTTTCCTCACACTAAAATCTTCCTATTCTCTTTCTTTCATCCCCTGTAACCAACTGTGTTCTAGTGGCATTATCGCCTTGCTTGGGTTGAAATTATATATATTAGTCATCCACATACAAGCCTGTTTCGCTGTATCACAGCTCATCAGTGTGGCTAGACGCACCACTCGCCTCTGGCCGGGATCGAAACTCGACCGATTTGGTGTCAGTTGGGGTCTCCACTTCCTAAGCCATCGACGCATGGTATCAGAGATGGGAAATTTTAACGTGTTGTATATCAGCAGTGTTTACACTCGCCAGTTCCCGAGAGAACTCAATTCATTTCTGAAGAGTCACGCATATTTATATATATATATAGTTTTATGATATACTATATTTATAGGTGAAAGTGCTCAATATCAGAGATACAGCATATGTAAATATAAAAGTGAACATTGAAGTCAACATAAAAAAGTGACAGTCTGTTTTATGCTGATGCAATCGGCAGACCATCTGTTGTCCTGATATATATGTATATATGTATATATGTATATAGTAATACTTTTATTATAAGTGTTGATAATAAAAACATAATTTAATGCGTCACAAGAGATGTTACCAATTTATTAGCGCCTCATCAGGCAGTGAAATATTTTTTTCTGTTAGGAATCCTTATATATAGAATCCTTATATATAGAATCCTTATATATAGAATCCTTATATATAGAAATTAAAAAGCAGTACAATTGTTATTCTATCTCCCCAATTAGGCGGGATGGAATTCGGAGGGTTTGTCTCTGTTAACCAATAGAAAGCAGGGTCATGATGGACAGGAGGGAGGAAAGTATTAAGGTAAAGAATTGTGATGACAAGGAAATCCAGACGCTTTGGTGTAAGTAATGAAACATTTGGATATATACATTATTGAGCCCTATGGAGAAATGGAAGACGTTAAACAAACCAATAGCTACTCATGCGTTTACGCATCGTTCAGTCAGTAATGAATTTGAACACTCTCGGCTACTCGCATGTGTTTACATTGTAAAGTCTGCCTTACCCTAACGAGCGCCCATAGCTCAGCGGTAGAATCGCTGACTCAGTCGGTCGGGTTTCAATCCTGGCTAGAAGCAAACGGATGTCTAACCGTACTGATGAGCTGTGATACAGAGAAACAAATCTCTCTGCAGATGACTATATATATATATATATATATATATAAGAAATTTTTGTTCGTTTTCTGCCTAATTATTGCTTAACTTGAAACTTTAATTGAAGGACTGGCTTTGTTTCTTAGCAGAAATTCCTTTAAGTGGACTTTAACTAAGTTAAAACTTAGCAGGTCACCAACACTTTTTTCTCTCTCTCCCTTCAACTGGAGTAGCTAGACTAAACTATCGCCCAGTTCACACTCCACCCACGTCTATTGAACGGGTGAAGAGGCTCATCCCTTGTTTCCTGTTTAGGATGTGGTTTCCGGCTTTCTCTTTTCCAATCTTTGCATTCTTACGTAGCCCCCTGTACATCAGTGGCGTTACCGCCTTGCTTGGGGAGATATGATTAAAAAAAAAAAATCAAATCACGTGCTGCTTTCTCCTGTCCATTTTTCTCCCAAACCATGTTCAGCCATAGTGTCCTCAGCATACTTCGGTAGAACTACATTTCTGTTGCTTCGAGTCTCTTTTTAGTCTTTGATTGCCCCACATTTGCTGCAATACAGGGGGGGGGACAGATATCATGTAACAATGCAGTAATCTTGTCATTGTTTCCAACAAAATTTTCCTTTCTCATAATACTCTGCTTAGCTTTTGAATTGCCTTTTTGACCATCCCAATAGGCCTTCGGATCTGTGTCGCATTTTCCGCCCTTGATTTTAGTAGCCCGGATCTGTAATTTTCATTTCCTGCTCCTTTATGGGGAGGTGTCATGACTATACATTAAGTCTTCTTGTAATTTATGTTTAGTCAATGCCTTTCTTCGCTATTTTCTATAGGAAGTTTTATAGTTTCTTTTCTGTATCTGCTATCAGCATTGTGTCTTCTGCATATCTTAGATTTTATCTTAGATTGTGGCCGCCAATGAAGAATACTGGCAGGATTTTTAGTTCTCTCAGAATTGCCTTGCGTGTATAGGTTGAATAAATCCGGTGATAAGACACATCCTCCCTTTCTACTTTTGTGTATTTGCCTAACTAACTTTCTGTTCGTATGCACACGGTTTGCTGCCAGTTTAGATTCTTAAATATTCCAATTTCTTTCCTGAATATGTCAAGGTTGTTGGTTGGTTGTTTTGTTTTTATGGCATATCAACCTCGGCGAGTCATTTAATGCCAACTAAATTTTATTTATTTATTGCTGGTAATACCTTTTTCTTTCGAAAATGTATTGTTGTTTTTATAAGTTTTGTGTCTAGTAATACTTTTTGCTTTTCGAGTATCAAGATTCATTGGGATTTGTTTTTAAGGGCAAGGTCCCCAAGTCTTACCCTGTTATTTAACCCATAACTGGAGGTAAGGGACGGATTAATACCTTTCCTAAGGGTACCAGTGCTTAAGTGAATGCAGGCTACTCAACTGGAATTCTAACTCGGCTCACCGATTTCTCTTTCCGAGACGATATCCACTGCACCACAACGCACATCCGTGACTAAACGCTTACAGCATCTGATATTCCCAAGCCGTCACCCATCTAAGTACTGACCAGGCTCAACGTTGCTTAACTTCGGTGATTGAGCGAGAACTGGTGTATTCAACGTGATATGGCCGTAAGTCATATCAAGGTTAATGGGCAGCTCTAACAGATTTTTGTGGCGTACACTGTTAAACGTCTTTGCGTTGGGTATAAAACACGAGTGCACGCCCTTCTGCATTTCTATTACTATTTCTGATAACATTATGAGCATAAATATCGCGTTTCTTGATCCGGTGTCTTTGACGAACCCGCACTGTTCTTGTAATATCTCTGGCCAGATTCTGCTGCGCGCTCTATTTATCAGAATCCCCTTTACGCCGTCTATGCTTACAGTGGCTGAAAGAAGGTCAGGTGACACCTGTTGCGCATGCCGTTCCTTGCCGGGCGAGGAGCTAATTCTAATAAACTTAAACCCTTCTAGTCACGTTAGATTTCATATTTTGTATGATGATTACTATCATATTTCTTGGGATCAATACTGGAGTGGTTTCCAGTTGACTTCTTCACAGTGATTTATTGAGACACCGCCTGTAGTTAGTTGGCCATTGACTCGTCGAGAGTTCTTCCACCCGTTGATATTTCTTATTTTTTAACCTACTAAGTTACTAACAACACGCCTCACTCGCAAGAACATGCAATGGGGTAACCAGTTTAGTCGCAGACACTCCGACAGTGGCAATCATACTTATATATATATATATATATATATATATATATATATATATATATATATACATTTCATTTGGAAATGAGTTATTTCCGCAACCTAGCTTTCAACCTTTTGGTATCTTCAGGCGATTTATAATAATTTTTTGTAATGAAATGTAGTTATTATAAATCGCCTGAAGATATCAAAAAGTTGAAACCCAAGTTGCGAAAATAACTTATTTCCAAATGAAAAATATGCAAAAGTTCTTCAATATAAATATATTGAACACTTTTTAATCTTCTTCTTCCTCTATGTGCCCTGTCCCTTCAGGACGTAGGCGATCATGGTTCTCCAAGTCTCCCTCTCCCTTGTGGCTTTTAGTATGTTTGCTCCTGTTACTCCTGGCAACCCCCGTTCCGTCATCCACCTGATTAGGCCCTGCAAATATGTTATCCGCTGCCTTCCTCTGTCTCTCTTTCTTTCGATCTGTCCAGTCAGTATCAGGTGCTCCAGGCTCTCCTTCCTCATTGCGTGTCCCAGGAACTTCAGTTGTCTCTTCCTGATGCTCAGTATTAATTTCCTTTTTGTTACCATTCTTTCCAACACCTCATCGTTGCTTGCATGCTCAGTCCACGATATCCGCAGCATCCTTCTATAGAACCACATTTCCGCTGCTTCAAGTTTTGTCCTCATTTTCGATGATATTGTCCAGCATTCACTGCCGTATTGAAGAACTGACATCACATAGCAATGCAGCACTCTTTCTTTGTTTCTAGTGAAATTTTCCTGTGTGTTAGTACTTTACTCAGCTTCTGGAACACGTCCTTTGCCACGCCAATTCGCCTTCGGATCTCTGTGTCGCACTTTCCATCTCCTGTTAGAACACTTCCTAGGTATTTAAATTTTTGTACTTGTTTTATTCTGGTATCTTCCATCTGTATTTGGCATTTTGGGTTGCACCTTTAATACAACTGTGTAATTGTTTAATTTAATTATGAGCAAAAACTAATTATATATATATATATACTACCGACCATAAGTTTGGGACCACTTAGATTTATTCTCTAAGGGAAAGAAATAACAAATTTTATGTCTTAGAAGAATCAATATAGATATATTTCATTTGTGCTCACAATTATGCTATAATTAAAACCGAAATTAACATAGAGTAATTTCAAATTTAATTGAAGTTAATGCATATTTTCTTTTCATCAAAGAAACCACCACGAGCCTTTATTACTGCAGAGCAAATCCTTGGCATTCTTTCTAATAACTTATAAAAATAAGTTAGTGAAGGTGATTTCAAAGCATCCTGCAAGCATTTAAACAACATTTGTTCATTTTTAAGAAGTTCATTTCGAACTGTACGATCAATTTCATCCCTTATTCTCCTTCTTTAATAGTGGTTTCCTAACTACTGCACAGCCTTTAATCCCAGCAGAATGAAGTTGTCTCTTAATCGTAGTAACAGATACTGGATGTTGCCGAGTAGAATTCATTTCAATTGTTAATTCCTGAGCGGTTTTTCTTCTATTCCTCTTGCTAGATATGATCAAGTGCCTATCCTCTACAATAGATGTTACCTGGGCCTACAAGATCCTTTTATCTCAGTTTCACGAAGTCGTTGAAGGCAATAATGCACACCATTTTTTGATAGGCTTAATTTTTTAGTGATAACACGTTCAGAATATCCTTCTTTCGAAAGAATTTCAACCTGAGTTCTTTTTTCAATGCTAATCTGTTTCTTTCTTATAATTTATACGGGGGTAATATGGTTTACAAAAATAAATTTTACCGAAATTAAAATATCTGAAAAAATCTGAATTTTCGCCAAAAACTTGATCACAATAAAAGAAGTCAAGTAGCAAACTGAGTAAATGTTTACTTTAAAGTTGAAAAGAATACTTTTTTTTTACTTGACATCTGCATAAGAATAACAAAAAATACAAACTCAATGAATTCGATTTTGCTAAAAATGAAATTTTATAAACTTTGTGTAAATAATTTGGGTTGCCCCAAACTTATGGTCGGTAGTGTATATATATATATATATATATATATATATATATATATATATATATTGAAATACAGGTCAGAAGACAGAAAATAACCAGAAAAGATTTACAAATTAAAACAAAGAAGAGTATAAGCTATTTAAAAGACAAATTAAAAATTAAGAGAACTTCAGTTATTTACAAGTCTTGTTCAATCGTAATGAAATATGTTTTCGAGATTTGCTACCTAAATGTATCCATACTCGTGTACACACACACACACACACACACACACACACACACACACACACACACACACACTATTCAATAAAAAGCCTGAGAATTAATTAAAATGACAATTCATTTTATTGCTAGTTTGCGTAGGTGTGGGTGTATACAGGGATACTGTTGATCAAATCTGCGTATGTTTATTGAAGGCGTTATCAGAATGTCGTATCCACCTTTTCATCATTTTCGAATACATACACGTGACGCTGATAGCAGTAATACTCCTCCTTGTAACAGATGTTTTCACAATCCAAATGCCTCTCTTTCAACTTCACCATATTGCAATCATTTTGTATAACAGGAAGCCGGACATGTTTATTTGTTTCATGAAATTGGAAGATAATTTATAAAAAACTATTATTTGCATGTGTAAATATATTTCTTATTACGCCTTTTGTGTGATTTTGTGTGCGTGTATACGCAGGTTGTGTCTTTAGTGTGTAAATTCATTAGTTAAGAATGGAGCGACGATATCGAAGAAATACACAACAAGAAAAAGCAGAAAAATATATATTGACATATAGTTAATTATTTAGACACGATTTTAATTTCCAAAGACATTGAATTGAATGTATTTATCAGGTAATTCTTTAATGCTAATTCTCCAATTTTTATATATTCTTTTAAAACATATTTAATAAAAATTGTCTAAAAAATCTTTATCCGATCAACACCTTGTCTTTCTCCAGAGAGTTTTTCAGCATAATCAGCAGAGGGCATTATGATTACCCTTTGACAATTCTAAGAACATTTATATTAATCTAAGCAGCCTTCTCCCTGCAATCTGTCCAGTTTAAATGCCATATGTGGCATATACTGCTAATTATTTGGTATCCATTAATTTATCTCCTGCTTTTATAGTCGTTGTACATTTATTTTTGTCCTTGATTGGTTCTGACGACCGTGGATAGATAAATAGTAAGACATTTTTTTCTTTCTAGCTCTTATAGTTTTTCGACCACTATTTACGGTATTTTTTTATCCTCATTTTTCTGTTTCTTTGTTTTATATTTTTGTATATATTTGTATACTAGCAGTATAGCCAGGCGTTGCTCGGATGTAATGAAAGCTTTAAAACTAACCCATGGTCCTGGAGCTCAGACTCTTTAGACGTTGGCACAAAAGACGAAAAAGCAATAGTTGTTTCCAGTTAAAGCGATACCGTAGGCTGAAAGAAAAATGAATGGATGTAAGTCAAATTTTGATTTCCTGGTATCGATATCAAATAAGTTTTTTTCGTCGTAAACTGCATTTTGAAGGCTAAATAAGTCCTCTGAGTAAATGGTATCATGCCTGAGACTAAGAACTACAATTATACCTACTTAGAGCCAAACCCGAAGCAAAAACTAAAATAAAAGGGCTGAAAAAATACAGACATACAGGCAGATAAACAGATACACACAAACATATTGCCTTTTATATATATATATATATATATATATATATATATATTATCGATTTTCTGCACTTTTGTAAAAACTGCAGCCTTGAAACTTATGAATATCGTTTCTTATGTCTTTGTCTATGAGTGTATCAAATTTGATTAAAATCGGACCACTCCTTCTATAACCCGATTTTTTCGATTTTCGATTTATTTATCGGGGGTACCTCGACACAAAACCTAGCTAAGAACACTCGCAGACGCTTATAGTAAAACTGTGTAAATTTTCAAGAAAATCGGTTCAGCCGTTTCGGAGTCTATAGGTGACGGACACACGCACACACACATACACATACACACAGAGACAAAGTTCCATTTCTAAATAAGTTTAGATACTTTTCAAATCTACATTTTAAAGCTGTAATAACATTTTGTATACCCTACCTCAGATGATTTTTTATAAAATCAACTCACCGAAAGCAAGACGATGATGTCTCTAAGACACAAGGGGCTACTGGAAATGAAAGAGAAGTAACCGTAAACCAAACCCTATACAGGAAAAAAGATATAAACCTCTACTCCTTTTAAAAATACCGAGGTTGCTTGTGAACCGGACGATAGGAGAACTTATATATTCCTATTAAGAAAAAATAAATAATAAATAAAATTTCAGAGTTTAAGTGGAGACGTTAGTATAAAATTAAAATAAACGTTAGAAGGAACCGGAAACCCAATTCTAAAAAGGAAACAAGAAATAAACCTCTTGACTTATTAAAACAGAAATCTGGAGGTGTGTCAAACGGACGAGAGTCAAATCTAGCTACTTCTATTAGTTTTAGGTTTCTTGTTTAGAAACTCTTCAAGATTGTACGGTTTCTTCTTCTTCTTTCTTTTTTCATCTTCTTCAGTACGTAGGCGATTATGGCATTCCACATTCCCCTAAACACAGTGGTTCTTAACATACTTTCTTCTGTTACCGCTTCTGTTTATACCCTTAAGTATATTTCATTCTTCTTTTCTCTGTTTCTTTTTCCCTCTATCTGACTTATGGGTATCACATTCTTCAAGCCTTCCTTCCTCATGTCCTAGGAACTTCAGCTGTCTTTTCCTGATGTTAAGTATGAGTTTCATTTTTGTTTCTATCTTCTCCAAAACCTCATCGTTACGTCTATGTTCGATCCATCTTTCTTTAGAACCACATTTCGGTTACTTTAATTCTCTCTGTCATCTTTGAGGAGATTGTCTAACTTTCACTGCCATAATGAAAAACAGACATTCCACGGCAATCCAGTACTACTGTTCTAGTCAAATTTTCCTCTCTCTCAATAATCTACTCAGTTTTTGGAATGTATCCTTGTGTCTACTCAGCTTTAGTAAAACATTTTAATCCTAAGTCCTACGTCTTTTCTGATCTTCATTAATGATTTTCTTGATGTAATCAATTCCCAAGTTGGCATCCATGCAAATGAAACCACCATTTACGACCGTCTCTGTAAGAAGTCTGCCAAGACTGACAAACTAAACTTGGTTGTTGCCCTTCAAAAAGGCCCCCAATCTGTGATTGAATGGGATAGAAAATAGCTTGTAAACTTTAATGCCACTAAAACGAAGCTGCTCTCCTTTAACCACTATAGAGAAGCATTCGTGCCTACCATTAGAATGGATGATGCTAGTTTCCGAAAGAGCAACACGGTGCACCTCCTTGGCCTCACGCTCTCAAATGACCTCAAATGAAATTACATTAAATACATAGCTGCAACTACTCGTAGGACAGTTGGTTCAGTGTGTAGGGCCATGAAGTTTTTCTCATCAGAACCCATTTTACACATTTATAAATCTACCATTTGACCATGCATTGTTATATTTGGTTGGGTGCTTCTGCTATTCATCTTGAGGTTCTCGACAAAATCCAGAAGAGGATCTGCAATATAATCGATTCTGATTTGGCAGCTCGCCTTCAGTCACTTTCTCACCGACGTGATGTGGCTTCCCTCTGTGTATTTTACAAGTATTTTCATGGCAACAGCTGTGACGAGTTTTTTTTTCCTGGTATCCCGGCCACGCATATTTATCATGTGCTACTAGATTGGCATCAAGGTCCCACCTTTTTAACACCGAAATAATTAAATGTAACCGCCTCTTCTACTCTAAAAGTTTCTTTCCTCGCACTTCCCGATTGTGGAACTTACTTCCATTCGCTTGCTTTCCTGATAGCTACAATCTTCAAAAGTTTAAATGCAACGTCAATTGCCATCTTTTATCGACTTGATTCCCATCCATTTCTTATCTTTTCTTCGACATCCTCTGTATTTTATTATTCTCCCACTGTAATTCCCTACGCACCATTTCTGTCTTGCTTGGTGTGAAATGATGATAAAAAATAACTGAAAAAAAAAAAAGCGGAAGATAATCTTAATTACTATTTTATTTCTATAATTTGCAATAATAACTTTTGCATATGCTCTCGACAAACAGTCAAATAAATAGATGGATTCTTGCATGTTGTTATGCTCAACATCATTTTAGAAATAAAATTATTTTCCAGTTTAATTATTCATTCATTCATTTCTTAAAGCATGATGAAAAATAAAGAAGCACTTTCAGGACATCGTATATAAACTTAACGAGACTTATCTGTCCGGGGAAGGCTATAAGAAATTTTCCAAGTGGTTTGAAATTCTCTATTTCAGTGTTTCATTCGTTGTTGGTAAAACGAAATAATTTACTACTGCATGAACACTTGAAAGTCCGGATTGTCTTGTAAAAGATTTCGATAGGATGAGTGACTAAAATTGCAATAGAAGTTTCTGTCAACCTGAAATAGAGTGTGCACTGTAGAAGCTATCCAAACTGATGTGAAGACCAATAGAAAGATGCAGATTAGTTGAAATAATTTCAATTTTTTATTTGATACAACCTGATTCATTTATTTGCTCAGATGAATCGAAAATTGAATTTTTAGGTATATATATATATATATATATATATATATATATATATATATGCGTGTGTGTGTGTGTGTGTGTGTGTGTGTGTGTGTGTGTGTGTGCGCGCGCACGCTGTGATGCAGATGTGCGTTGTAGTGCTGTAGATATCGGCTTGGAACGAGAAATCAGAGAGCCAACTTCGAATTCCAGTGGAATTCGTTGCAGTCACTTACGCGCAAATACCCTTAGGAAAGGTATTAATCCGCCGCTTCTCTTTTCAGCCATGGGTTAAGTAGCAGGACAGATTGGGTTTTATAGCCTTGTTTGGCAACCAATCTACAACAGAAAGTAATGGCAACCTACTGCGGGAAAATCTTCACTCCTGTCTTTTTCGAAAAATGATCGCCCAAGCTTGTATCACGTTTGGCACTTAAATGTGTGAAGAATATATTGATATGCGCCGAGAAGAATATAAAAGAAGCAAAAAAAAAAAAAAAAAAAAAAAGCATTGGGTTGAACACATCGTTTTAATGTGTTGCTGTAAGTACACCAGATACCAAGAAATTCGCCATGACTGACCAGTCCATTCATTCGAAAATTCTTTTACTCTCTGCTCTCCCGTTAGGCACCCCAACAAGACAAAAACTATTCTGAAGCAATTTTGAGTTTTACAACATACAGAGTTAAATTTTGGCTATTTTACAACCTAATTTACTGCCAAAATTATTTATTTCACTGAAAGTCTAATACATCAAAAACTCAGTTTTGATTGACGAAGAATAAGATTAGAATAATAATAGAATAGCCTTCTCAATCGTCTGGCTGAAATCTAGTCGAACGTTATCTGTTGATTTTATGAATATTTCATTTACTACTAATCTTATAATTATTATTTTTGCAAGATTTATTATTCTTGTTTTTATTGCGAGTGATAATCATCGTTTCCCGTTGAGGCTTTTAGCTTTCTACGGTTTTTCGAAGAAAGCCATAAAATTCACGCTCTTCATTTTCGATATGAATAGTAATAAAGCAAAGAACAATGGCCTCATTATAGTTATAGCATTTTAATCTTTCAGACAATTTGCCTGTTGAAAATCAGCGAAGGCACCTTTACCTGACAGCGCCTGGGAGTTTGTAGTACATTACCCAATAAATCCCGGGCCTAACTAATAAAACAACAACTTTTAGGACAAATTCGACTTAATTCATCAACATAGTCTTCTTTCTAGGGTAATACACTGATTCCAATGCTTTTCTAACAATTTGGTGCCTTTTTTGTGGAAAGATTTGTC